>PVKB01000531.1:0-524891 GCA_004027205.1 Ctenodactylus gundi
CCACCACCACACGCACGCACAGAGCTGGGCCTGGCATTATGAACTGACAGCTCAGCACTCTGGACAGCTGAGACAGGATCAAAGTTGAAGCCCAGCCTAGTCAACTTAGGAAAATGCTGAGACTTTATCACAAAATCAAAAGCCAAACAATGGGCTGGCAATGGAGTGTAGTGTGAGTGCCCTGGGTTCTATCGACAGGACTGCAAAAATAGAACAATGGAAAAATGCTTTCTGACTCCCACAAAGCTGAGCACAAGCTCCAGACCCAGACAGCACCCAGTGTTCTTCCACAGCCTTGGCCTCCTGAGTGAACTTTCACCCCGCAGGTGCCATTTCCAGCATATCTTACATTCTGTACCTCCATTCAAAACACAGAGATTTCACCATAAGAAAATATTAAATCAAATTTTTAAAAATGAATTTTTAAAGTGAAATGATACATCCTGAAACTCATAACCTAGAAAATTTTTCTTTCATGGTAATAGGGATTGAGCGCAGGACCTTTGCAATATGCTGTATCTTCAGCTCATTTTTGGTTTTGATTTTGAGACAGGGTTTTACTGCGTCATTAAATTGCCCTGGCTGGGCTTGAACTTGCGATCTTCCTGCCTCGGCCTCCCAGAGTCCTGCGATTACATGCCTATGTCACTGGGCCCACTAGAAAAGATTCTTAAGCACTACTTTTATTGGTCTCAAAACCTTGTTTGCGATGTAAATGTAATACATGGCAGATACAGTTAATAGCAGCCCAGACCCCAACTGTTCCTACAGGAAAGTTGCGTTAGAGAGGCCGCTCCGTGAGAAGCAGGGTTTTACTGATCGCTCCACCTCGGTGTTTAAGCAAGTATAAATTGAGTTCATACTAAGCAATAATTAGTGTATTTTTAACCCAGCCTTTCAAAAGATTTATTATATTTCCTTTTTTAATCAGTTAAGATTTCAGAGTCATATGAGAAAATTATACACTTAAAATTAGAAAACAATTTTTTTTCCACTGGAGATTGAACTTACTGCCATCACTCTGAGCTATATCTTTGATCCTTTCAAATTTGTTTCATTTGAGATAAGGTCTCACTAAGCTCTTAAATTGCCTAGACTGGGCTTGCAGTACTCCTGTCTCAGCCACCCACATTGTAGGGGTTATAGGCAAGCATCACCATGCCCCAAAGAAAAAATTTAAGACCGGAGTTTTTATTCTAAGCACACACTTAATATGTTTAAGGAGCCGGGTGTGATGGCATGAGCCTGTAATTCCAGCACTCTGGCAGTCAGAAGGATCCCAGTATAAATTCACCTTAAAGTGAGTCAGAAAGATCATCAGTTAAGTCAGAAGGATCATCAGTTTCAACTCAACCTGAACTTAGGCCAACTTAGTGATGTGGGGAGACCCTATCTCAAAATAAAAAGTAAAAAGGGGGCTGGGATGCTGCTTAGTGCAAATGCCATGGGTTCAACTCCCATTGCCACAAAAACAAAAATAAACCTAGTATTTTCAAAAAGGATTTTCCCAAAAAGCTGGGTATGGTGGCACATGCTCTAATCCCAGGTACTCAGAAGACTGAGGCAGGAGGATTGCAAGTTCAAGGCCTACCTGGGCAACCTAACAAGTTCCTGTTTCAAGACAAAAAATTAAAAATGTGCCATGGATGTAGCACCTATAATCGTAGCCCTGAGTAACCTGAGACAGGATGATTCTATGAGCTCAAGGCTAGCCTGGGCTATACAGTCAGTTCAGGACCAACCTTGACTATAGAGTGAGACCTTGTCTCAAAAAGTAAATAAATGAATAAATAAATAAAATGGAAATCTAGGTCAGGTATGCCAGTGCACACCTATAGTCCTAGTGCTTCAAATGCTAGGCAATTCAGCAAGACTCTATTTTGAAATAAAAATATTTCTAAAATTTTTAAAGAAAAAATCTGGAGAGCTGGAGGAATAGCACAGAGGTTAAGTTGACTATAGCAAGCACAAGGCCATGTGTTTGATTTCCTAGCACCATATAAAGCTGGGCATGGTGGTGCATACCTATAATCCCAGCATTCAGAAAATCACTGAACCAGGAAGATCACTGTGATTCTAGGGCCGGCCTGGCTACATAGTGAATTCAGAACCAGAAAAAAAAAAAAAAAGTGGCAGTTACAGCCCAGTGGTAGAGAACTACCTAGCACAAGAGGCTGGGCAACACAATCAATCAGCCAAACCAACCAGCCAGCCAACCAACTTAGCAACCCGGGACAGGGCTTTGAGCAAAGCTCAGTGAGACCCTGGGTTCGACGCCTAGCACCGAAGGTGGTGGGAGAAAACCTTGTGTGGAACTGCTTTCTAAATAAACACATGGGAGTATCCAAATGAAAAAAAGAGTGTGGCTAATGAAGTCTGTGTACAGGATGGAGGAATGCAGCACAAATCAGGTTGAGGGGAACTACGTGTAGTTGACTCGCATATTTGGAGCAGGCTATTAGGTGTGCTGTGTGAAGAGAGGTGTCTCCTGGCCTGTTAAATACTTATTTCCTTGATAAACTCATGCTCACCATTTTATTAATGATTTGAACAAGGATACCTTTGATATAGTTACCAATTTGCTGAAATATTAATCTTGGTAAGTTGATAATCTAGTTATTGAGCAAAATAGAATCAATTCAGAAAAAAAAAAAACCTCCCACGTTGGTAACTTGATAGTCATTTCAAACTTGGGTCCAAAAACCCAATTGTGCTATGTAGCTTAGAAGAGGAATGACTTAGTAGCAGAAAGCTTTTTTTAATTCATTGAGTTTGGCGTACTTAATTAAAGCTCAATGGGATAATAGCAGGTAAATGGAATAACAGCTTAGGGGTATAAATGTACATGACTGTGTATGTGTGCATGATTACATGTATACCCACATACATAACCCATATAAAATCAAGAAGGGAAGTGTTTCCGATGGTTAGTGGTGTATTATTTCTTTGAATTAAATTCTGTGAATAAATTGTTATTATTTGTGAGCTGGAGGAATGGCACAGCAGTTCATGTGCTTGCCTTGCAAGCACGAGGCCCTAAGTTCAATTCCCCAGCACCACATAAAGCAGGGAACGGTGGCACATGTCGTTAATACCAGCACTCTGGAGGCTGAGGCAGGTGGATTGTCCTGAGTCAAAGGCCAGTCTGGGCTACATCAGTGAGTACAAGAGCAGCCTAGGCTACAAAGCAAGACCTTGTGTCGATATATATATATATATATATATATATATATCAAATACTGCTTCCAACCTGACACTCATTTATTTATGCTAGTGGGGAGTGAGCCCAGCCCTTTTGCACGGAGCTACATCGTCAGCCCTCTTTAGTTTATACTTTGAGGTGGGGCCTCGCTAAGCTATTAGACTGCCCAGGTTGAACCTGCACTCACGATCCTCCTGCCTTAGCATCTGAGAGCACTGGGATTATAGGTGTGTGCACAGAATCCAGCTTTGCGGTTTTTAAAATAGAAGATTCATACAAATCTCAGTTCCCTTAATATTTTCGATCAATTTTAAGCTATGTGTTGGAATTGAGTTACTTGAGCATGCTGCAAAAGCACAAAATGCTACTTTTTAGTGTAGTTTTGGAAGTGGAGCTTTTTTTAGTCCTTTGCATTTAATGACGGCTGTCTATTTGGTGTGAATTTATGCATGACTTCTCTCACCTTTCAGATGATCTCAACATAAGTGGCATCATAGCAGGTGTGCTAGGTGGGGCCATGCTGATTTGCTTATTTGGCCTTGGTGTGTGCTATGCTCAGAGAAAAGGCTACTTTTCAAGTAAGTGAATTTCACCTTTTGCTAATCGCTTTCCTGTGGACAAGTGGTTCCTTGTGAGAGTGTTTGAACAAACTCTGGCGACTATTTCTCATTGATGGTCTGAGATAGAGAATGTCTAAAATAATAAGCAAGTGGTCTATGATTTGGGTTGGGAGCCACGGCTGGTAAAGGACAGCTGCCTTAGTTGTAAAATTTCCAGTTACACCACAGAATACGTGAGAGACAGACATTCAGTGTAGGCAGATACTTATAGTAAAATGTAAGACTTTTATTTCATTAGAAGTGGGTTTTTTTTCTTCCTTTTGAGGCTGGGATTAAATCCAGGGCCTCATGCACTCCAAGTCGAGCTATATCTCCAACCCAGAAATTGTGTGCCTCAAGATATATAGTACTTCCTAGTTTTGTAAGCAGTTTCATTGAAATAAACCAATTATAAACCAATTTATCAATGTAGAACAAGTATTAGAAGTCAAATTTAGCCAAACTATAAAAGAAAATTGCTCAGTTAAAACTGCAAACCAGCTGGGCATGGCGGTTTATGACTGTGCTTTCAGCACTCTGAAAGGCTGAGGCAGGAAGATTACAACTTCCAGCTTAGCCTAGGTAACTTGGTGACTTAGATGCTATCTCAAAAACTAAAACAAACAAACAAGTAAACAAAAACAGATCTGGTGGCACAGGCCTGCAATCCTAGCACTTTAGAAGGCTGAGGCAGGAAGACTGCAAATTCAATCTCTGCCTGGGTAATTTAGAGACTGAGCAAGACTCTGCCTGAATATCAAAACTAAAAAGCAACCTGAGGATGTAACATAGTTTCAAGGCCCTGGGTTGGATCTCCTGCATCACAAGAAGAAAAAATTATAAAGGGCTGGGATTGCAGCTTACCGTGAAGGCCCTAGATTCAGCTTCCAGTGCTGCGAAATGAGTGAATGAAGGGGTGAATGAATGTCAAATAAATACCAGTTGTACTTAGGTTTTTAGTTTAAACTTTTTGTAACTTCAAAACCCCATTTTATGATGCAATAGATTTAATGTAAGAGGGTGAGGTTTAAAAATAATGTTTCATTCTTATAAAGCATTTTGTTTTCATTCCTAGTTTTTCTTTTTCCTTTTTTTTATTTTTTTTATTTTTTTGAGACAGAGTGTCACTCTATAGCCCAAGCTGGTCCTGAACTCAGTGTGGAGCCCAGGTTAGGCTTGGATTCATGGCAGTCCTCCTGCTTCAGCCCTCCAAATGCTGGTATTACATGCGGGGATTGCAAGCGTGCGCCATCATGCCCATCTCATGTGGTGCTGGGGAACTGACCTTGGGTACTTAGTGCTTGATGCAGCACTTGCTAGGCAAGCGCTTTAACAGCTGAGCCGTTCCTCCAGCTGCCATTCCTAGTTTGTAAATGAATGCTCAAAGCTGAGTCCATTAGATCCAGTAGCAATAGTGTATAAAGTTGAATTTTTAAATAAAACAATAATTAAATTTATATCATGAACAAATCTAAGCCCATTGTTTTATAATGGGAATTCATCATAGAATTTAAGTTTAAAAGTGATTTAAAAATGAAATAAAACAAATTTTTTTAAAATTCTATAATATCTATAAGTAGATCTTAAGTGTCATAAAATATTTCCATGTCATAAATTCATAGAGACTCCCAATTAAGAGCAACACTTCTGTAAATTACTAATATTATTCTTATATATAGTGTTTCAACTTAGTTCAGTTTAATGTATTTTTTTGAATGGAATATATCTGTGTCCCCCTGCTGGTCATCAGTAAAAGTACAGATAAATAAGATTACTTCAAAATTCTTGTCATTTTTATCTTATACTTGCAAAGAATATCTACTTTTACTGAGAAGTCATTACATGTATTTTTCTTAAAATACTAAATTAAAGAGTTGGTTTGGAGGTCAGATAGGAAAGGAGCAAACCTCTGAAAAAAGGGTGGACACAGATGCTCAGTAATGCCCCAAACCACATGGTTCTAATGTGTAATGTGTTACAGGATTTGGAATTCATGTATTTACCAAAAATAAAAGTTAAATTTTATGTCATGTGAATATTTTTACCAAAAAACAAGCAAACAAACAAACAACTGGTTTGAAAACTAGGAGTGCACTCTCTAAGAATATTGTGATTTTCATTTGGCAGGAAATCTATCCAAGAAAACTGTATTTTTTAAACTTTTGTTTAGGATAAGAGTTGGAAAACTCTAACCTGTGCACCAAACCTGATCTCCTACCTGATTTGCTATAGTTTGAAGAATGATTTTTACAGATGAAAACATTGCAATTATTTGATAACAAGAAATATTAACTTTGAACAGGACTTAAAAGAAATATTAAGCCAGGCCAGGTGTGCAGGCCTGTATATGCTGGAAGGCTGACACAGGATGATTGCCAAGTTTAAGCCCAGCCTGGACAACTTGGGGAGACCCTATCTCAAAATCATAAATCAAAAATAAGGGGGCTAAGGGAATATCTGAGTGGTTAGAGTGTTTGCCCGGCAAGCACAAAGCCTTGAGTTTGATGCCCCATAAACACTTAAAAACTGGGCATGGTGGCACAGGGCTGAACTCCAGAACTCCACTCCACCCAGAGGCTGAGGCTGGAGGACTGCCATGAGCTCAAGGCCAACCTGGGCTACATCACGACTTCAGGATCAGCCCTGACTATAGGACTAGACCCTGTCTCAAAAGAAAAAAAAAAAAAAAAAAGGCTAAGGATGTCGAGAATGTAACTCAATGTGAAGGCCCCAGACTGCTCAACCTCCTGTATAAAAATACATAAAGTTAGCTCCCCGAAAGAATTCTGTTCCTCTAATTTTAGACTCTTATTATAAAAATGTGATTATTACTTTTTGAGTTTTATCAATAAAATTTTAGAAATTGGATTTCAAGTACAAGTGTCAGCAAGGAAGTTTCAAGATTTTAAAAACCCAAAATGCACTTTTAAACTAATCTGTCACACCATACGAATTCTTCCATTAATGAAACTCTCTTTTTTTCTTTTCAGAAGGAACTTCCTACCAGTAAGTATACTTTCTTAAAATGCCTTGTTTTCATATCAACTAATGTTCTGATAATTGTCTACTTAAAGTCAAAAGTCTACCTAAGTAGATTTAATCCTGTTGGGAAGCTCCTGAAATTCATCGTGAAATATGTCCTACCTCAAGTCTACTTGTCAACAATGATAGATTACCTGAAAAGAAACATGGTCACTAAATTGACTTTGCAGGCATTTTCATAATGCTGCTTTTATTTTTTAATTTTTTCATAGTTCTGCTTTTAAAAAGTATGTATTGGGCTAGAGATGTTGCTCATTGGTTAAAGTACCTGGTATGCACAGGGCCCTGGGTTCGATCTCCCAGTGCCACATAAAACACAGCTTGGCATGGTACACCTGTAATCCCAGCAATCGGGAGCCTGAGGCAGAAGGATTGCTCTGTGTTTGAGGCCAGCCTGAGCTACCTAGTGAGTTCAGGGCCAGACTAGACTACAGAGCGAGACATTGTCTCAAAAAAAAAGTGATGTTTCTAATTTACAATTTTACTTAGTTGTTTTCTACATTCAACTGCATAGTAAATTTGTGCCCAATACTAAGAATTAGTAATATAGGTCACAAAATCTCACAAAATACTTTATAGACCTTACAGTATGATAGAAGTTGGAAAATACTTATCACCATCTGATATCTTTATAGATGTCAGGTGGTGATACGTACTTTGGAGACTAGCTACAGGGGAGGCTGAGGCAGGAGGATTTTGAGTTTGAGACCAGCCTGAGCAATACAGTGAGACCACTGTCTCAAGATAAAGAGGGGAGGAGGGAAGCATGCAATGAAAGGAAATGAAGCCAGTAAGGGAATAGAGAGTGCAAAGAGTAGGAGAAGAAATTATCTAGAAGGGCTTTGTTGAGAGGATTCTGGAGGACAGAAGAAAACAAGTCATGCAGATTTGTGACATGCGTGGCCACACAGAGGGAAGAGAGCAAACGGAAATTGCTTGACGCCAGGACCCCTAGGATGTCTGAGGAACAAAGAGGACCCATGTGAGTGTGACTGGAATGGAGTATGAGGAAGAGATGAGATCGGAAGAGCAACTGGAGCCAGGCTGCAGACTGCTAGGCAGTTCAAAGAGCTTGACTTTGTGTCTGAGTGAGGTTGGAAGTCAAGTTCAAACCTGGCTAGTAAAGGAGGTTTATGCTTCCTTCCATGATGTCGTCTACCAAAATAGGTAGTAATCTAGGCAAGGGTATTTTTATTATTTGATACATTTCCTGCCCTTTCTTAAATATACAACCTTCAAAATTTGTTCAGCTTCTCCTAGAACCATAATTATTAGCTCATAAAACTTTCTATGGACAAAACTGAATTTTGAGGACAACTCTTTTCAGGACCCCTTCCAGTTAGCAGAAGCCTCTGTCCCTCTATTCTTTCAAATAAAACTATTCCTTCTTTGCAACTTGAAAAAAAAAATAAATTTTGAGATTATAAGTTAGCTTTCAAAGTATTTAATATTAATATGTCAAGTTTAAAGTCAGTAAGTCTCTGGTTTGTATGCTTCACAAAAATCTTTAATGTATTAGTTACATGTAGAGGTACAGGGCTTCTATGTTGCATATGCTATGTTGCATGGCTTTCTCAGTGAATTTTGTGTATAAATAAATATAAGAAATCTCGGTGTGCTCTTTGGCTTTCTTTTCTACCTGGAGAAGATAACTACAGATCTTCCATCTAAGTTATGGCGGTAACATTAACTAAATGAGAGTGTGTTTCCCAGTTGAATTTTATGATGTTGATAAATATTGTTTTTTTTTTTTTCATTCCACAAACAGCAAGGGTAGTTCTGCACCAGTGGCCACTACGGTGAGTGAAAATGTGAGTATTTCTCAGGGGTATTTTTTGGAATGGAAGTGTGTAGGGAATATAGTCAGGCAATGAGGCAATTTTATGGAAATTATCAAGTTTAGCTTTTAGCACCCTTTGCGTTAGTGTCTACCACTGGTATTTATAAGAATCTAAAGAAATATTAGTTTCCTTCCTCATCTGGGATGGCATGATAAAATGCCTTGTGTTTGTACAGCAACCCCACAAAGTGATCTTTCTATCATTATTTTCTCTCACAGTATGTTCTATTAGAAGCTTTCCTCTACTATCACTGGAGCTGGTGTTTTCAGCTCTGCCTGGTGGCTGAAGACCTTAAGTCACAAGTTGTTGTAGAATAGCAGTGGTGGAGCTGAGCCCCAGGTACCTGCTTCATGTGGCCACTTGACGATTAGATTGCTTCCAGAGAGTCTGTGGTTCTAAGACTGATCTTTGGTTATTCGGAGCACTTGGAAAATTTAGGGATATTAAATATACGTTGCTGTTGCTGAAAGAAATATTTCACCAAGTCCTTGAAAAGCAATAAAGATTAGCTTAGATGACTTAAAGAACGAAATTCAGACATTTGGACCTTGGTGTACTTTTATGTTTGTAAATACCACCGTGAAGTAGTAAGGCCATCATTGCCTGGAGTTGGGAGTTCTTTTAGTAGATATTCAACCTCTAGATTGTCTTTTTCAGAAATATAGTAGCAAGAAGGATGTTTCGAGGGTTTTTAGGGGCCTACTCTTTCCTTGGGAAATGACGTTTCTTGAATTTTTTGGTGCTGTGGGGCAGGAATGCTCTGATTTCCTTTCACTAGAGTGTGGGGCTGGGTAAGGAAATGGATGTTTCTAGTAATTAATAGACACACTACTATTTGTCATTTATTTACTACTCCATATCAGTTTTTTTCCTATAAATTTTTTTTTTAGGGGCTGGAGGAATAGCTCAGAGGTTAAAGCGTTTACCTAACAAGCTCAGGGCCCTGGGTTCAATTCCCCAGCACCACATAAGTCAGGTATAGTGGTGCATACCTGTAATCCCAGCACATGGGAGGCTGAGGCAGGAGGATGGCTGTATGTTTGGGTGCCATAGTAAGTTCAGAACCAGCCTGGATTAGAGAAGTGAGACCCTGTCTTAAAAAAAAAAGGTTTTTTTTTCAAACCTGTGTATTCTAGAATCTATCACAGAAATCACCAAATTTCCTATTTACTGTATGAAAGCATAGCGTTCTTCAATTGGAGAACAAAGGAACAGGTATACTTCATACTTGTTCCTATACTTATGGAAAGAACTTCTTGAGCCTGAGATAAGTTACTCCCACTCATCAAACAGTAAAGGTACTTTGGGACCAGATTGAGAGAAAAAAAGCCCTTTTCTTTCTGTCTTCCTCACAGTGACTTACCAGCTCAAAGCTGCAGTATCCTCTAATTCTATTTTTGCCCTACAGCAGACGTGTGTGTTTAACCTGCCAACATTTTTTTTTTTTTTTTGGTAGTAGTGGGTATAGAGCCCAGCGTCTTCAAATGGAGCTACATCCTCAGCCCATTTCTACTTTTGATTTTGAGACGGGGTCTTGCTAAGTTGCCCAGGCTGACTCTTGATCCTTGCCGTTAGCCCCCAAGAGTATTGGGATCCCAAACCGTACCACTAGGCCCAGGCAACCTGACAACTTCGGGCCACACTCTTCTTTGCTATGAGGCAGGTTCACGTAGGCTGTGTAGCAGCCTGGCCTCTGTCCGCTGGGGCAGATTCCTAACAAAATAAGATTTTCCTTGCTTTAACTTCCAGTCCTGCTTTCTCACTCTCTTGACATGATTTCACGTATCTTGCCTTCCAGTATATACTTATTTACTTTCCCATAAAGTACATTTAGATATATGCACATGTGTATCTCTTCAGATTTTTTTGTGGATATAGTTTGGTAAGATTTACATATACTTAATGAAATGAATTACTACATTATATTTCAGCTTTTCTTTCTCTTTTTTCTCCCAGGACTTCAAGCACAAAAAATCCTTTATAATTTAAAAGAATTCCACTTTAAAGATTCACCAAAACCACAGTTGTAACCCACAGTATTAAAGTATTATTAAATCTCTGCATTGTCTTACATTTGCAAAGATGTACATGAGAAAATGAAGTTGTTACTTTGTTACCATTTTTATGGCCTCTTACTCACCTGAAATATTTTAAGCAGACAGTTCTGTCATCACCTAAAACAATCTGGCTTCTTGTGTCTGGACTAAAGGAAAGTAATCAAATACTATGTAACAATCTGGGGATTGTGAAATGTTAACAGATGTCCTAACTTCTCGAAAAAGTTACTGTAGTCCTGATGGGGAAGTTAACCTACAAGGTGTGCGGACAGGAACTGCGCATGCTTTCTGTGCAAGGCTCTGACTTAGGAGGTTCAGAAGATACTTCTGTGGATGCACGAGGAAACCTGTTTCGCTCCTACCAGAATCCTCCTCACCCCCGTTATGGTCCTTATTCCACTGCTCACTTACCACTACTGTGTCCACAGAAGGGAGGCAGGGGGGCTAGGTCTTGCACCCTAGCATTGCACTTTTTGTTTACTTTTATTTCTGAGAACCAAAAGAGACATCAAGAGAAACGCTATCGACCAGAACTCATGGGTGTGCATGGTACAACTCACCTAGTGTGTCTTACTGGTAACGTAATTTTGAGTCAAACCCAACCCCAAGTGGCGTACTGGCCCTCATAGCTGCTTGGTGCTCTTTCTTGCCCCTAAGAGTCCCTTCCAGAGGCTCAGAACGTGGGCATCAGGACTTGCACTGGAGCCTACACAGCTTTGCACAGGCCTCTGCCTGCGTGACTGCTGACTTCACAACTCTGTTTAAATCGATGCGATGATCCAGCTGGGCTGAGTCCCTTGTGGGTATGCCTGGGGTTGTGAATCCTGCTGATGGCCAGGAATTGGTTCTGATGAATAAGATATTAGTGATTAAGCTCCCTGTGGCTCCTGGCATCTGGTATTCGCTTGATAAAGAATATACATAAGAAACTATGGCTGAATTGGGAAAAAAAATGGGACTAACCGTGTTTTCTGAATTGATTAACCACAGAGGCTTCCAGCTTATCCTACAACAGAGAAATTCCTACAATTCATTTAATAATACTTAGAGCCAGCCCAGTGGCACATGCAGAACACAGAACTCTGGGAGGCTGAGACAGGAAGATCACAAGTTGGGAGTCCTGCCTGGGCAACTTAGCAACTTAACAAGACCCTATCTTATAGTTAAAAGTAAAAATGGACTGGGAGTATAGCTCATTGGGAAGGCCCTGGACTCAATCTTTAGAACCACCATTAATAAAGGTAATAATAATAAGGCTGTGTTTAAAAACATCTTTTAGAACTGATTTTGATTATTCATTCTATATTAAGCTATGTTATGTTCTTCTGAACAAACCTGGATGAAGGGGCTGGAGGGATAGCACAGCAGTTAGAGCACTTGCCTACCTACTATAAAGCCCTGAGTTCAATTTCCCAGCACCATGTAAGCCAGGCATGGTGGTATACACCTGTAATCATAGCACTTTGGAGGCTGAACAAGAGGACTGCTCTGAGTTCGAGGCCATCCTGGGGCTACACAGTGAGTTCAGGACCAGTCTAGACTACAAAGTGAAGCCCTGTCTCAAAAAAAAAAAAAAAGAAAAAAGAAAAAAGAAAAAGAAAAAGAAAAAAAAAGAAAGAAATCTGGATGAAGAGACCATTTACTACCTCTGGCAACTTGGATTAATTTTGCTTTCAAAGGAATCTGCTCCTTCTACCTTAAGCAAAGCAGATCCCTGAGGTTCCCAGAACAAACATTACGACTAAGTACTTCCCGAGTGCTTTGGGTGTGCCTGGATGCCAGGGCCCTGGGAGGATGCCTGTTGTCAGACTGCTTCTCTTGGACTTGTCTGTGACATTAGAAGTTTCTCACTAGCCTCTTCCTGGAATCTGTAATGTGGTTCTGTCCCAAAATTCAAATTATCATGTTATTCATCAGGAGTCAGCAAGTACTTTCTGTAAAGGGCACGATACTAGGTATTTAAAGCCATATGGTTCCTGTAAGTATTCGACTCTGTCATTGCTGCACAGAACAGCCACACACATCAAGCAAGCAGATGACTTTACAAAAACAGCAGGCAGTTTCTCAACTCCTCCTGGCAAATGACCCAAAAACCCACCTATCTGTAAGATTTTGTAAAAATCAGGCTGAGTGTTGCCTGAGCTTTAACTGGAAGATGTTGCTTTGGTTTGAGAATCTCTTTCTTCTTGACTTGCCAAGTGCCAAGGGGACACAGGACCTTCGAGGATGCCCCTGCTAGCACTATCGTGTCACACAAGGTCAGCGGCTTCACCTCACATGGTGGACATTCATATCGTACGGGAGAGAACGTGGTGCCTTAATTCGCTAACAGCTTCTTTTCTAAGCCATCAAGAGCAGCATAGTTCACTTTATGCAGTGTAAACAGCTAACACTGTCTTTGTGCCAAATACACATCATATATCATCTTAAAATACTGTATATACCCAAATAAAAAGTGATTGTATAAAGGATGTGTTCTTTAACATAGAAGACATAGTACAAACATGAATTTTCTGATTATTAAAAAGTGTATCTGCAGATCACTGGTGTCCTGAATTGTATTTCCATTTGCTTTTCTTCTTTGGGTGGGCTTGAATACTAATTGGTCAACTCCCATTGTAATTCTTAGAACATTTTATTTTTATTTTCCCTCAGTCAAACTGTGTTGCATAAAGATTAAGGTTCTAGATTCTTTAATAGCAAGTTTTGTTTTGTTCTACTATTATTGCTTTTTGTAGCTAGATTACATTTATTTTTAGTTGGGTGTTTAACCTAACCAAATCTGGAGCAAGTGATTGTTTTTCAGTACAACTGTGTAAAGAACTTCCTTCATCCACAGTTGGCTGTGTTTGATTAGTCTGTTGAATAGCTGAATTCCTTAAACTTTTTAGATTCGTTTAACAGTGCAGAGGAAGAGTCACCTACCTATTGTTGTTCAGTGAAACCCAGGAAACTCCACCCTCTTACCATCTATAGTTACACGGTCACCTCTCTAGCTGTTTAAATTTAGGATCTCCCAGTCATCTCTCAGATTGGATGCCTGCCCAATTCTCAAATGCTGACCAAGAGAGTACGGCTTAAAGGAAATACTCTTGAATGCTTAATCCATACTAGAGGCGGGTATGTAAACTCTCATTCCCCTCAAAGACACCATAGAGTGTGAAAAGCAGTCATTTTAGAGAACAGGAAACACACTCCAAGTTTGTGACATGTCAGGTTCACAGAGCTGGTAAGGCAGGAGTGACCCAGCTCCCCTGACTTCAGATGTTCCATACACTATTTTTTCCCCTTCTATCACTCCTTCCTTCTCTAGTTCTTATTTGGGCACAGTGGCCCACTCCTGTAATCCCCACTTTCTAGGAGCCTGAGGCAGGAAGATTCTATCTGAGCCCAACCTGGGTACCTTAAGGATTTAGCAAGACCTTGCCTCAAAATAAAATTTTAAAAAAGGGCTAGGGATGTAGCTATGTGGGAAGTCCCCAGTTTCGATTCCCACTATAGGAAAAACAAATTCTACTCTCCCACATCTTCCCTCCATCTCTAGCAGCCTTGCCCATCACTACTCTTGGATCTCGCAGCCCACAGTACTTCTCCGTCTTCCCTTTCTCCTTTACCCCATCTAAATGTCATCGTGGAACACCTGGTTATCATCCACTCTGTCCTCACTCTCCAAAGATACCCAAATCTCTAATCGTATTCTGGGAGTCTGAGACAGGAGGCTCACAAGTTTTAGCCAAGTGTGGGCAACCTAAGAAGTTAGCTGAGACTGTGTCAGTATAAGAAATAAACAGGTCTGGACGTGTATCTCACTGTGAAAACTGTGGGTTCAACCTTAGTACCACAGAAGAAAGGTCATGCAGCCCCCTTGAGAATCTCATGAATAGCTTGTGAATCATCTTCCCAGTTTAGAAAAAAAAAGAGGGGGGGGGGGGCTCAAATTGGTATGTAGAAAAAAAATTTAAGACATCCAGACAGCCCGAGGTCATTTGTTATAAATTCACAAGTGGCTCTGACTGGCATTCAGGATGATTGAACCTGGTTGCCCTAGTGCCAGACAAAGGCTCAGTATGCAGAGTTGGTCTGCCTCATCTGAGAGAAGGAATCTTCTTCAGAGGAAGAAGATTCATGACTGAGCTGGGTCTAGTGGTACAGGCCTGTAATCCCAGCATTCTTGGAGGCTGAGGCTGGCGGATCACAAGTTGGAGCTTAGCCTAGGCAAGTTAGTGACTTAGCAAGACTCAAAATAAAAAATAAAAATGGGTTGAGCATGTAATACAATGTTAAGACCCTGGGGTTAATCCCAAGTACCACAACTATATATATATAAATAAATTAATAAAATGGTGGAGAGGGTGGGAAAAGAGAAGAAAAATAAAAATGATCAAAATACAAAGGTACCAATTCCTCAAGTTGAATGTAACTATTATGTATTACAATAAATACTAGTAAAATAAGTTTGGAGAGAAAAAGATATAGCTCAAGCCTTAAAAACCTGAGATATAAATATACAAATAAATGCAAAGGATCATAAGCTAGGCATGGTTATCACACTTGGAACCAGCACTCTGGGAAGCTGAAGCAGGAGGAACGCAAATTCCAGCCCATCCAAGGCAACTCTGCAAGACTTTGTTTGTAAATAAATAAATTAATTAAATTAAAAACAACAAAATAATAAGCTGAAAATGGCAGCACATGTCTGTGATCCCAGCACCTGGGAGGCTGAAGGAATGCCATGAGTTTGAGGTCAGTCTGTGAGTTTAGGATCAGCCTGAACTGCCAAGCAAGACCCTGTCTCAAAAACTAAAATCCCAAATAAATAAATACATAAATAATAAAAGGGCTGGGGATATAGTTGGGTTCGTGAAGACCCTGGGTTCAATTTCCAGAACCACAAAACAAAACAACCTTAAAAAACAAAATTCAAGCACACATTCATCATCACCAAATAATTTATTTGGAATCAGAATTAAAAGAATATTGGACAGCTGTGATGCGTAACCCACGACAAATTACTAGAATAATTTTACAATATTTCTTCAGGACTGGGGTTTTTCGATGGCTTCAAATTTGGGATCTAAGGGGGAAAAATTCAAGCTTAGTCACACTGCAACAAAATGCATTCTCCACTATGTTTCATGATTCAACTCCCCCTTTTCAGTGAGCATTTGTTTTCAAACATTTACACAAAAACATAACAGCTAAACATATACTTACCACTTTCTATGAAGTTCCCTATTAATTCACTTTAAATATATATACTATGCCATATAACTATAACTGTTACATGAGGAAGACACTACAATTCCCCCCAGGTATCAAATTAAGAAACAGGGACCAGTGAAGATCACAATAAATGATATTGTCAGGACTCAAGATTGGGCACCTGGATTTCAAAACTCTCCCATTTATTCTACATTCTTCCATTTATTCTACGTGTGTCCCAGCACTAAAGACCTTCTATCTAAGACCTTCTCATGCGACAGGTCATGATCCTAGAAAATTCATGTTTACCTGTGTTTAATCCTCTAAACAACCCAAAAGTCTCTATCACACTTAAACGTCTCCTGTAAGAATGAACGATGACTAGAGACTCACCTTCAAATTTGAAGGCAGGGAAGGTATTCATGTCTGCCTTCCCATACATTTGCTTAAGCTTAAACATCTCTCTCTCCAGGTCTTGCTGATACTCTGGGCCAGCATCAACAGGTCCTCCAGATGTCCTGTTGTGTAAATCAGCACATAAAAACTTAACTTTATGCATTAAAGATCACAAGGGCTGCAGGAATAGCTCCGGTTAAAGTGCTTGGCTAGCAAGCTCACGGCCTCGAGTTTGATTCCCCAGCACCCCGTAAGCTGGGCGTGGTGGCACAAGCCTCTAATCCTTGCATCTCCTATAATCCCTGCACTCGAAAGGCTGAAGCAGGAGGACTGCCTTGAATGTGAGGCCAGCCTGGGCTCTCTAGTGAGTTCAGGATCAGCCTGGACTATAGATATAGAGCAAGACTCTGTTTCAAAAAAATAAGAAAAAAAAAAAAAACAGAATTACTCTTTACCATTATGTTTCTATAGACTTTTTAAAAAAACTTATGGTACTGAGTATCGAACAGAGGGACTTTGTTCTGAGCTACCTCCCTAGCTCTACTGTTTAAAGACAGGGTCTCACTAAATTGCCCAGGCTGGGCTTGAACCTGCGATCCTCCTGACTGAGCTTCCTAAAGTGCTGGAATTATGGGGTAGCACCATGAAGCCTAGCTTCTCCAGACTTTAAAGGTAGAGAAAAGTAGAAAAGAAAGGTATTTCCTCCTGACATTCAATTCGAACTATGTTACATAACGAGGTTTCACATAAATAAAGTAACTTTTAAAAAAACCCTTTTAAACACTCAAAATCGTCAGTGTTAAGGATACTCAGACTTCTAAGTCAGACTCTAGACTGCAATAAAGTTATTTACAGACTTTGGCATCAAGACAGTTTAGTCTGAATGGTCAGCCCACAGTAAATGTTCAGTTTTATCTATACATGTTCTGCTTTACATCAGCTATCAAAACGGCCTTTAAAAGATCTTAGGGCTGGGCTGGAGGGATGGCACAGCATTTAAAGCGCTTGCTTTGCAAGCACAAGGCCCCGAGCTCGATTCTCCAGCACCACATAAAGCCAGGCATGGTGACACACGCCTGTAATCCCAGCACTCAAGAGGCTGAGGCAGGAGGATTGCTATGAGTTCGAAGCCAGCCTGGGCTACAAACTGAGTTCAGGACCAGCCTGGACTAGAGTGTGAGACCCTGCTTGAAAAAAAAAAAAAAAGGCTGTGAACGCAGCTCAGTGTGAAGGCCCCGGGTCCCATCTCCAGTACCACTAGAAAATAAATAATAAAAAAGTAAGAAAAAGAAACTAAAGGAGAAGGAGACGTAGCTCAGTGCAAAGGCCTTGAGTTCAATCACCAGTAGTAGGAAAAAAATAAATGAATAAAAGATCTTAGGGCTGAAGGTACAGTAGTAAAGCGTATGTTTAATATGCCAATCAACATTCATGACATAATGGTTACTGATGGATAGTGGTTTTCTAATTTTAATATGGACTTTTATGACAAGAAAGGGGCCAGAAATAACCTAACTCTTCAAGTGAACGTAGGTCTTGTTACCCGTCTTGTTAATTATCATCTCCCTATGCTTCTAAAGGATGACTGAGACAAAGAACATATTCTGAAGATAACGTTTTTATTTGACAAGTACCAGGTTACACTTATTTATTGAATTTAATCTTTCTAAGATCCTATCAAATAGGTACTGTTATTATCACCCCCATTTTATATTTGAGAAATCTGTGCTACAAAGAATCAACAATCTGCCAAGGTTCCAGAGCACACCTAGATTTTGATCCAGAGCCCAGAGCCAGATGCCTCTCCATGATGTTGTCTATGCATGTGATTTGTAAGCTACATATTCTTGAGACAATGTACACTTAGGAGTTGACTTCTGACTTACAAAGGACAGTTTAACAGAAAACAGCTTCAATACTGAGATGCTCCAATACCTCTGAATAGAAGACAAATTTGTAAATATGCTCTACATACCTGCTTACTAAATAGGATGTTTTTTGGGCAAATTCTTACCTCTCAGCCTTTCTTTTATAGAAAATGAGAATAACATCCATAGGCCATTGTGAGTTTTGCAGCAATGTCTATAAAGCACAGGGAACCTTAATGCATTTTCAGTCTTTCATTCGGTTTTGGCAATGGCAACAGCTTTTGTTAGTTTGGGAGTTTTGTTTTACAGCTTCCTCTCCTCAGAGAGACCAGTTCTTAGTGTCACAGCATCTTGATTATATCACTTTTGCATACCTAGTGCTATAGAGGTTCTTATTAACTAATATTTAGACCACACTATCCTGCTTATAACAACTTTTAATTTCTTAACAATGCACATTTAATTGCCCAATCTTATTATTTAATTTTTACTTATTTTTAGAATAAGTAGAAACAAAGGACAGAGGGGAAAAAACTCCTGCTATCTGGGAGCGGGTCGCAAGTGGGTTGCTCCTGAACTGTACAAACCTATACTCTTATGCTTTCTACCATTCTGATCCTAACCCATCCTTACACTCAAACATGTTTTATGCTTTCTAATTTTCATGCCTTAGCCACAAAACTTTTTCCTCCTGCAAAATGTTCTCTTACCCAAGTTTATGTGTCCAAACTCCATATCAACAGGTCTTACTCTGAGTGTGGTCCACTGATGATGGCTTTCTGTGGTTTTGAGAACATTTTCAAGCTATGATGTCATAGGAACAATTTTTATGTACTGGGAATCAAGCCAGGGCCTTTCCACTGAGCTACATCCCCTGCCCACTTTTTATTTTGGATTAACTTGTAAAATCCTCCTGCTCCAGCTTCTTAGAGTACAGGATTATAGGCCTGTGCCACTGGGTCTCCCCCCGACCCCCCCTTTTTTTTTTCCTAAATTGGGAAGATGATTCACAGCTATTCATGAGATTCTCAAGGGGGATGCATGACTCCAAACACTCTAAGTCAAGATAAAACACTCCTTTTTCCAAGAAGCCTTCGAAAAGCATATTGCTAGGAACGTAGACCCTTTCTTATAAACTCTTCAAACTCTATGTGTCATTCACTTACCAGCCAAACCATTTACCTTATACTGTACTTCCTTGTTTACAAGCTTTCTATCCCTACTACATTTTAGTATAAAAAAGCAGTGTGATCCACCAGGGAATAGCCCAGTACATTGTACAAGGTAGACAATGAAATAAAAGAAAATGGAAATATAAACGGGTTTATATTTATATATTATTTTTCCTAAGATTTGTGGACTGAATACCTACAACTCTTGGATTTATTTTAGCTAACAGCTTCAGAGGGTCAGAGTGCATTTATGAATGGCTGGCTGAAAATGGTGCAATCGCATGGCAGGGCAGGGGCCAGAGCTAGAGACAGCACTCCTCAGTGGCATGACAGAACAGAGCCAAATCAGAGAGGAAAGGCAGAATCAGCACACAGGCCTCTAGGTCAAGCCCCAAGCATTCGCCCCTGCCAGCCAGGCCCCACCTCCCAAAAGTACACATTACCCATAGATACTTGAGGCTTTTGGGGGATACTCTAAATCTTCATCACAACAGACCTGATAATGGCAAAGATGGCTATTAATCCCTAAAACTGAAAGCTTCTGTAATCAGGATTTTCCTGGATTTATTTCATGCCATTTCAGTCTCTTGTCCTTGGTATTTCCAGAGATGTGTAACTAAGAAAACAACCTTAAAGAAAAAAAAAAAATATGTTGCTTATGTGTTTTCCCTAAATCAAGTTGTCATGCAAAGAGCATAAAATGAGAATCAGAAATCTAAGTTTGTGATCTCTGGCTCATCAACCAACTTATGTTCTTCAAATGTAGCTGCTGAATGATTTCTAAGGTTCTAAGCACTTCTGTGAGTTGACTCATTTCACAATGATGACATCAGAGTAAGGATATATTTTATCTTATTTTTGAGACAGGGTCTCACTCTACAGTCCAGGCTGGTCCTGAACTCACTCTGTAGCCCAGGCTAGCCTCAAGCCCACGGCAGTCCCCTGGCTCAACCTCCCAAGTGCTAGTATTAGAGGTCTGCACCATCGACTCTGGCTTATGTGGTGCTGGGAATCAACCCCAGGGCCTTTTGCTTGCTGGACAAGTGCTCTGCTATACTATTCCTCCAGCCCCAGGATATATTTTGAGTAAAAGATTTAATGGCATTCTCCTGTGGACTTCTTTATACTTTATTTTTTTGAAATAGGGTCTCACTCTGTAATCCAGGCTGCCTCAAACTCACAGCAATCCTCCTGCCTCAGCCTCTGGAGTGTTGGGATTGCAGGCATGTGCCACGGTTCCCCACTTTCTTATAATGAAGATAAAATCTGAAACTTTAACCTACATATTTTGAACACTTGTATTTACTCTGTAGTTGATATCTATCCACTTACTGTCTCTTTGATTTGTACTCTCTAATCTTGTCCACGAAGAGTTTCTGTATGGGATCAAGCTCCTTAAATGCTACTGCTGTAACACCAATATTTCTTCGCAAATGGACGGAGACTGCTGACCGAACAACAGAGGAGAGCCTGAAGAGTCTCTGAAGAATCATGGCGATTCTGTAGTACTGACAACAAGCATCAGAATGTTAATATACTTTTTTAAAACACCTCTAAATATGTCATATGGTAGGAACTTACTTCTATTAATTGCTATGGAACTAAATCATACCTGAACTCAGTCTACAGTTGACCACAATTACCTTTCCTTCTCATACCCCATCACAAGTTTTTTGCTTCTTACCAAGAAGCTCTGGGACCTAGAAAGCACAAACTTTGGATGGGGGTTTCTTTTCCCATAACTGAGATTTGGATCACAAGAAACTAAAGCCTACCCCAGCAGAAAAAGAAAACTTCTTGCCAAATCAAGGTGCCAGATTTTCCTGAACCCTCCAAGGGCCAAAAGAGAGCTGGGCCAAGAGACTAGAGAAAGCTCCTTTAGTCAGGAATGACAAGCTGAAAGTGTTTTACTTCACTGGCCCACAAAAGGTAACCGTTTCGCCTGTTAACTGTAGGACCTCTGCCAATACAACAATCAAATCAACTTCCAGAAGAGCAAGAAAAATAGCCCTAACCCAACCCAAAAACAGAGATTAGCCAATATATCCAATCAGTCAAAAAGGATTTGTGAAAATGAAATTCTGCTTTTGTTCAGTGGTGCTAGGATTGAACTCAAGGCCTCACACATGCTCAGAAAGTGCTCTACCACTGAGCTACAGACAGCCTCAATCCTTGAGAAGTCTAAATCTTAGTAATTTAATTTACTACAGCTATTTTTTAAAATTTGAGACAGAGTCTCACTCTGTAGTCCAGACTGGTCCTGAACTCACTAGGAGCCCAGGCTGGCCTCAAATTCATGGCAACCCTCCCAAGTGCTGGGATTACGTGTGGGTCCCACTACACTCAGCTAATCTTCATGTGGTGCTGGGGAATCAAGCCCAGGGCCTTCGGTAGGCTAAACAAACACTCAGCTACATTCCTATTCCTAATACATTATTATCTAATTTACAAATTTCCAGCTGACAAAGGAGGAAGATCCCTGTTAAGATCTGATTTAGCAATTTAAAGATCAGATGCAAAAATAGTCCACATTATAACAAATAAATGCAATGGGAATTTCAAAAAGAAAGGAAAAAATAAGGAGGTCATAAATGATTACTAGAAGAAAATTTTCCTCAGATAAAGACTTAGGTCTACAAATTGAAGGCGCTTAAACTTGGAATGGCAGTAAGAGTCACACTTCAAAAGTTAAACAAGGAATTTATGCATATGAAGATTTACGTTTCAATATAGCTTGGCAATACCTTTTTTGAGATGTAATGTCACTATATTGCCTAGGCTAGTTTCAAATTCCTGAGTTCAAGGGATGTTCCCGCCTCAGCTCCCTAGGTAGCTGAGATCACAGGCATGCACCATGGCATCCAGTTTACCCTGGAAGCACTTCTGAACCTTAAAAATTAAACCATGGTTCCTATTCCTCCTAGCAAATTACCTAACCATCATCATCATCACACTGGTACTGGATTCTACTAAGTTATAACAGAATGAGTTAATGGTAGTACACAAATGGGGTCACTTGGTCGATGGTAATAGAGATACTGGGAATAAGGGATTACAAGCTTTTATAGTCATTCAAAATAATTTAAGTCTTGTAATTAATTCATTTTTATTGTATTCTTCAAAACTCCCCAGAAAGGGGTGGGAGAGTGGCACTCCACCACTCAGAGTTTGAAGTATGAGCTAGAAGACAGTAAAGTCGCATGGTGATTCTCAAATAATGGAAAATAGAGTTTTTCTCATTGGATTTGGCAATATCTGCAAGCATGTTTGGTTCTCTCACCAGGCTGAGTGCTACAGTCTCTACATTCCATTAAAAAAAAAAAAAAACTCTACAGTTACTATCCAAAGTATCAACAGTGCCAATGTTGATGAATCCTGGAATATCAAATAAAAACTACTAAAATCATTCCATCAAGAAGACATCCTGAACTGCCCAGGATGAGAACAAACCACCTGAAGGAATTACAGAATTCATCTATCATGTTTATACTCTGTTAGAGAAAAATTCTTGAGACAGGACTACAAGCAAACAACAAATGATCGTATAAAGTGTTGCTCATTATAATTTCTATTGTTATTTTTTAAGACATGGTCTTGATCTGTAGTCTAGGCTAGTCCAGAACTCATCCTGAAGACCAGGCTGACTCGAACTCACAGCAATATTCCTGCTACAGCCTCCAGAGTTCTGCTATTACAGGTGTGCTCCACTGGGCCTAATTTTTATGTGGGAATGGAGAAGAGAACCCAGGGTCTTGCACACACTAGGCAAGCATTGCAATCACTGCTAAAATCCCAGCCTTCATTGCCATTGTTCTACATATATAAATTGAGCCTTATGGTTAAGTATCTGTTCAAAGATTACACAGGAGAATTTGGCTCAACAAATACACACACAAAAAAATCACTGTCCAACTTGTCTGTTCTCCTCTAGAAACCTAAGGATATGCTCAACACCCAGCAATAATGTAACCTAACGTTTGCTCATTCCTAGATCTTTTGCAAAGTAATTCCATATATATTCTCCCTGTATCTTTAAGGATAAGTTAAAGGAAAGTGTTCTTATCCTCGTCTTACAGATGATAAAACTATGTCTAAGAAAGGTTACTAAACTTCCCACATTTCCAGAAGCTTTCCTCTAAAGCTGACTGCAGAGATCATGTCATTCTTACTATAACATAGATGAAAACACATTTTCATTTTCTTCATCTACCATCTCAGTACAAATGACTGCCAAAACACATCTCTAATTTCGGTTTCCCAAGCCTCAACATTCTCATGACCTAAATCCTACAGGCTTACCCAAAAAATAAAAACGGAACACATACTCTTATCAAAATGTGAGGCACAGTGCCATCATCTCAGCACTCTGAAGAGGTCAGATGGGGAATCAACTTAGCAAGATCCTGCCTCAAAATAAAAACGTTTGAGGAATGTAGCTCCATGCAAAAATCCTAGTTTCAATCCCTAGTATGGGTGTGTGTGGGGGGTGGGGGGGACGACAGGACAGTTAATGATTTTCCTTTATTCCCTTTCATTGTTTCCACTGGTTAAATTACAAGCGTGGATTGTCCACTCTCACGAGGAAGACAAACCAGGTATTATGAGTCTCTGTCCAGAATTTAACATATAAAGATTAGAAAAGAGGTCAGCCAGCAAGATTAAGGGTACAAAGCCAGGCTGGTGGCACAGGTTTGTAATCTAAGAACTACGGGAGTCTGAGGCAGAGTATGACAAGTTAGACCCCTGCCTGGGCAACATGAGGGAAACTCTATCTCAAAATTGAACCTAACAAAAAATGAGCTGGGCTGGTTCTCCAGGAACAAGAAGGGGCAAAAAGTACAACTGCTTCAGTGGCCCTGTCTTGCCAACAGGGTTATTCTATTTATAGCCACGTCTGACCAGCAATCTGTTTGCTCCTCCTCAGTACATTAATACTCAAATTAATCCACAAAGCTACCTACGAAGGCTTCTAACACCATTATTTTTGGGTGGGATGCAAAACTTTCAGGATTACTACTCCCCTTCTCAAGTTCGACCCGCCCGGTGCAGAGTTCAGAAGAATCTCCCGCGTGCCCCTGGGCAGGCTGCTGGCTAAGGACCCCTCGGCCTCCTTGCCTTCTGCGCCTTTCCGGTTTGCCCTCTGAAGTTATTACCGGTGCCATTTCTTAGATCTAGGGCTTTCAAGGCCTCGAAGAGCCGAGGTCATCTGTGACCCCGGGTTAGACCCTGAAGGTCTCAGGAACACAGGGCTGCTCTCTCCTCCTAGTAGGGAAGAGGTGAAAGGCAGCCTAGGTCTTGTGAGGAAACCCAGATTCGCTAGTCCCAGGAGGCCAAGTTGGCGTAGCTACCCTCCCAGTCACCTTGCACTCAGTCCCGAGCTGCCAGAGCCACCGCCGCCGCCACCGTTCAACTTCCGGCCCTGGCTCCGCCCACCCACGCCCTACCCGCCGTCGCCATGCATTCTGGGCCACCGTTTCAGTCGTTCGACACTCACCGGACAGGAAGCGTCTCGGAGACAGTCTGTGACCGGACGGCTCTAGGTGAGACAGAAGTCAGAGAAGGAGGAAGTGGAGGGTAAGTACTTCCGGGTCCCCAGGCGAGGACTCCGCCATCTTTCCTTCGCTTAACTTGACCCGCTCCCCCCCACACTGGGAAACATTCCTCTGTACGCATGCGCACGTTAGCCTCTTCCCCAGTTCAAGCTCGGCTTGGACTCGGCGTCCTGTTCTTTGGGGTTGTTGAGGTGTATACTGTGCAGGAAAAGTGAGAAGAGTGTGAAAACAAAGCAGCTCGGGGCGTTGTGCCTCGTGAGCCTGGGTCGCCTCGGGCGTTCGTTTCGCGCACCCTGCTGGGAGTTGTAGTCCCGGACCCGGGGGTGCTTGGGAGGCGGGAGACGGGCTGGGGTTTCTCAGCGCCGATTCCGCGGGAAAGGCCCGAGGGCCTCACGCTTCGAGTCGGGGCAGCGGCGGGTTTCACCCCGGGAGACGCTGCGCGTGGAGCCCGGGTCGCTGCCGTTCTCAGCCAGCTCTGGAGCGCGGGCGAGGGCGACAGGGCCGATTCCGGAGCGGGTGAGTGCGGCCGCGGAGCAGCAGGGGAGCGCGGCCCGCGCGGCCGGCCTCGTTCCGGGGCTTTCCCCCACGGCGGCCCCCCCGCGGCCGCCTCTGTGTTTTGTTTCCGCTGGTCCCCGGCGCTGTGACTCCCATTTCCGTTCGTGGAGCCTTGAGGGAGCGGGGTAGGGAGGGGCGGGAGCGGCCGTGCGGGAGCGGAGGGGAGGGGCGGGGGGCGAGCGGCGCGGGCGGCGGGGCCCGGTCCTGCGTCCCCCTCGCCCCGCTGCCGCCTCTCTCGGCCGCCGCCGCTGCTGAGCAGCCCGCGGTGGCCTGCCTTCCGCGGTCGGCGGCGTCCCGAGGATGCATTGCACGGATGCAAAACCAAGCCTACTCGTTGGACTCAGTGGTCCACTAACTTCAAATCCATATGGCCTTCCAGAACGGACTTAAGAGTTACACTGAAGTCATTTATTAATCCAAATGATGTCCGCTTTTTTAATCGAGATAACTAAGTAGATGACATGCCAACTTTGAGCTTTTTGGGTACTACGCTGTACATGTTTGGATATAGAGCTTTCTGAGTAGGCTAACAGCGGAACAGTGCCCAAAATTGCATTGCAAGGTGATGTGTAATGTAGAAATGAAGTCTACCTCGTAGGGAGGTGCAACTTTAAACAGTATAAATGACTGGTGGGATTTACTGTTAGGAGCAAAGATTTTTTTAAAGGATTCACTTGTGATAGTATTCTTAGTTACTGTGTTGTCTTTAACTTTACAAAAAAAAAAAAAAAACTGGTGAAGTCTTTTAATTACAATAATAGACTGTCCCTCAGTTAAATCCTGGCTTTCCAAGCTTGCTTTCTTTTGTGCTGATCCTGAAGAATCAGTTTTACCTGGGTTGCATATGTCATGAGGGGACCGTATGTCATGAGGGGTTTATAGTTATGAAGTAATAAATAATGAGCTAAATATTGAGTTGAAGTAAGTCACGAGAGATTGCATTGGTTGATTTGCAAATTGAGACTGTGGGCTTGGTCTTCACTCAGCTGTTCATGTAATCTCATACCTACAGTGTAAAATCATTCAGTGAACACCATATACTCTTCTGCAGGTCATCTGCTGGTCATCTCTCACAGTATTTCAGCGCGCTCACCCAGACACACGCACACAGGCATTTTCTTACGGGGATTTAAAAAATAAATAAACATTTCTTTCTTTCATACTTGAAGGTATTTGTTGGCTTGTGGAAATGGACAGTTACTGATGCAATGCAAGTACTTTCAGGCTGCATTTATGATTTGTTTATCCTATCCTGGAGAAAATGATCTTAAACTCTGTACACTAGTAATGACTTACAGTGAAGAAAGATTAGTCAGTTTTTCCTGTGGTTTTAAGGGCATCTAAGAAACACATGTCTGTCTTGTAATTAACACTAGCCTGTCCCAGAATTTTTAGTTAAATTCAAGTAGTTTTTAAACTATCTTGTGAAATGTCCTGACCTCCAAATCAGTTTTCATCTAGGGGAACTAAGGTGTTAAATATGTGAACCTGTTTTATAACAAGACAATTTTTAGGTGGAGAAGCACCAAATGATATTGTCTCCATTTTCTTAAGTAATGACAGAATTACAGGAATTGGTTCCCCAAAAAAAGAGCTAGGACTCAAGCTTTGATAATAAAGGTTTGGACCATCTCTCAGATCTCTACATTGCTTTTATAAGCTAAATTTGTGGAACTGAGAAAGAAGGAAAATGGTCAGTTTGGAGACTGAGTGATGAAAATGTCTCCAAAATGTATGGAGTTTGTTTTTGTCCTTCTGTTTGGCAACTTTTAGGAACTGTTATATAACATTTTTGAAAAATCGGAAGTTTGTCTTAACAATTGCCTGTTTAGTTCTTTATACAGGTATATCCTACTTTTTTTGCCTTTGATTTTTTGATGTTACAATGAAAAAATAAAGCATATTTTAGTACATACATATGAGCATTAACTATATTGTATGTTTTATGTGTGCCCTAAAACATTCCTCTTCACTCAGAAAAATGAGCAAAAACAAAACCCAGCAGGCTGCAGGTTGGACATGCCTATATTAAAGGGAAGGCAATCCAGTAGGGCCATTTCTCAGTCTGTGGTTACTTAATATACTGTTTTTCCAAAATTCCTAGAAAATTCTCTTATTTTGTAATCTTTTCAAAAATGGTTACAAAGGTGTTTGTGGACCTCCTTGGAAGCCCTGGAAATAAAGCATATGACCTTCGGTGCAATTCAGTTGTAAGTCTTACTGTTCAGATTTAACAGAATAGTTTTTAAGCTTATTTATTTAGTTGGACTTGGTAGAACACTGCCCATACTACCAAGATATTCAGGAGACCAAGGTAGGAGGAGGATTGCTTGAGCCCAGGAATTGAGACCAGTCTGAGCTCCTGAGTGAGAACTTCTGTCCCCAGTCCCACCCCCGTAAGAAATATTTATCTGTTTATTCATTTATTTAGAGACAGGGTCACATTTTGTAGTTCAGGCTGATCCTGAACTCATTTTGTAGCTTAGGCTGGCCTCAAACTCATGGCAGTCTTCCTTCCTCAGTCTCCCAAGTGCTGGGATTACAGGCATGTGTCACCATGCCCACCATGCTTCTTTATTTATTTATTTTGTGAATATTCTTTTCCTTGTTTCCAGCAGAGACTAATATTTAGTTGTATGTCATTTTTCTCTATTTTTGTTTGTGTTTGTTTTGGATACTTTCCTACTATGAATACTTGAAGTGCTTAATTTGAGAACTTCTCTGGGATACTATTTGGCAATGAGATTGCTGGGTCGTCGGTATAGATAATGCTTGACTGGGGGAGATTTCTTCAGAATGTCTAGTACTATCTAAACAAGCAGTTTTGTGTCCCCGTGTTGCTACTAATTCTTGTTATTTGGCTTTTTAACATTTATTGCCTGCACATACATACGTATAGAATGTAAAGTGGTAGTTCTTTGTTTTAATTTTTTTATTTTTTGAAATGGGGTCTCACTGTATTCCAGGCTGATTCTGAACTCACTTCATAGCCCAGCTAGGCCTCGAACTCATGCCAGTCCTTCTACCTCAACCTCCCCAGTACTAGGATTACAGGTGTGCACCACCATGCCTGACTTGTACTTAGCATCACTGCTGGATTTAAGGGTTTCTTTTTGTCCTCAGCCATTTTATTTCTGTTTATGTGAAGTCTTTTTCTTTCCATTTTCCTACTTTTATAATTGTCCCAACCTTTTTTATCAACTTCCTAGAGATTTTGTATATTCCATTTATTAGGCATATGTCTTTTTTTTAAATATATGTACTTTTTTTGAGACAGGGTGTCTCTGTAACCCAGGCTGGTCCTGAACTCAATATGGAGTCCAGACTGGTCTTAAACTGACCACACTCCTCCTGTCTCAGCTTCTGAGTGCTGGGATTACAGGCGTGTGCCACCATGGCCTGCTTCTGTGGTGCTGGGGAATCGAACTAGGGTACTTACCGATTGGCATAGCGCTTGTTATGCAAGCACTTTAACCGCTGCGCCATTCCTCCATCCCAGACCTCTAGCATTTTTAGGTGTTAGGAGTATCTTTTCTAATTTTGTAGTTTGTGTATTGAACATAAATCTTAATCTTTATCTAATAATATCCGTTAGTTTTGGACTATTTTTTTTCTGGTACTGGGGATTGAACCCCAGGAGCCCCTGCATGCCAGGCAAATGTTCTGCCACTAAGCTAAACTAGCTCTAATTCCGAAAGAATTTTAAGAAGTATGTCCTTAGATTCAAAAAAGAAAAGAAAAAAAAGCCTCCCTTTTTTTTTATTAGCTTTGTAGTCTTACCCTTCATGTAAGTCTCTTTATCCAGAGTATATAATATTATATGGTGTGAAATGATCTGTATGACATCTGTTTATTCAACACATATTAATGGAGTGCCTATTAAGGGTAAAACACTTTAAGTACTTGTATGAAGCTGGTCTTGGTGGCACATGCCTATAATCTGTACATTCTGGAAGGATAAAGCAGGAGGATTATAAGTTCAAACCCACTTTGGGCAACTTTATGATTTAGTGAGACCCTGTCTCAAAACCAAAAATAAAAATGGGTTGGGGATGTAGCTCACTGAGTAGGGCCTGGACTTGATCTTGGTACATTTTCCCAAAAAAACTTCATGCATATCTGAATAAATCTTTGCACTACTCTTCTGCTCAGCTAGCAAGTGAAGTTAAGGCTTTAGTAATGTAGAAGAAAAATCAGGCCACTTTTTTACCAGGAAGACTATTGAGTACCAGGTATATACAGACTTAGATGTCAGGAAACCAGTTTCTAACAGCTGGAGATTTTGAGACCCGAGAAGAGTTAATAGCTGTTTATAAAAAGGAAAAAGAGATTACTAGTTTCCGACTTAAAGTATAACAGATTACTGCAAATTTAGCAGCTGGTAAAGTACCACTAACTTAAGGTTCTAGATGTTAGAACTCGGAATTCTGAAGTGAATCTCTAGGGTTGAGTCACATGTTGACAGGGCTACATTTCTTCTAGGGGCTGTAAGAATAAATCTACCGTTCCTTTTCAAGGTTTTAGAATTTGCCTACGTCTTTTGGCTTGTGACTCCTTTTCTTTTGTTTGAGACAGGGTCTTGCTCTGTAGCCCAGGCTGGTCTTGAACTCACTATGTAGGCCCAGGCTAGCCTTGAATTCATGGCAATCCTCCTGCCTCAGCCTTCCAAGTGCTGGTATTATAGACATTTGCCACCACATCTAGTTTATTGTGGCTCTCTGTCTCTATCCTTAAAGCCATTTGTAGCTGACTAGTTGGTCTTTTCTCATAGAGTCTCTGGGTCCCCCAGTTCCCTCTTACACTGCTGAGGACTCTTGTGATTACATTGGCCCCAGTTGTATATTTAGGTTGATGTATCTGAAGTGACAGTGTACAGCCAAGTTATTTTATGAATTTTAAAATAATGTTCATAAGAAGGTGGGTTCAAACTAAATCTCTTCTATATAAAGTATTTCAGTGCACTACCAAACATTAATTTAGTAGCAATGAATATCATTTTGTCAAATTTTATGTGGAAGAGCACAGACTCTTTTACAAATTCTGGAATACCACATTTAGAGGAGCATTCCTGAAAGTCCAACACATATCTGTATTGGATGTAGGAATAAACTTCAGAAACTTCTCTGATTTTGCTGTGGACTGAGAACATGAATCCAAAGATGAATATATTGTTTTACAATGGAGTAGGTAGTAACAGAATATGGAACTTACAGAATTAATACTGCAAAATGGCTTGCAAAAAGTATCGATATAGGTAGCTATTTGTGGATTACTTGGTATTTAAAATAATAATGCTTTGTCTCAGTGGACTTTCAAACCACTAGGTGATATTGGGTTGTCAGAAAAGTTATGATGTATCTTGTTTATGAAGTTCTAAGGTCATTTATAGAAAGTTTAATCAATAACACATTGCTTGTTTTTTTCCATAACCTTTTGCCACCTTTCAATGATCTTCATAATTCCTCATTCATAGAAGGACTTGTCTTTTATTGGCAGAAACTGAACAAGGTGTTGATTTATAGCCTCATCTGAGTTGAATGTTACACCACATAAGGAGTTTTGAAGATATCAAAACAGGTAGAAGTCTTGACAGTGTAAGGACAGGTGAGTGTGTTAGGTGTGATAATACATCTCATCCAAGCTCCAGTAATTTTTGATGGGTGATCAGACTCATCTGTGGTCTCACATTGTCATGATAGAAAACAGCTCCTTGACAATCAGCTGTGGATATTTATGGATGGTCGATTCCTTCAAACTGTCCCAGTAGCTAAAAATACATATATGAGTTGATTGTTGGTTCCTTGGTAGGATCTCAAAAAACGTGACACCTTTAAAATTCCACCATATTGAAAGTATAACCTTCTTTTGCTAAATGTCTGCTTTTGGTGACATTTGAGGCACATCAGCACTTTGGGACCAAGACTGCACATACCACATTGTTGTAAATAGTCTACTTCTCATCACCAGTTATAAGTCACTTCAAAAACTATTGTTTTCCTCCCGTTTAATGATCACCACAGATGTTTATATGCACCATCAAATCAACTTTGAAGTCATAAGGAACCCAAGTATCAGGCTTGCTTACATATCCCAGGTTCTTCAGCTGATCGTGAGCATTTGAATGATGGATAGTCAATATTTCTGCAATCTCATGTCACGTAACATGGCTCTAACTCGATTGTTGCCTTTATTTAGTCATCATCAACCTCAGTGGGCCTCCCTGACCAAGGAGTATAGTTTAGTTGAAAATGATCAACATGGAATTTCATGAACCATCATTGGCACTGATGTTCTTGTAGAGCACTGTAACCATAAACTTTATGCAACTCTTCACAAGCTTGACATTCATTCTTCCCTGTATGGAAGTAAAATAGTAAAATATAGCAGAAATGCTAGTTTGATCTTCTATATTCAACATGTATGATTCCAAAAACTCAAACAAATTGGTCCTTTTTTTTCTTTTTAGAATGAAGCAAGCACTGTCAGGCGTCAAATGACATAGCAATAACATACATGTGAATGACTCTAGTACTTCCAAAAATGACCTAGCACCATCATCTGTTGCAAAAATGTGTTACAGCTTTTCCGACAACCCAGTAGTTTTGCATGAGAAAATGAAAACTGAAGCAGTTGTTAAAATAAAACTGTATCTGGGAAAAAAAATCAGAAAATCCTAGTGTATAATCAGAGTAATACAGTGCATATCTATAAATTGTTAATTATTTTGGAATATTATTACTTGCATTTATAAAATATATAATTTATCCTAGCAAGCCTAAGGTCCTGAGTTCAATTCCCCACCTCCACATAACCTAGGTGTGGTGGTGTATGCCTGTAATCCCAGCACTCGGAGGCTAAGGCAAGAGGATTGCTCTGAGTTCAAGGCCAGCCTGGGCTACTTAATGAGTTAAGGACCAGCCTGGATTACAGAGCAGTACTTCGTCTTTAAAAAAAAAAGATACATAATTTGTAACAAGTCCTAGATGTTGTTAGAATAATTCCTATCTTCATCAGAATGCTTTACAGTAAGCAGAACTAATCAATTACAAGTTATACAAGTTAGAGCTATTCATTTGTAGTTGAAATTCAGGTTTGAATATGAGTTGCTTTAATATAATTGACATAGCCTTCTACGGTAATGTCTTTTTAAATAACCTCCTATACTCACCTTATATTAGCTTACTAAGATTGGTCCAAAAATATTCCAGTAAATCCACTGGAATGAAGTCATGTCAAGCTACTGAATATCAGATTAAACAATAACTAGTTTATAAACATCATTGTGAATTTTGTATGTGGAACTACTTTCCCCTCTTGCTTGCTGACTTTTTTCCTGATATTTTTGTATATGAGCATATGTTTGTGTCTTCGTGTGTGTGGTGCTATGGATTCAGCCCAGAGCCTTCGCACTGAGATACATCTCCAGCCCCCCCCCCTTTTTTTTTTTTTTAGTTTTGATTTTGAAACAGAATCTCACTGAGTTGTTGAGTTGCCCACGCTCTGCTTTAACTTGCAGTGCTTCTGTCTCAGCCAGAATGGTGGGGTTACAGACCCGTGCCACTTTCCTTGCTACTTCTGTTTACTTGGCTTCCAGGTTGGCCTAGAACTGTGAGCAGTGCCCCTGCCTCAACTTTCCAAGTGGTGGGATTATCCACATGTGTGACCACACCCAGGTTTCAATCAGTGCTTTTTAGATATCATTTCTGGTTTTGCAGATAATTTTAAAATTCTGAAACTTTGACTCTTTCCGGACAGAGCTTTTGAAATTCTTCAGCCATGACTAAAAGAGAAGCAGAGGAATTGATAGAAATTGAGATTGATGGAACAGAGAAACCAGAATGCACGGAAGAAAGGTTGGTATTTGCTGAACTTGCCATTGGGTCAAACCATAATTGTTAAGGGTTTGTTTTTTTGGTTGTTGTTGTTGTTGTTGTTGTTGTTGTTGTTGTTGTTGTTGTTGTTTTGTTTTATTTTTTAAACTGGATATAGTATTTTAAGAGATAATATATTGTCATTTTTTTCTTTGACTTTTCCTATGTTTCTAGCTGTGAGATGAACAGTTTTAAACTAGCAAATTAAGCTGAAAATAATAAAAATGATTGTGACAGCTTTTGTTTTGTTTTTTTCTTCTCTTGGGGCACTATTTGATTCTTTCCTCAACTCTGGTTTTTATTTCAGAAAGAGTTTCATTTAACCTTTATTAATTTAACATGTTTTGGCTACAAAGTAACAACTGTCAGGAATATATGAATAAAGTGAGGTAATCAGCTGCCTTTATAGAGGCAACCTTGTATTTGAGATGTACAGATGTATCAGTAATTGCATGAACAGTTACCAAGTGTAAAGTGCAATGAGAAGTGTTGGTTATTTGAATGTAGTGGAACATTACTTACTTTTAAGGGGGTAGCAATGATGATTTAAAGTCCAACAGGCGAAAACAGACAAAACTAGAAGGTTGTGGAAGGGAGTAGTTTATGATCCTGATTTTACTTTAAAGCAGGAGATGAGATATGCTTGAAACTAAAAGGCACTGAAAGCAATAGCAAACCTCTGTAGAGTATCAAAGGAAAGGATAGGATAGCAGGATTTAGGAGGGTTCTAAGTTGATGCACCTGAAATTTAAAACCTGAAGTATCTACTAGACTTTTCAGCTTATTTAGTTATGCTGTTTTTTTTTTCTAGCAGCAAATAGAATCCCTTCTTCTCTTGATTTTCACTTGACCACATATATATATATATATATATATATATATATATATATATATATATATGTAACAAATGACCCTGAATAATTTAGTGATACAAAACACCCTACATTTGTTATTTTTTGCAGTACTAGAGACTGAACTCAGGGCTCCCAAGTATGCTAGTGAGCATTCTATCATTGAACTATCCCTCCACCCCTACCATTTATTATTGAATATTGTTTCCTAAGGTCTTGAAGCTGGAACAGCTTATCTGATGGTTCTGACACTTCAGGTTATGCTGTAAGCTTGCAGTTAAGTTGTCAGCTTGGAACGTAATTATCCCAAGCCTTGTCGGGCTAGAGGAACTGCTTCCAACGTCACCCCTGGCAGGGCGGATGCCTCACAGCTTGGACCTAGAGTGTGAGAGCTGGTTGCCCTTAAGGCAGATGGTCTGAGAGAGGAGGATGCAAACCATTGTGTCTTTTCAAATGACCTAATCTAAGAAGCCACATACTGCGTCTTAGTTTTTTGGTCATTTGGTCTGCCTAGTGAGTATAGAGGCAAACGGGAAAGCAGATGAGAATCATTGAGCCTACTCGTGGAGGGTGTACTCTCATATGGTCCAGAAAGCCTGAGGTACTTACTGTCTGGCCCTTCCCAGGTGTCTGAGAAGGAAGTCAGTAGTTACTATATTTACCTGTATGAGGGCGTCAGTAGTTGCTTTCAGCAAGAGCACATTTGTTGTTTTGCAGGAAGTTAAGCCTGGTATTATTAAGTCCACCCACATATTTTCAAGAAAACTTGGTAATTCAGATTTTTTATTTCCTTAAAGTTTCAATGATGACAGCCGGTTTTGAGGCAAGGTCTTCCTCTATAGTCCAGGCTGGTCTTGAGTTAAGGCTGGCCTTGAACTCACAGCGGTCCTCCTGCCTCAGCCTCCCTGAGTGCTGGGATTACAGACGTGGGTCACCATACCTAGTGTAAGTTGTGCTGGGAAGTCAGCTGAGGGCCTTGAGCTTGCTAGGCAAGCCTTTAACCAATGAACCATTTCACCAGCCCCTGAAACTTTTATGTACATAAAACAGGACTTTTAAAAATCTGCCTTAATGTGACACCAAATCTTAGAAGAAACGATAGCCTTTTGTGCTATAGTTTAAGAATTTGGCAAAAAAGCTTCTCTAGCCAAAAACATCTAGTTTATTCTTTTACCTTAACAAAAATATTATTAGTGCTGCTTTGTAAATTTTCAATGTTTCAGGAAAATTTTGAACTGTATCTGTTCATTCGATATTATGCATCATATATCTCCCTAGATTTTATATGAAAATGAAAACAAATGTTTTAATGGATACTGTTTTGATAACTATAAATGAAATTTAAATAATACTTAAAGTAAACTGATGATGAAACCTAATTGAAAATTAGTAATATTTTTTGAAGTACCAGGGATTGAACCTAGGGGTGCTCTACTACTGAGCTATATCTCCAGCCCTCTTTTAATTTTTGTTTTGGGACACCAGGCTGATCTTGAACTTGGTGTCCTTGTGACTCAGCCTCCCAAGTAGCTGGGATTACAGGTATGTACCACCATACCCATTCATTTTCTAGCTTCCTCCCATCAGCCTCATATAAGCATTTACCAGAGATACATAGAATTACTTACCAAGATTTTAAAACTCTTGAGTTCCAAGTGTGAAATAATACAAAATAACACTCAGAAAAGTTTAAGGAAGTGGTTAGAGGACTTGCATGGAGGTTAGAGTGCTTGCCTAGTGCTGGAGTTCAATTCTCCAGCACCAGTAAGCGGGTTGTAGTGATGCATGCCTATAATCCCAGCCGCTTGAGTCTAAGTCAGGAGGATTGCCTAGAATTCTAAGTCAGTCTGAGTTACATAGTTCAGGACCAGCTTGGACTATAAAGAGAGACCCTGTCTCAAAAAACAAAAATGTTTTAAGGAAGAATATGATGTTTTTATCTATTTATTTATTTATTTTAAAATAAGGTTCTAAGCCAGGCACAGTGTCCTCAACCTTTAATCCCAGCACGTTGGGAAGCTGAGGCAGGAGAATCAGAAGTTCAAACCTGGTCTGGGCACCTTAGCAGTTCATTGAGACCCTGGTTCAAATAAACAATAAAAATGGGTTGGGGATGTAGCTCAGAGCAAAGGCTTTGTATTCAATCCCCAATACCTAAATAAATAAATAAATAAATAAATAATTTGTAATAAAATAATAAAATAGGATTCTGTCCTGATTATAACTAGGAGCATTTAGATTAAATGAAAAGTATATATACTTCCACATCTTATCAATTTATATTTAATAGATTATGCTTGGAAGAAAAATTGACTACTACAGATGGCATACAAACTTCTAGAGATAGTGTATCTTTCTAGAGATAGTGTATCACAGACCTAAAATTTTTCAAAATAATTGAAAAGATGGTATTGATGCCAACATTTCTCTTTAAATATTGTACATGTGATATCTATATATGTACATCCACCTATACCTAATTTTGTGTATGTAATGAAGCATATTTTTAAGGGTGCTTTAAATTTGAAGTTAGCTATGAATGTTCAGTTTGACAGTGATAATAATGAACCTACGGTATCTAAGAAGAAATATGTTTTCAAAGGACCGGCAATGTAGTTTTGTGTTGAATATTGTTTTGAATGTATTGTTAGTTTAAAATCCAGTTTGATGATGTAATTGTTAACTTTGATGTCCTTTCACATTTAGCATTGTAGAACAAACCTACACCCCAGCTGAGTGTGTAAGCCAGGCCATAGACATCAATGAACCGATAGGCAATTTAAAGAAACTACTAGAACCAAGGCTACAGTGTTCATTGGATGCTCATGAAATTTGCCTGCAAGATATCCAGGTAATTTTTTTTAAGATTGGTACTTTAGCATTTCAGTCTCCATAGGAATATTTTTTTGTGAACCTTTATTTCTATAGCTACAACTTTTATCTCTATAAATAGAGTTGATCTGTGATAAGATGATAAAATTTAAACATTTAATAAAATACTAATAGTCTTTCAGTAAATTTCCTCTATTTAAATTATATTTGAAAGATTAAGTACTAAGGCAGGCATTTGCTTTTTACTTTCACTAATAAAACAAAATCTTGAAATTAATTATAATCAGAGCTTAAATACAGAGCTTAAATAATGATAGAAAGCTCATGGACCTTGAAAACTACAGAAGTGTTATTTCTAGCCAGTTTTTAACTTGCATATCAGTTGCCTTTAAAATGAGACCACTTGACTAAAAGGTTTTTACGTTCCCTTCATTTTAAATAGCAGTAAATTTTGAATAAGAACTTATTAGCCAATATGTCTTGGAATTCATTTTTGTAAGTTACAAGGTAAGTAGTTTATTTGATGAGATAAGAACCTAGGGGTATAAGCTTCTTGTAACCAGAAGTTGATTCTGAGCTGGATGGCTGATGAGACTCCTTATCTAGGGGCTTTTATGATAAATGAATTAAGGAGTAGACTTTATTAAATAATCTGGTTGTTAAGGCCCTTTTCCCTTAAGACCTGCATTGCTCTTTAACGTGTTTTAACCATAAATAGTTCTGTGGAGCTGTTATCTGGTCATGCAGTTTTAAAGACCTGTGTTATCTGTCTCCTCATTAGAAAAACTGAATTCAAGAGAAAGAAGCAAAGTAGCAGGATTAATATGGGCTCCTTCAAATTCTAACTGAAAAGTCACTTGACAAGTATAGATACATACCATAGATAAACATCGCGAATACCAAAATAATCTTAAGGAATTCTTCAGTTGAGCATGGCAATCCACACTTTAATCCCTTCATTGAGAGGCTGAGGGAGGAGAATTGCCAAGAGTTCAAGAGTAGCTTGGGCTACGTAGTGAGTTTTGGACAGGCCTGGACTATTGTGAGATCCTATCTCAAAGAAAAGGTGGATGGGGGAATTCTACTAAAAGAAAAGAAACAGCTGTTTCTTTTGTGTGTCTTAACTTTCCCTGAGTTATTGTGTCTTGCTAACTTGGTAAGTATCTTACAGGCCTTTGCATGGGCCCTAGCGTGGGTAAGGACCCTTAGAGACATACTTTGATGTTCATATATTAACCTGTTTATCAGTTTGTAATAGTTCTAAAGCAGGAACTTTGAGGATAGAAGATCTTATTTGTTTTAATTATGACCTCCCTTTCCCTTTCCCACCCTCTTACCTCCCCATTCCCTTTCTCTTTCAACAGTGTCCATTTTCTTGCTTCTGTATCTTCTACAATTTTTATCGCTTTGTTTTCTCATATTAGAAAGACCATATGATATTTAACTTTCTGTGTCTGATTCATTTTGCTGAGTATTATGTTCTTAGTGTACAACCATTTACCTACAAATGACCTAAATTTGTTATTCTTAATGGTAGAGTAATACTCCATTGTGTATATGTACTACATCTAGTTTATCTAGTCATCTGTAGTCAAACATTGGTTTCTTTCTAGATTTGGCTGTTATAAATTACACTGTTGTAAACATACATGTGCATGTATTGCTATAGTGTAATGACTTTAACTCTTTTGGGAAGGTACCCAGAAGTGGTATTGCTGGGACAAATGGGATGTCGATGCTCAGTTTTCTGAGGAATGGGGAGAGGAGATTTTTATTTAACGTAGGACTGTTGTTTCTTCTCCCAGGAAAAGGGAATTTAATCTTTTTTTTTTCTAAAACTCAAAAAAGGACTTAGCCATTAATGTATACCTTAGACATTAGCCAGTTGAGCTTAGAAAAACAGAAGATTCCTTACTGGTGATAGGACCTGATAGGACTTAGATAGTCCATCTCAAATAGTTTATTGTTCTGAGGTTAAAATAAATCCTAAACAGTAAACTCTTTGGGACAGCTTATTAGTAACTTATTTTCTTGCTGTGACAGAATACTAGACATTCAAACTTTAAGGTGAAAAGTTTTATTTAGCTCACAGACTCAGAAGGTCTCACACAGTCTATTAATGGGCAGCGAGTGACAGTGGAAGCACATAGGAAAGATAGAGAGGCTGGAGAGCTGTTCACCCCACTGCAGACAGAAACCAGGTAAGGCAGGAGCCAAGTGAATTGAGGGGTGACTTGATGTCTGGAAGCTCAGGCAAGGATGGAGCCGTCCTAGTAAGATGTTTTTTCTTCTTTACTCAGTTAAGTCTTACTCAGATTGCCAATTGCACCCCCCCCCCCAACCCACCCCGCTCATAGTGGGTGACCCTCCATCACATGCTGGCCTACAAGTGAACAGCACACGTCTGAAAGCTCTGCCCTGGGCAGCTCCTGATTTCAGCAAGTTGACAAAAGCTGGGCCTCACTACCCAACAGTACACAATTCAAATACGTGGGACTTTTGGGGTACACTCCAGATCCAAACCATAGTAGACAGTGATTGAGGCTCCCAGAGGCTAAAGCAGGACAACAAATTTGAGCCTAGCCTAGGCAAGTTAACAAGACCTCATCTCAGTAATAATAAGGGCTGGGAATGTAGCTCAGTGCAAAAATACCTTAATGCTATAAAAAATAAGGAAATAAATGGAACTAGGGAATGTGGTTGGGTCTAGTAATGTTAAAATTTGTGTACGTTTTTTCTTCCTAAAACACTGATGAAGATAGGTATAGAAGAACCTTATCTCAAGAAAAGCTATTTATGCCAAACCTTCTGCCAGCATTAAAATAAATGGGGAAAAATTGAAAGCATTTCCTGTAAGTCAGGAACAAAACAAGGGTATCCACTCTCAACACTCCTGCTCAATATTGTACTTGAAGCCCTAGCTGTAGCAATCAGGCAAGAGAATGTAATACAGGAAATACATCCTAGGAAGGAAGAAGCCAAACTATATTTATTTGCAGATGACATGATCTTTTACATAGAAGACCCTGAAAACTCCACAAGAAGACCCTTAGAACTAATTAACAAATTCAGCCAAGTTGCAGGATACAAAACTAACAGAAAAACGTCAATAGCATTCCTGCACACTAAAAATGAAATCACTAAGAAAGAGATGAGAAAAACAGTCCCATTTTTAGTAGACCCCCCACCCCCGAACCCCTGTGAAATACCCAGGAATGAATCTTAACCAGGGAATGAAGGACCTGTGTACATGAAAACTTAACGCTGAAAAAAGAAATTGAAGAGGACATTTAAAAATGGAAAAATATCCCCTGTTCCTGGATAGGCAGAATTAATATTGTCAAAATGGCTTTATTACCCAAATTGACATACAAATTCAATGTAATTTCTATCAGAATACCAACAATATTTTTCATAAAATTAGAAAAAGCAATCCTAAAATTCATATAGAACCTAACGAAACCCAAAAAGCTGAAGCAGCCCTGAGCAACAAGACAAAAGCAGGTGGCATTACATTTCCAGACATCAAGTTACATTACAAAGTAATATTGATAAAAACCATATGATATTGGCACAAAAAAAGACAGGTTGACCACTGGAACAGAACTGAGGTTACAGAGATAGCCTCAAGTACCCTAGTCATCTCATCTTCAACAAAGAAGCCAAAAGCACACACTGGAGAAAAAAATCGCCTCTTGAATAAATTCTACTGGGAGAAATCATGCAGATGAGTGAATCTAGACCCACACCTTTTAGCAGATACTAAAAAAAAAGTGGACCAAAGACCTAGATAGTAAAATTAAAATAATGAAGCTTCTAGAGTAATAAGTAGGTAAAACTTTTGAAACATAGACATAGGCAAAGACTTTCTTAGTGGGACACTTAACATGAAAGAACACCAAGAATTAACTGGAGCTATGTCAAATTAAAAAGCTTGTGCACCTCACAGGAAATAATCAATAGAATGAAGAGAGAACTGAGAGAATGGGAAGAAAAGAATTTGCCACTTAATCCTCAAACGGAATGTTGATAGATAGAATATGCTAATAACTGAAAGGAAAAAAGACTGCAAAATATAAAATACCCATTTGAAAAATGGACAATTGAAATGAATAGACAGAAGAAGAAAAATGGGCTGTAACCAAGAACTCCAGCAAACGCTCATGAGGATGTGGGGAAAATGGAACCCTTCTATACTGCCAGTGGAACTGTAAATTAGTACAAGCATTATGAAAATCGTCATGGAGATTCCTCAAAAAAGTGGAAGTATTTTATTTGACCCAGTGATACCTCTCCTGGGAGTCTCTAAAAGAGTTAAAGTCATCATATAACAGATACTGTCCACATTTATAGCAGCATGACTCTTAGTAACTAAATCATGGAAGATCCTAATGTATCCATCAAGACATCAGTGGATAAAGATACTGTAGTATATATACACAATGGGATATTATTCTGCCATAAAAATTTGAGTGGTGTATAGGAAAATGGATGCACCTTTAAACTGTTATGTTTAAAAAAGTGAATCAGACCCAGAAGATTAAATACTGCATGATTTCTCTAATACGCGCCCCTCACATGTAAATTAGTAGAGTCAAAGCAGAGGTGGTGGGAGAAAGAGTTGTGACAAGGAGATGGGGATGTGAAAAGGGGGGAAGAGAACAGGAAGATGGGAAGGGAAGTGTGTGTGATGTTGATTCAACATTGTATGCACCCATTTTTCAAGTTTAATGTAATGATTGTATGTAGCAAATACTAATAAAATAACTGTAGGGGGGGAATAAGGTTTTCTTTCCTCTTAACGATGAGAGGCTTAATCACCACAATCTTTTTGGAAGGCAGCCTAGCATTCAGTATCTGTTATGCGTGAAATACCTAACAGTTCCACCTCAGTGAATTATTCTTGCAGAAATGCTAACCTGGCTGGACAAAGACTGACTGTATGAAGTTCTGTTTATTCATAGTTTTGCAAAAGGAAGCACCGTAAATGTTCTAAAACTAGAGACTGAATAGCTAAAATCTGCATAGATCAGAATTCAAGATAGACTTTTTTGTGGAGGGGTTGGTTTGAATAAAACTTTCTGGCACATTTTTACTTTTATGTTTCCCCCAAATTATATTTTTATTAATATGTATTTGTGATACATAATAATTACATTCTGTGTAAGGAGTTGGTGTATATACATCTTGCATTTTGATCATTTTTACTTCTCTTTCCCTTCTTTCAAGATAACCTTTAAAAAGCAGTGAACTAGAGTTACTATGGTAAGATAAGTGAAAAAATACAAGACACTCTTAAATTATCCTTTTTAATCTTTATATTGGTTTTTGAAATCAGTATTTTTTTGAGATAGGGTCTGCCTTGAAATTAATATTTTTAGTCACTTTCTGCAGATTTGAAAAGATTAAGTAATTTGCCTGATTTTTAGCTACATTAAGGTATGCTGAAATTTTAACCCTAGCCATGGCCATGTGACTCTAACAAAACTCTTTATACTTGAGGTGCACATTTTAAAGGTTTGTGCATAGTTTTGTGATACATAACTATAATCCTAGCTATTTGAGCAATTGAAAAGAGCCGTGAATATGGTATTGGTACTTTCTGGGTTCAATCCCCAGGCCAAAAAAAAAAAGAGAAAATGTGTAGTATAACTCAGTGCTACTGGACCTGAACCTAATCATAGGTTTTTCTTATGTGTAAAATAAAGGAGAATCTACTTTGGTTATCTTTCACTTTTTAAATTTACTTGTTTATGTATTTATTTTGGAGACAGAGTCTCGCTATGTCTCCAGGCCAGTCCTGAACTCACCATGTAGGCCAGGCTTATAATGAACTCACAGTAATTTTCCTATCTCAGCTTTCCAAGTGCTGAGGTTATAGGCATGCGCCAGCACACCTGGCTTATGTGATACTGGGGAAACAACTCAGGTACCTAGCATTTGCTGGGAAGAGCTTTATCCACTGAGCTATTCCTCCAGTCTCTCACCTGTTAAAAAAGAAAAGAAAAGAAAAATCTGATCTCTCTATAGTGACAGCATGGCCTTTAAAGTACCCAAACTTGCCAATAAATATTTGTTGCCTAAGTGGAAGTATTTATAAGTCGGTGTCCTAGAATTCGGAGCTAACCTTAGGTCTGTTAACATTTTGAATTGTTACCTGTCACTTCCTCTCTTTTAAGAGAATATCCGGTTGACAGCATCTGTCTATGTGTCTGTTAGTGCAAACATATATTCGAAGTCAGAATGCCTGCTGTTTCTGGTAATGCTTTTGTATTTTCAGATTAATGCTGACTTGAAAGCTGACTAACAATCACGGAATTACGTGTCATTGAAGACTGAGATCTAAGATTAAGTACCATGCTTGAGTGTCGGCTTTTTGCCAGCTTTTACTGAACTGGTGTAGTCAGTATCTGAGAGTTCAGTTTTAGAGTTCACATGCCATAGCTTCTACTGGATAGTAATACTAGTGCCCACTAGACAAAGAGAAAAACATGATGTTATGAGAATTTTAAATAAATGTCAGATACTATTAGGTTCAGGCATAAAACTGCCATGTTTAACTTGTCTACCTGATCCCACAGTTTCTCTTGTACCTACTCAAATTGGTACATAATCACTTAAAATTGTAAGAAATACATATGTGTGTGGCAGTGTAGGAGTTTGTTATATGACATTTTATATAAATATTAGAAAATATGTACCATAGAATTCTTGAAATGAGAATGAGGGATTTTTGGCAATATCATATGCAGACACATACTGATACTGATATACATTACTCGATAACTATAATGGGAGTCTGTTTTCAGGGTGGTGACAGAAAATGTCTAGAAGTTAGCATACTTTTTTCATCAGTTTGCCACTATGTGAATTTCAGTTACCATATGGACATAGGAAGGAAAAGAGCACTAATGCTCAAAAAGAATAGAATTATGATTAATGATATTCATGCCAGGTTGAGTAGTAAAGTTATAAATCCTTTAAACACCTTTGCTTATTCATGACAAAACATTATCTTTGTAAAATATATTCACAAATTGAATAATGACCTTCTCAATTACTGCCTTAATGGTTGGCAAAGAATTAATTATCTGACAACTTGAATAATTTATTTCTTTTTTGCACATAAAGGTAACATTAACTTAGACTGTACAAAATATTGATTCAGTCAAACCAAACACACAAAAACTTAAAATCTGTAGGTTTCATTTTGCCTGAAATTTATATTCTAGAGAGGACTTCAGCTTAAGAGGAGACTGCCTTTAGCTTACAACTAGCAGAAAAGCAAAATACTTCCAGTTTCTTTTTGCAGGAGAGACAGAGCCATGGGGATCTGAGGTGCAGACACCATGGTTGATATAATGTTGCCCATGTCCAGAGCCAGTCCACTACCCAGAACTCGGCTCTGTGGCTGGATATTTTGCTATTAAAGTAATAGAACCCTTGATAGAAGCCTTCAAACATAAAAAGCTAAAAACTCCTGAAGGTGCCAGTCAGTGGTCAGTTTGCAACACATTCAGTCTAGAAACTGTAATCACTTTCTACAGTAGTCTTTTACACACTAGCACCGTTTTCCAAGATGTTTCTTTTTAAATTCCTCATAGTCCTCTGTCAGACCTTCTTCTTTCTGTACTTTCTTTGGATGTCTACTACTTTATCTCATTTGCTTGTGAGGCAGCCATTCTCTTCTCTTCTGTGGTGGACTATCTAAATCTAGAGGCGTGCTGTCCGTGTGTTGCCCAGTCTTCTCTAATTGTTTGCACAGTTGATCAGATATGGCTTTCTTTACAAGTGTGAATATCATTTTGTTTTTCTTCACTTTTAACTTTGGAATCTTGCATGCTGAAAAAGGTGCAACAGTGGTGAAAAGTGGCCTGGATAAGTCAAGATCTACTTGCTGTTTCTGGACAAGACTGAACTCATAGCTTTGTAGTACCTTTGAAGCCACGTTCACTGCAGCTGTGCAGCTAGGTCTTTTATTCCAGTATTTGAATTCAGGTCCAGTAAACACTCAGAAGGTTTAAGACAGCTCTGATACATCTTCTTGCTCAAACTAGAAATTTTAATTAAGTAAGCCCTGTCATCCACGGAATATTCCATACAGGAAGCTGCAAGGTCTAGGCACATGATAGCAGTGCTGATGTCTGTGGTATGTGCTGACAGATCCACATACGTCACCTTCCCTCAGCGCATCGGGTTAGGCGAGGCCCAGGTGAAGGGCTGAGCGCCTGATGAACCCAGATTCCATGATGTAACCACCTGCGAGAACAGCTCAGTGGAATGAAAACTTTGAATTTCTACTTAAAATTCATTTATGCTTAGTGATTAAGTCCTGTTTTCTGTATCCTCTTAGCCCCATTAGCAGAGGCCTTAACCTTGTATTAAAAAAAATTCTCTCACATTTTGTCCCTGTTTAGCTGGATCCAGAAAGAAGTTTGTTTGACCAAGGAGTAAAGACAGATGGAACTGTACAGCTTAGTGTACAGGTAATTTCTTACCAAGGTAAGTTGCTATTAGTGACAATTACTTGAAAGTTTAGTGTGTGTTGGGCTGGGGGTGTAGGTGAGTGGTTAGAGCATTTGTCTAACAAGCACAAGGCCCTGGGTTCAGTTCCCCAGCACCACATAAGCTGGGCCTGGCAGCTCAAACCTGTAATCCCAGCGCTTGCAAGACTGAAGCAGGAGGGTTGTCGTGTGTTTGAGGCCAGTCTGGGATATGTACTGAGTTCAGGATAAGCCTGGATTACGTAGTAAGACCCTGTCTCAAATAAATAAATAAATAAATAATGAAGATTAGCTCAGATTATTCTGATATAGTTCCCCAGTTGTGTAAATTTTGTAAATGGTTGTCTGTGACTTAATGTGATGTTATAGCCAAATATGCATGTTTCTATTTTTGTTGTTGAATCTGTCAAAGGAAGGCAGGCATGTAACACATGCTACTCCACTAATTAAAAAAAGGAATACTGCAGTAAATAGAGTCACAAGACTGGCCAACTTCTTAGAATGCCTCAGCCACACTGCAGAACTAGATTGCCAGGAAAACTAGTTCTCTGCCATGATGTGGGATACACCACTATAATAGTGAACTTGGAACTAGGCGGCCTTTACAGTGAGCCACACTAGTCAAAAAGTAGACCTCATACACCTGCTCATTTCTTCTTAAATCATTTCCAAATAGAAGGCTTATACCAGAACCTAGCGCTTATGTCATATCTCAAACCCTAGTTTCGAGGAAATTCAGTCTCTGCAGTTCAGCAGAGAGAATAGTTTGCAAAAGGTCTGCAGTCACCCACTAAAACACCACAGTGTCGTATTATTCTTCTGTAAGTGCACAAGTCATAAAAGCAAATTAGAATGGCACTTTCGGCAGGTTCAATTTTAGTGGTTTTGGGGGGATTTTCAGGAAAAGCTTTAAAATAATAAATCTCTGGACAGAGTATATTCCTCAAACTACAAGTTGTCTATCTTTGATCCTTAATTCTCTTAGGACTGATTGTTATAAATAGAGAATAAGTTTTATTGTTTTTATCTTTTAAAAGCCCTATGCCCTCTTAGTGTAAGATTTAAAGAGTTGATTTGAAACTATAAAAGTATGAAATCTGAATGAACACTTAGGTTATAAGTGTTAGGAAAATATTAGGTTTTAGTTCTTTTTACTATCTGTATCTGTATCTTTATATCATCTAGTGAATGATAGTAGGTTTTCTTATAATACTGGGTTTTTAAATTTTTTAAAGTACTAGTTTTAATAGAAGATGGAAGTTACTTCACATTTTTCTGGATTAGATTTTGATACTGATTGTAACAGATTCAGTAAAATACTGTTCTTAAATACAATAATTTCTTGCAGTTTTCATTTTATGATAAGCATCTGAGATTGTTTCATAAAGAACTAGTTTATTCTACTTAAATAAATAATAGTGTATCTTATAGGTGGGTGTATAGACATGACTAAATAGGGAACTTTTATGTACAATTTTTAGCATAATTCTGATCCAGAATTTTTATTTTGTGGTACTGGAGAGTCAATCAAGGACCTCATACTGAGCTGTATCTCCAGCCTTTTTAAATTTTTTGATTTTGGGACAGGGTCTCACTGAGCTGTTAGGTGGCCCTGGCTGGACTTCAATTTGTGATCCTCTTGTGTTAGCATTCTAGAGAGTACTGGGATTACAGACCTATGCCACCAGACCTGGCTGTTAATTCTAATTTCTGAAACAGATTTAAATGTTCTGATTCTGGGTAAATAGTCTTTGAGGAGTTTCTGTGTTAGTAATTCATTTAACTCATCTTTATTTTTATCTTTCCCTAGGAATTACAGTTCTTGACACCCTTATAGTAGGTCTTGGTTTTCTTTAGGATCTGTTTTCTTCATTCAGCTGAAAATGAAAATCAGAACTTGAATTTAACTAAGTCAGCATCATTTTTATCACACATACTTTGTCTTTTGAAAAGAAGAACAGAGTCAATAATTTTAATATTCTTAGATTCTTTTTTTAAATCTTGAGGGTAGGTAGCTATTCATTTATATTCACCCTAGTCTAAATTTTATTTTTTATTCTATGTTGATAATTTTTGTTAGCTCTTTATTGTATTGTTAAAGGCACTGCTACTTTTTGTAATGATGTTTGTAGAGCATGTATGTGTGTGTTTAATTATTTTAGTAAGACTGCAAAACTAGTTAAAGAGTTCTTGGCGCCTGGATGTTGTGTATCTACTGGGGTGCTGAGTCAGGAGATTCATAATTTTGCAGCCAACCTGGGCAATTTAATGAGACCCTGTGTCAAAATAAAAAATAATAGGGGATAGGGATACAGCTCAGTGGTAGAGCACTTGCCTAGCGTGAGTGAGACCTGGATTCAATGTTTTAGTTCTTAGTTGAGGAATAAAAAAGAATTCTTGAGTATCTATTCTCTTACTTCTGCTACACAATTTTTTCACCTGTCTAGTTGTACACTGCACATATGATCCCTTTCTGTCTTTGAATATATCATTGGTGTGTATGTTTCTTTGAGAAAAGGAGTTTTTTAACAATATGCAATTATCAAAATCAAATTAATTGATACATTAGTGTTATTACAGAACTTTTGTGGAGCTAGTTATTGTTGATTCTGTTAAATTCTGTAAATATATTGCTAAAATATTTAAAGTGAATTTTTTTTCCCTGCTGTTTGGAAACATATAAACTAAATTTTGTTTTTTGAAACTTCTGTGTTTTCATTTGAATTTATCATTTTCTTTAATCCAATGTTAAGGAATGGAGCCAAAGCTAAACATCTTGGAAATTGTTAAAACTGCGGAAACTGTTGAAGTAGTCATTGACCCAGACGCCCATCATGCAGAAGCAGAAGCACATCTTGTTGAAGAAGCTCAGGTGATAACTCTTGATGGAACAAAACACATCACGACTATTTCTGATGAGACCTCAGAACAAGTAACCAGATGGGCTGCTGCGCTGGAAGGCTACAGGAAGGAGCAGGAGCGGCTCGGGATACCCTATGGTAACAAGCTGTGTGAATTGTTTGTTATGTAGCAGCGTAAGGATTAAGTGTGACCTAAAAAACACTTGGGTGAGAAAGTTACATATTTTACATGTAGAATTTGTAGAAAGAATGTTGATTTCTTTTTTTAATCTTTCATTTTTTAAAAACCTGTGACACTTGTAAGCACATATAATGAGCTGTCTTGGGTGCTGGGAATACAAAGAAGTACAGAACAAAATTTCTACCCTAGTGAGTTCACAGTGTAGTTGAAGAGAAAAGATAGATAAAAAGAGGTAATTATCATAGAAGATAACATTTAAGCTGCTAATAATTTGTATACATGAGAAATGTTATTAATTAGAGGAGAGTTTATTATAGACAAAAAACTGTTGTACAGGTTTGTAATCCAACACTCTTGAGGCTGAGGGAGGAGGATCACAGGTTCAAGCCCAACTTGGGCAACTTAATAACTTAGCAAAACCCTGTCTCAAAATAAAAAATGGACTGGACATATAGTTTGGAGTGAAGGATGTGGGTTTAATCATCAATGCCACAAGAAGAAAACACAAAACAAAAAAATCTACAAAACTGTAGTGTAGAAAATGACATCCCAGACAGGAGATGTTAGAGGCGAAACATAGACCTGGAAATGTGTGTGAGTAGTGACATTTAGTGGATAAGATAAGGAGTTGTTCTGTGGCATTGTAGTATCATTTCAGATCAATGAACTTGATAGTTGGTGAGTGAATATGGCAGTGGTATATCCTGTAAGTTGGAGTAGCAGGTGGACAGAAAGTAAGAACTTGTGGTTGTACTTGCTACAAAAGTGATGATGTCTCAGCTAGGCTAAACTAGATGATTTATCTGCTAATGGCAGCAAAGAGATGGGTGAAAATAGTGATAGGACCAAGCAGATTGACAGATGTCATGAATGTGGAGAGGGCACATTCAAGTATCAATCTAGCCTCCCAAGCTTGAGCTCTTCAGTAGTAGAATCTTTTTTGGAAAGTAGTGTATAAAAATGGATTACAGGTATCAAGATTAAAAACTGTGACACAGAGTTTCTACCAAGAGTGTTGACTTACTTAGAAGAAAGCTTTTTTTTTTTAATGTTTGAGATTTATTGGGATACAGGAAAACATTTTAAAAATCAATGATGATTTTTTTTCTACTAAAAAGCTTTAGAAGTGACGTACTTTCTTAGGAAGCTACTGTTGTAGGCTTCTTTATCTGTACTTAAGGATAGTTATTTGACTGATTGCTTACATCTGACCAGCGTTGAAATATGAGTGGCTTGTTGGACCGACAGTGCAGGCCCATAAGTCCCAACATTCTGGGAGGCTGAGGCCAGAGAATTGAAAGTTTCAAGGCTAGCCTGGACAACTTAGTGACTTAGCAAGATTCTATCTCAGAATCAAAATTGGGCTGAGAATGTAGCTCAGTGTGAATGAAGGTTCTCAGCTCAATCTCCAGTACCGTAAAAAGAAAGGGAGGGAGGAAGCAAGGAAGGAAGGAAAATAAGAAAACTTACTAAAAGTAAAATCAAAATATTTTTGTCCTTTATTAAATAGAATATTGAAAAGAGGCATATTGAGAGGTTTTTTTTCTTCAGTTTGTTTTAAAAGTTATAACTCATGTTTTTGGCCTTCAGAATTGTTAAGTATTAATATTTCAAAATAGAAGGTGAACAAAAGACACATATTCCCTTCAAAAAAATACTCCCCCACATTCACCTCACTGTTTTTGCAACTTTCTGAAGCAGTTCTCTAAGTCCTGTTGATGAGATGTGATCAGAAATACAGTGTCTGTGCTGCTGAGCGTCATCACCAAAGGTCAGGGCAGCTCCTAACAGCATGACAGTGCCTTCATCCACCTTATTCACGGAAGCTCACCCCGTGCAACCTCTGGTTCTTTCCCAAAGTCGAAAAGTAAACATTCTGAATTAGTGTAGGACATGGAAGCAGCCGCCACAGTGCAACTAAAGACATGAAAGAGGGTCTCCAGAACTGCTTCAGCAGATGGGAAGGACAGTGGACCAAGTGCGTTCAAAGTGAGGGGGGACATCTTGAAGGCCATTAATGGCAGTATATCGTTCACTGTAATAAACTTTTATAAATCTAAACATTGACCATATTTTTTAATCACACCTCGTATATTCACTCAAGAAATTGTTTCTACAGTTGATTTATATCTAACTAGCTTTCCAGTTCCATCGTTCTCCGTCAGACCCCTGGTTAAGCTGTAGCATTTTGTCTTTTAAGTTTGTCTTGAAGAAAAGAGTTTTAGGAAAAATACCAGTTCTCTAACAGCCTCCCAGACTTCAGTTCTGTTTTCCAGGTGCAACTGTGTTGTACTTTATTGCTTTAGTTATTACAGATTTCATTTTACTGTAGTTGAGATTTACTTCTTCTGCAGAACAAAATGAAATCCTATCTTTCTCTGTTTTGTAATACCGTTACATAGCTTTCGTTTAAATCATTAGTCACTGTATACCTATGAGTGTTTGCTTCCTGAAGGGTGATTACATTTACATAATTTTTAGTTTTCTTGAAGTTCAACATTGACTTTTTTTAGCCGTACAGATTAGTATATATACTGAAACTTACTTTCTCCATTACTATTTTTTTTCAAGTTACTGAGTGTATGTAAATTGAGTCTTCAGAAACTTCAGAATTGTTATTCTGTCCTTTATTCCTTGCAGTACTTGGATTCTCCATTTTCCTGGATCCCTATTTTCCATTAATTTAGGGGTTTTTTAACATATTCTCTCATTTTTTCTTATATGTTCTCTAGATAGGGTACCTAGGATATATTTTTTTAGCTTTACATACTTGAAAATATCTTTATTCTGGTCTTTCTTTAATAGTTGAATATAGAATATTAAGTTGAAAAATTGCTTTCCCTCAAAACTGTGGTGTCTGGTCAATTACTATTATATGAAATGTTTGGGGGTATCTTGATCATAGTTATTTTATATATTTTGAGTAGTTTTTTTTAAATCCATACTTTCTGTCCTCATCTTGGATCTGATTTTGACTGTGAATCTTTTTCTTTCAATGTGCCTTTGTAGTTTATAGTACAGTATCAAGATAACCTTGTACTATCAAGTATGTTAGCCACGAGTTACATGTGAGCACTTGAAAAGTGCCTGGACACTATTGATATGCTGAGAAGTGAAAAATACCCAGTGTATAAATAAATAAGTAAAAGCAGATTTTAAAAAATACCCCATATCAATTCCACGTTGAAATAATAGTATTTGGATATATTAGGTTAAATGAAAGGTACTAGTAAAGCAAATGTAGGGGCTGGAGGAATGGCACAGCAGTTAAAGGGCTTGGCAAGGCTTTGAGTTTGATTTTCCAGCACCACATAAAGATGAGTGTGGTGGCGCATGCCTGTAATCCCATCACTTGGGAAACTGAAGTGGGCAAATTGTCCTGAGTCCAAGGCCAGTCTGGGCTACACAGTGAGTTCAGGACCAGCCTGGGCTTCAGAGTGAGACCCTGTCTCAAAAATAAACAAAAAAACCCAAATGTCACTTTTTAAATTTAGCTATCAGAAATTTAAAATTACATCTTTATTATATTTCTGTTTAACACTGATAGACAATTTTAGCCTTCATTACTAGTTTTTCCTGTGTTCTTATTTTAATAATTGTTTTCTGTGTTTTAGTCCCCTTTTCCTCCCACCAAAACTCCTGTTGAATGTCTTGAATTGGTCCTTTATATCAGAAGTGGGAACTTTGTTGCCAATGGCCATTTAGATATTTTTGACGTGATTTGTGGGCCATACAAAATACCGACTTTAAATTAACTTGCTAGTTTTAGTAAAACATTTAATTATTATGTAATTAACTCACCCCTGAATGTGACAGTTGCCTTGGCCTAAGTGGATACAGCCTGTGGGTTGGACATTCTCACCCTTGTTCTACATCATGTTTCTTCCCTATTGTTCATCTCTTTTTGTATTATTTTCTGCCATATTTTCTGGTCTGTATATTTTAGTTGCTCTGATTTACGCGATCCTTTTGGTTTTTTCCATAGCATTCTAATCTTATGGTATGGATATTATGCTTTCTCTTAACTTATCTGAGTATGGTGATACAGTGAATTTGACTTTAAAAATGTTCTGCTTCCTCAGTTTTGTTTTTCTGTTTAATTATAATGGTTTGCTTTTAGTGTGTCTTTAATATCTGACTGTTCTTACCCATCTTTTCACATTAAAGAGGAAAGAGGGCTGCAGTAATAGCCTAGTGGTTAGAGCACTTGCCTAGCAAGCACAAAGCCTGAGTTTGACTTCCCAGCACCACATAAACCTGGTGTAGTGGTGCATGCCTATAATCCCAGTGCTTGGGAAGCTAAGACAGGAGATTGCTGAGTCAGCTTTCTGTCTCAAAAGAAGGAAAGAGAGAGAAAAGAAATTTAATTGGTTTGAAGTTCTAAAGGATTGGTTGGCTACATGCTGACAAAACTGTAATCAGCCTTTACAATAAAATATGTTCAATTGTGTCATTATATGTAGATGTTTTAGTTGGATCTCTTAACCTGGAGAATTGGCCAAACACCTGTTAGGAATAGAAGATTGCATTAGGGATTGATATATATGTGAATGTTGTATTCTCAAAGCAGAAAAAGAAGTGGGGAACAAATGGGTAGGGGGAGCTCTTGGGTATAGAGTTTTATTCCTGGGAACTGTCCTTCCAATATCTGCTTTGAGCCTTTTCCTATCTAAACAGTTGTGGTGTTCACATATCTTGAATGTTCCAGTTCAGCTGGCCTCTGAGAATGAAGGACAGGTGTTATGGTTTCAGCCTAGAATGTCACTCAAAGGCCACTTACATTTGCATGTTTTGGAATACCTATGGAACCATGTGCTTTTATCAGGTTGGGTCCTGGTCATAAGGGGTAGAAGACAGGCACTTGACCAGGAAGGGGCAGAACACTAGGACTTGACCTGAAATATATGGATATATATTTGGATATATGCTAGCTCTACCCGGCCTTGCTTACTTGACTTCTTGTCTACCATTATGAACAGCATTACCTCCCTCTAGGCCACTGCCATGTGCTTGCACCATGGGTGCCAGCCACCCATGAACTGAGACCTTCTGAAACTATGAGCTAAAATAAATCTTTGTTTGTCTAAGTTTTGGGTGTTGGGTATTGTGTCCCAGCAATGAGAAGTAACTAAAGCAGAAATTGGTAGAAAAGTGGGATCTTTGCTGTGATTTTACCCAACAATTGATTTAGAAGTCTTTAGAACTGGTTTTCAGGAAGATTATGGAAAGGTTTGAAGGTGCCAGCTAGAGGAGACTTAGAATGCTGTGAGCCAAACTTGATGGGAGATTCTGGTCAGAGCTCAGAAGACCAGGATGCTGAGAGAAGTGCAGATTGGAAAGGCCAGGCTCGAGCAGTTTCAGATAGAGAATTATCTCTATCTGCCAAGACTTTATTTGCAGTTGGTCTAGAAACCATGCATGCAATGCTCTGGCAAAAAGTATGTCTGCATTTTGCCCTTGTCCAGAGACTTTGACTGAACTTGAAATTAAGTGCGATGGATTACTGAATCTGGTGGAAGAAATCTTAAGGCAGCTCAATGTTCAGGCTGTCACATAGGTATTGTTTATGGCTTCTAGACAGCTCTACACTGAGAAGCAAGAGTAAACAGCAGAGGAAAAGATACAAAAAGTTTGCAGTTTGGAACAAAAGAGACCATGATTATTAAAAAGATTAACATTATAAAGAAGCCAAGCACTTGGAATTAGAACTGTTCCAAAAAGAGGCCTTCAGTGTATCTCAGGAATGAGCAAAATCCCACCCTTTACCAATTGAAGAGTGGAAAGGTGAAAGACTTACTTTGAAAAGAGACCCCCACTCGGGCATCCTGCAGGGCATTCTAGGATGGTGATCCCCAAGGAGTCCAGCCATCTAAGCATTCAGAGACCTTGGCAGCAATGGGCCAAAGGTCGAGCAGCAAACTTTAGCATCATCCATGTGATGGTGATTTCACAGGCATGAAGAATACAAGAGTTGTGGGATCTTAGAGATTTCCACCTAGATTTCGGAAGAAGGCTTTGGACATCAGACATTGTGCCTCTGAGAGGGAGGTACCTGAAGTTTTGAAGGTGAAGCCAGAGGTGCAGTGGAATCCCCAGAAATTTGGAGATGCCAGGAACTTGGATCATCTGCAGGGGAAGGCCATAGGCTATGAGTAGAGTCATCCCAAAATAGAAGCCGTGGTGGTTACAGCCAGAGATAGTGCCAAAGTGACAGGGCCACCTAAGGCCTCTTAAGCTCACACACTGCTACAGTATGGCCCATGTGCTGGGCATACACTTACAGAATTTGATGGAACTGCAGGATTTGGTTATTGTCCTGCCAGGTTTTGTTCCTGCTTTGGTCCAGTTGCCTTCTACCCTCCTGTTATGTCCCTTGGAATGAGAAATGTTTACCCTGTGATGTAGTATGTTAAAAGTTTCCTTTGATTTTCACAGATGGTCAGAACTAAGTGTTTAAGTCTGAGTAGAGACTTTAGACTTGGACTTTTAGCAGTGCAGGGGCTGTTAAGACTTTGGAAACTCTTAGTCAAGAGTTAAATTCATTTTGCATAAGGAGGTAGACATGAGTTTTTGGGGTAGAATGTTTTGGTTTGGATCTGGAGTATCCCTCACAGCCTCTTGTATTTGGATGTTGTGGAATACCTATGGAACCATTTGCCTTTAAGAGATGGGGTCTAGTCAGAATGGGTGGAAGACTGGGGCTTTACCCAGAAGGGGTGGAGCACTTGGGCTTGACTCGGGAAGGGCACAGCACTGAAACTAAAGTGTTACCTGAAAGGATATATGAGAGCTCTGCCCTTCCTTGCTCACTTGGCTTCCTGTCTGCCATGCTATGGACACAGCATTCCCTTCTAATGGGCCTCTGCCATGTGGTTCTATCACTGCCAGCCTTTCCTTTTCTAAGATATGGATATTGGGTATTTTGTTCCAGCAATGAGAAAGTAACTAAGAGAGTAGGCCAGAGAGGTTGTAAGCACACCATGTAGTTTAAATCAGTCTTCTCATTTTCAGCCTCTCCTCCTCCCTGGAACCTCTATGACCAGAGCCCATACAAGGGGATTACACAGGAATTTTTATTGATATCCTCCTGAGCAGATGTCCTAAGTCACAGTTTGCCCTACTCTCTGCTAATTCATCACTGCAGTATCTTCAGAGAATTAATGAAATCCCCTATTCATGTTTATTACTTTGTACTCATGTTTCTGATTTTTATATTTTTAATTTTTTTAACTGTCATTTTACTATAGTCCTGGAGAAAAAAAGGGAGAACATGCCTGGCCAATTAAATCAAAAGTCTTGATGTTATTTGAGGAAACAAAATAGAAGAATGTTTTGCCCTAGCTTTCTTAATCTTGATAGTTGTTTGTCCATTTTGATTTAAGATGGTTTTTCTTGAACTTTTAAGAGAGGTGTGGTTCAGAGTAGCTTTTCTAATTTAATCCCTTCTATTGTTTTCAAATAGTAGGCTGTAATAAGATAGTCTCTTTCTCACTTCCACTCTGTTCCCTAAGGTCTGCTATTATAGTCTGTGAGGCTTACTGTGTAGCTCATGATGGCCTTGAACTCATGTCAGTCCTCATGCCTCAGCCTTCCTAGTGATAGGTGTGCACCTTGCCCAGCATTCCGTTTTGCTTTTTTTTTTTTTTTTTTTTTTTTTTTTTTTTTTTTTTTTTTTTTTTTTTTTTTTTTTTTTTTGATTTCTTTTCACTCATTTTTACTCAAGCCTTGTCTTCACATTTCCTGATGTCTCTGTTTCTGACTTCGGTTTCTCCTCCATTTTCTTCTGTGTGCCACTGTTCTAGAATTAATTCTGTTGAGGTTGAAAAACACTTGTGGGCCACACTTCACCAGTCCCTTAAACCTTACCAGCCCACACACTTGGGTGTTATGGAATAGCTATGGCTATTGCTGGATTGGGCAAAATGTTTTAGCCATTGATTTGATCTTGGCCTGTCATGCTTCAGCAAATAGTCCTCCATTTTTTGCCACCTGCCTTCATGAGGATTGATGCAGGACCTCATACATGGCTAGACAAAGTGTATTGGTTAAGGTTGTAAGAGAAGTAGAGTTCATAAAATTTATAGAGATAAAGGGAATTTATTTGGAAGGCTTGTAAGTCTGAGGATAGAAATAGTCCAAATTAGTCGTGCATGTGTGAGAGCTAAGGGTCCAGTAGCTGCTCAGGCTTGTGGTAGGACACCAATCTGAAACAGCCCAATGGCTAGTGCAAGCCTGCCTCAGATCATTGTCCAAAAAGCAAGGTGAAGACTAGAGACTGATGCTGATCCGTGATGGGGATAATGTGAAGACCAGAGCAAACCTGGAGAGAGCTGAATCCGGGAGATTCAATGCAAGGCCAGAGCTTTTTCAGGAAGAGGCTGCAACAATGTTTTTTCTTCCTCCTTTTACTTAGTTCAAGCTACCAGTCCGGAGACCTACACCTAGAGTGGGTACCCCTCCCCCACTTTCTGGACCTGGAGTCAACAACACACCTGAGACCTATTCCCTGTACATTTCCCAATTTCAACAAGTTGACACAGTCCCTCCAGCAGTCACATAGATGTTCTGCCACTGCTCTGTATTCCCAGTCCTTTTGTTTTATTTTCAGAAAGGATCATTCTGTATTGCCCAGGCTAGCCTCCAATTTATAATCCTCCTACGTCATCCTTCCAAGTAGCTGGGAATGTAAACATATGCCACTACACCTAGGTAATTCTTGGCTGTGGTGAGATTTTCTTGTGTTCAAAACAGATCAGATACCCTTTTGGTTCCCTTTTCTGGTCTGTAGTTTTTATTGCTTTTTCTTTACCTGTATATAGTGTGGAGTCTTTGGGATGTTTTGTCACCTGATTCCATTGTAAACATCAACAAGTTTTTGTTTTACATTGTTCTGTATTTTTCTGTGTGCATTCAAAGAAGTTAAACTATATAACTATCTTCATAGATACTAAGAAGAAGACATTTCTTTCAGTTCTTTGTAGAAATATTTTTTAAAAAAATATTCTGTGGGGACCAATTCTATTTTAATGCTTCATTCATTTTCACTGCATATTGGTCCTTGATAAATGCTTAAATACTATTTCACTTATTTCCTTATTGAATCACATTTATTTATTGGGTATATAATCAATAATGTTTGAATAAATCATTTAAAAAGTACTAGTACCAAAATAATTCATCTTGAATTTATTAAACCTCTATGAGTATTATGCCCTACTAGGTGCCTAGTAGGTGAAGGAAAAAAGGAGGAAAGAGGACATAGTTCACATTGGATAATAAGGCTAGTTCCTAAAATCCTCATTATTTCTTTTTAATTCATCAAATCAGACAGTGCTACAAGGTCATATATTGAGCTTAGGTAATTTATTCATTCCAAGATAATTGCATGTTCTTTGACTTGGCTCACTGGAGCACAATTTTATATTTTGTCTTTCTTGATGAAATTCTAGATTGTAAAACCAACTAACTCCATCAGAAATTTAAATTGAGAAATTGAAAAAGAGCTAAGGTGAAAATACAGCATGAAAATTTGTTTTACCTCATATAGTGAGTTTATTTCACTTACAAAACTGTCTGAATATTTTCGTTTGTGTATGTATATTGACAAGCTAACTGTAACTACCTAAGATGGAGCTAGGCTAAAGGTACTATTTTTCTTTCTAGATCCTATACAGTGGTCCACAGATCAAGTCCTGCATTGGGTGGTTTGGGTAATGAAGGAATTCAGCATGACTGACATAGACCTCACCACACTCAACATTTCAGGAAGAGAATTATGTAGTCTCAACCAAGAAGATTTTTTTCAGCGGGTACCTCGGGGAGAAATTCTCTGGAGTCATCTGGAGCTTCTTCGAAAATGTATTAAATTAGAAGTATTATTTATTTGTATTGTTAAGCTTAATTTTTTATAACTTTGATTTCATCTTTATTGTTCATTGGTGATAACAATTAGTAGTTAATTTTTTTTTTTTTTTTCTGAGACAGGGTGTTGCTCTGTAGCCCAGGCTGGTCCTGCACTCACTATGGATTCCAGGCTGGCCTTGGACTCACAGCAATCCTCTGTCTCAACCACCTGAGTGCTGGGAATACAGGCGTGCACCACCACACACACAGTATATGGTGCTAGGCAATCGAAATTGAGTACTTAGCACTTGACATTTGACATAGCTCTTGCTAGGCAAGCACTTTAATCACTGAGCCATTCCTCCAACCCCAATTAGTAGCTAATTAATAAGCAATTTAGCAATGAGATAAGGCAGCACTAAGAGTTCTTTATGTATTATCTTAACTGAATCTCTGTAAGAATGACAGAAATTAGTACTTTTCTTTTTTCAGATGGGAAAGTGAAGCTTTGAAAACCACTGCATGTGACAGAGCAGGGAAGTAGCAGAGCCAGGATTCTAACCCAAGATTACACTAGAGTTCAGGTTCTTCAGTTAGATTCTTGCCCTATCCTTGACTCTTTTTATGTGTTTTAGTCATTGTCTGCTGTTTTATCAGTCAGTTCGTCAGTTTACTGCTCATCTTACAGAAATTTAAGGTTGACTGTTCACAATGGACTTCCTTCTCATTTCTCCTATTGGAATAGAATCTTTTAATTTCTTTATTATTCATGAAAAGGTCTTAGAACTGTGTGTGACCCACCATTGTGAGTTGGAAGCCACTGGTTATGATTGTTTTCAGCTATAATTTATGTTTCATGGACATTATGATCAAATGACTGTATAAAAATTAGAGAACGATTTGCTGGCCCAAATTGGAACTCCAGTGAATGTCATTTTTTTATTTTAATCCAGCTTGTATTTCAATATCTGTTAAAACACCTTTGCTCTCCCCATTTCTAAGTGGTTTTTTTATATTAGAGATACTAAATAGGCAAATTTTTTAAGTTCGTAAGTTGGACAAACTCTGACTTGATTTTGTAATAAATTGTGGGTAAAAATAATAATGGTTAATATTTTATTCTATGATTAATATATGCCCAGTAAGGAAGATCTCTGATGGACGAATCTTCCATCATAGCTTAGTGTTTAGCATTGGATCCAAGGTGTTTTCCCTGCTGTTGAATAAGATATAAGCAGTCTTTCTATCGTCAAGCAGAAGGATGGGTATCCCTCAGAAAAGCTCTGCTCTGGAGTTGTTGCTTCGTGTTCAGCAAAGCCCCACAGTCTAGATAAGTGTCTCACAGGATCTCTTGTGTTTTCATCCAGGGTTACTCACTGTGCTCTGGCAACGTTTCTTGCCTAGTTTAGAAGTCTAATGTTCATTTTAGAATTTGTGGAATGGGGCAAGATGATGGACAAGGCCATTTCTGGCTGATTTTCTCTATAAATCTCACTTTTCAGAACAGAGTCATTTGAGCAGTCCGGTATTCTGTTCCCTCCTGTATAGACAAGTCTGTAGCCTAATTTTGAAAAGCTTTGATTCCTGAGACAGAACTATTAGTGACCTAGTTTTATTGGGTGTCTGTCTTTAGTGATCTCTCTAAGGGAAGCAGTGCCTGGAGAGGTAGAGCTTCTTCTGCAGAAATGTGTGATTGGTTGCTTACTTGAGCACCCTGCCTGCATTGCCCTGTATGTTGAAACTTCTAAGCATATATTTTTATACTATTACAGGATAATTAGGAAATCTTTCAGTAGTGCTAGTTTGACAACCATCTTCTTGATGATGAATATCTGTCTTTGTCACCAGAAGCAAAGTTCAGTTTGTTATTGATGTTCTTAAGAAAAAGAATTATTTTATGCCTTTAGTGCCTAATGTTTCTTCATAAAATGGCTCCATATTCCCCAGGACTTCACTTTTAAAGATTATGCTTGCTTCCTCTGTGCATAGTCAAGGCTAGAGGACATCTGGAGCTAGAAAGATGGAATTTAGGATGCCTGTATGATCTTGTATTCTTTCAAAAACCCTTCTTTCCTTGGTCTTTCTTTTATTTTGAGAATTTCCAGGAAATAAATCCAATTTAAACCTGAGAAAATCAGGAATTCAGAATCTGTTTTTTTCTGGATTGGACATATCTGAGCTGTGTGATAGTTACTTTCTCTTTTATGTCTTTTGAGGCAGGGGTGCTTCCATTCAGTTACTTAGAATTAGAACAATTTAAATTTCATGAGTACTTTTCCTCTTACAAATACATATATAAATTCCTGGAAGAAAACTACCATAAACATAAGTAAATAGAATTTCCTTCATGAGAGGTTAAGAGTTACAGAAGAGAATGATTAGAACTAGAAAGCTGCAAAGAACATTAACATTTTCAGTTTACTGTAAAGATAACTTTGCAATGTGCTTCTTAAAAATATTTTCCATTAATGCTCACAGTAACTTACCGAAGTCATAGTAAATAAGAGCTTTAAAACCTAAACCCTGGGCTGGAGGAATAGCTTACTGGTTAAAGCACTTGCTTTTGCTTAGCAAGTGCTAAGTACCGGAGTTGATGATTCCCCAGCACCATGTAAGCTGGGAATGGTGGTGCACGCCTATAATCCCAGCACTCGGGAGGCTGACGCAGGAGGATTGCTGTGATCCAAGGCCAGCCTGGGCTATGTAGGTAGTGAGTTCAGGACCACCCTGGGCTACAGAGCAAAACTGTAGCAAAAGTGTCTCAAATAAATAAATAAACCCAAATCTGTCTGAAGCTTGTCCTACATATTTTCTTTCGCTTCTAAACTCAGTGCTCCCGAAGAAAACTCCCATCTGATAAATAAAATTCAGACCTCTTTTTGTCCCCTGGCCTCTTAAAATTTTTTTTTGTCAGAAATTGAACCCTAGTAGGGTGATGTTGGATTTCTAGAACTCACTTAGAACCCAAAATTGATACTGCTGGGTTTAGTTTCAAGAGATAAGCTTAGTTTGTGATGGACACTAAATGAACTGAAGTAATGGAGACTTGTATGTGCAATTATTGTTCAACAGATGAAGCATAGTGTATGAGCTAAGAATAGTAGTACAGATTTGCAATGGATGATTCTGTAAAGGACCTTGTACATAAATCTTATGCTGAATTCAATATTTTTAGACATGTTATTCCACCTAATTTAGGATAAGTTTTAAGATAGCTATAATTTTATTTAAAATTATAGTTGTATTTAAGAGCATTGTAAGATATAAGTAACTTTCTTCAAAAGTGGTTGTAAAAGATCACCGGGATAATTTTTTGAAGGAGAATTTATATCTACATAGTACCAGTTTGGTATATATTATTTGGTATATATATATATATAATTATTATCTCATTGATCTGATCTTAAAGGTTGCATTGTATTTTCACCTAGTATTATAAGATAAGTAGACTTACAGATATTTGTATTTAGAAAACCATAGTTCTTTAACTTTTCTAAACATTTAGAAAGTAGAGTTTTCTTGTGTTATTTAAAGATAATTGCATTATAAAGTATACTCATCAGATATTTTTAGGTATCCCAACAATTAATATTTTGGGATCTTTCTGGTTTATTCATTTTGGTTCTAATTGTAGAACTCTCTTTAAAAGGTTCATGTTTATTAAATTGAGATGTACTGAATTAATAGTTTTACTTCTGATTGTAAATGAAAACAAATTTTTTGTGTATATTCTTCAGATGTGTTGGCAAGCCAAGAACAACAGATGAATGAAATAGTTACAATTGATCAGCGTGAGTATTCATGCCCATAATATTTGCCCATTTGTTAATACAAAATACTTTCTTTGTCTCATACTGAAGATACTAAAGAGCTTTTATTAAAATTCTAGTAAAATATTTTTAGATATACAAAGAAATAACTATTGAGTTGTTGGAAGAGTCATGACACATTTTTGCAACAGATGATACTAGTTCATTTTTGGAAGTACTAGAGCTAGTTTTATGTATGTTTTTTGTTTGTTGTTTTTGTTTTTGAATGTTGTTCTTTGTTTTTGTTTTTGAGACAAGATCTCCCTCTGTATGCCAGGCTGGCCCTGAACTCAATATAGAGCCCAGACTGCTCTCGAATTCCCAACAATTCTGCTGCCTCAGCCTTCTGAGTGCTGGAATTGCAGGCATGCGCCACCATGCTAAGTTTATGTGGTGGTGGGGAATCAAACTCGGCCTTGAGCTTGCTAGGCAAGTGCTTTACCTGCTGAGCTCTTCCTGCAGTCCACATCTATGTTTTTGCTATGTCATTTGACAGGAGAGAATTCTAGCTTCATTCTAAAGAAAAATGCAGCAGTTTGGTTGAGTTTTAGAGATTCTGCAAAATGTTGAAGATGGAAAACTAAATTACATTTTTGCATATTTTATTGTTTTACTTCTGTACGGAAAAGAATGCATGTCAAATTTGTGAAAAGATGCATACAGTTAGTAGTGACAACATTATACAAGGATGTCGGTGCCAACAATGGTTCATGAAATTTTGTGGTGTTTTTATTTTTTATTTTTATTTTTTGATCTGAAAGATGCTGTTCCTCAGTCTGGGAAGCCCGTTGAGGTTGTGATGACAAAAATAAAAGCATTAGACGAGGCAAAGCTACATTCCAAAATGTGAGACATTGTAGAAACATTAAACATCCATCATCCAAGCGTTCACGACCACCTGAAAAAGCTGGGATATGTACACAAGCTCAATATTTGTCCTCCTTATGAACTTTAGGAAGTTCATTTTATGGCATATATAAACATCTGCAACATAGTCATTAAATGTGAGGAAAACAATCCCTGCTTTTTTTTTTGTTTTGTTTTTCCCGAAACAAGTCATGCTCTATGGGCTTGGTCCACCCTGAACTCACTGTGGTGCCCAGGCTGTCCTTGGACCCAAAGCAGTTTTCCTGCACCAGCCTCCCAAGTGCCTGGATTACAGACATGTGCCACCATGCCTGGCTTATGTGGAGCTGAGGAATTGAACCCAGGGCCTTGTGCATGCGAGGCAAGTCCTTTTACCAGTGAACTATATTCACAGCCCACAAGCAATCCTTTTTTGAAGTCATTAATAACTGGTCATGAGAAGTGGACTGTTGATAACACCATGGTCAGTGATCTTGATCCTCATGTGGTGATTCACTGCACACATCATCGAAAGCAGACATTCTTCGGGGGCGGTTATCCCTTCAAATGTAGGATTTTGAAGGTGTGTTTTTTGATCTTCTGCCATGGAATGAAACAGTTTGCCAGTGTACAGTTGAACAGTTTGAAGGAATCCATCATCTGGAAGCATCCAGATCTCATCAGTAAGGAGTTGTGCTTCCTCGCAATAGTCGGAGTCCACACACAAGTTTGATCACCTGTCAAAAATGATTGGCGCTTGGATAAAAAGTGTTGCTACACCCATCATCTGGCCTGACCTTATATCATTAAACTACCATTTGGTTTGTTCTCTTCAAAACTCCTTGCATGGTATAAAAATTCAATTCAGATGCGGCTGTAAATTAGCATCTTTTCACAGATAATATCAGATCCTTCTATGAATGAGGAATTATGAAGCTCACTGCAAGATGGCACAAGCTTATCCAACGAATCCTGCAGTATGCCATTGATTGATCTTTGTTCTTACATAAATAAATGTCTTTTGAAAAAGACTTGCAATGACTCTTCTGACAACCCAGTAATACCTGTGTACACCATAAAAAATAAAACCACATATCAAATTTTCCTTTTATGAAATACAGTTTTTTTTTTTCCTGACTAGAGAGCTAATTGTCCTCAACTTGATGCTTAGTCTCTGTGTATTTTGTATGTCTGTAAACTTTGAAAAACACTTTACAACCTTAAATGTGTATAAAGGTTTTGGGTAAAACGCATATACCTTTTTTACTTACTTTTCTATTTAGAATTTAAGAGATTTAACTATCTTAATTGCAGCTTTATTTATTTTATTTATATTTACTGCTAAATAGTATTTCTTAAATGCTGTGATCATTGAATATTTATAAGATAGCATAACATTTCTGTTCTTTAACTTTGGTAAATAGTACCAGAAGTTTTTCTTACAGTGATTGTGTGACTTCATACTATAGTAGTAGAATATCAATTCTTACTTGGCCATATTTTTTTTAACATCTGATGAGCCATTTTTATGAACAAGTGTTCTTATATTACTATTATTTGTCTGCACTGTTATTTAACATTTCAAAATAATGAGACGAGACCAGCTCTCTTCACTAAGATTCAGATATTGTCATGAATCTTAAGGTATCTTAGAAGCACAAGATATCACAAGGCAAATATAACCTTATCCTCTGAAATTTTGAGAATTTTATTCAAAAATATGTGGATTAAAGGTTTCCTATGAAGAATTTCTTAATGAAAATAAAAGGATGTAGTTATTTGATTACTTTTAATGTCTTTCATGAAGCTGTTTCACTACTTGCAGTGGAAGACAAATTTTTTTCTCCTTCTCTTATAGCTGTGCAAATTATTCCAGCATCAGTGCAGTCTGCTACACCAACTACTATTAAAGTTATAAATAGTAGTGCAAAGGCAGCTAAAGTACAAAGAGCTCCAAGAATTTCAGGAGAAGATAGAAGCTCACCTGGGAACAGAACAGGTATTTTTGCATTAACTGGTACTTAGAAAATCTCACAACTTAGGTATAGTTTGTTGTATTTTATTACATGAAAAGGTGAATGGAGACTATTTCCTATGGCAGTATTTAGACAATATTTGTAAAAGCAATTTTGCCATAGCTGTGATTTTAAACAGTAGATCTATGTGTTGAGCTATGTCCCAAGCCCTTATCTTTAATTTTGAGGTAGGGTCTCTAAGTCACTAAGTTGCCTTAGCACTCTGTTGATTTATTAACAGTATGGCTAATACTTGTCCCTCTCTTTAATTTAGGAAACAATGGTCAAATCCAGTTATGGCAATTTTTGCTAGAACTTCTTACTGACAAGGATGCTCGAGACTGTATTTCTTGGGTTGGTGATGAAGGCGAGTTTAAGTTAAATCAGCCTGAATTAGTTGCTCAAAAATGGGGACAACGTAAAAATAAGCCTACAATGAACTATGAGAAACTCAGTCGTGCACTTAGGTAAGTGTTTGTTACTTTTTTCTACTATCAGCTTTTCTAACAAAGTATCTTCATATTCTTGGCATAAACACTGTTAGGAAAGAATATTAAAGTATTCAACTTGTTCATAAGGTGTTTTCTTTATAAAACTTAAAAATTTTGTAATGTTAAAAATGACCTTTTAGAAAAGATCTTATTAATAATTTTGAGGTATATACAGTGTTTTAAAAGATAGAACTCTATGATTACTTGCTTTTATCTGACTTCAAGCATAGAATAATCTGCTTGAAACCAGCATGTGTGATCTTGGAGGTTTTTATCATTTGCATACCAGTTAAAGATGATATCACTTTGCTGGGCCTGGTGATGCCTGCCTGTAATCACAGCACTCCAGGAGGCTAAGGCAAGAGGATTCTAAGTTTACGTTCAGCCTAGGCAACTTAGTGACTTAGTGAGACCCTACCTCAAAATTAAAGAAAAGGGCTTGGGACATAGCTCAGTGTGATAGCCCAGGTTTTAATTCCTAGTACTAAAAGTAAAAAATGCTCTCATTTGTATGGGTAAGTTGAGTGAGTATAAATTTTATCAAGTATGCAGATACTGCCTTCTGTTTTTATAGTTAAATGTATTGAGTTGTCAGAAAAGTCATGAAATATGTTCCTGTGTTTTTCAAAGGTCATTTATTATATAAAGAACAAAAATCAGTCAGTGATACATTGCTTGTTATGTTGGATAACCTTTCGGTAAGCTTATAATTCCTCATTCGTAGAAGGATTTGTTTTTGTTGGTGAGAAACCAAACAAAGTGCTGATTTACACCCTCATCTGAATTGAATGTTATATCACTCAAGGAGTTTTATATACATATATATATATGGAGACAGGGTCTCTCTGTAGTCCAGGCTGGTCCTGAACTCACTGTGGAGTCCAGGCTGGCCTTGGACCCTCAGCCTCCTGAGTGGTGGGATTACAGGCGTGCACCCCCACGCCCAGCTTATGTGGTGCTGGGGAATCGAACTCGGGTACTTAACACTTGACTTATTACTTCCTAAGCAAGCACTTTAACCACTGAGCCATTCTTCCAGCCCATCAAGCAGTTTTAAAGAGTGAAACAAGTGGAAGTCTACTGGTATAAGATCAAGTGAGTGTGTTGGGTAAGGCAACATCCAAGCTTTAGTAATTTTTGACAGGTGATCAGACCTGTATGTGGTCTCTTGTTCTCATGGAACACAGCTCTTGATGATCAACAAGCTCTGGATAATAGATTGTTTTGAGCTGTCCAGTTGCTGACAGTACACATTTGTATCAATTTTTTTGAGCCCAATAAACACACTTTTAAAAATCCCACCACACTTGAGTGCATAACCTTCCTATGGTGAATGTCTGCTTTCGATGACATCTGAGGCAAATTGTCCTGCCGGGACCAAGATTGTTTGTTGACCATCCTGTTATAAACAGTTCACTTCTCATTTCCAGTTATCAGTTGCTTCAAAAAAAGATGCATTTTCCTCACATTTTAAGGATCATATCACAAGTGCTTATAAGGGCCATCAAATCAACTTCTTTGAATTCTTGAGGAACCCAGGCATTGCTTGATTACATATAGCAATTTCTTGACGTAGTCATCAGTCAATGCCTTTATCTTGTCATCCTCAGCCTCAGTGGGCCTTTCTGACTGAGGAGTGTTGTTGAAAATGCACATAAATCATGAATCACCATTGGTCCTGATATTCTTGTATTCAGCATCATCGCCATAAACTTCTACAACTTTCGCAAGCTTGTTACACATTCTTTCCTGTATGGAATTAAAACAGAAGAATATGGGAAATGCAGTTTGGTTTTTCCATCTTCGACTTATAAAATTGTCAAAACTCAAACTTCATTTTGTTTTTGAAAGAAGCTTAAATTTTCAGCTGTCAAATGACATATCAGTAACATAGATGCAGCTAACTCTAGTTCTTGCAAAAATGAACCAGTGCCATTTGTTGCACAAATGTGTCATGACTCTTCTAACAACCCAATAAAATACTGATTGTTTTTTTATCCTGCAACAATCTGCCCAACTCTGAATATACTTTACTTTGAGAAAATTAGGATAGAAAAAAATTACTTGTAATTGCCCATACTCATGTGAAAATTGTTTATATAACTTACCATCAGAAATTACACTTAGTATAGTGGTAGAAAGTCAGTGTACCTGAGGAGGAGAAAACATAGCATCTCAGAATTATGTGTTTTCAAAGGAACAAATATAAGATAGATGTCTCTATCTTTAAGTAACCTGTTTACATTGTTCCTTTGTGTTTTGCCAGGCCATTGTCTATGAATTTCATACTGAGAGATTAAGATTTGGCTCTTGTCACTGTACATAGACATACCATTTCCATTCCTTCAACCCAGTTTATATGGAGATTTTGCTTAGATATGTATTCATTGTTATATCATTATGACCAGGCTTAGCTTACTCTGACATAGTAAGCTTACTATGACAATTTTTCTTTTCCTCAGTTTTCCTTGGAATTCATATGTAACTAAAATGCTTAATATTCACTGTGAAAGTAAGATAGTAAGCTATCTGTTTACTGATAGGCAGTAGAGTAGAGTAGGCAACAGATGATTTGAAGAAATGACTGGGGGGAAATGGGAAGGCCTGGTTTCCAGGCAGCCGCACTGTGGTAATCGGCTGTCGGCCTTAAAACCCGAGATCGAGGGTTGACTCTTAGCCACTTCTTCAAACCATACTAAGAAATCAGTTCATGGAGCTTGTGTTTCTAACTGTAAAATATGAAGACATCTAGGATATCCTCAGCCAATGAGGAAAAGCATTGAAATAGAATTAAAAAGACAAACCCCAGTGGAAAAGATTAGTACATTTGAGCACATTTAAATAAATAAATTCTGCTCATCCGAAGCTGTTAAGAAAATGCAAAGCAAGCTAGTTATCATAAGGCTTGTATCTGAAATTCTGAGGAACTCTTGCAGTAAATGGAAAAAGTATTTTTTAATGAGCATGAGAATTGAAGAGACACTTGAAGTAAAAGGCTCTCCACTGGCCAGTAAATATTTGCAGGTGTGCATAACTCATTAGTCATCGGGGAAATACAATTTATAACTGCATTGAAATGGTGTGACATATCTCCACAGAGGCCAGCATGAAAAGGTTCACTAGCACCAAATGTTAGTTTGGATGTGGAGCAGTGGGATTGAGTATGAGTAACTTTTCACTTTGTCCATTTTTTTAATTTTTGTTTTTTATTTTTTACTTTTTTTAAGAATTGAAACCAGGGTACTTTGCCACTGAGTTATTGATACATTCTCAGCCCTTTTTATTTTTTGTTCTGAGGCAGTCTCAGTAAGTTGCCCGCACTGGCATTGGACTAGTGACCCTACAGCCTCAGCCTCCTGAATAGCTGGGATTAGAGCATGTGCTGCCACACCAGCTCTCTGTTCCTGTTAGGGAGAGAACAGTGCAGTGCACGCTACTCTGTGTAGTTCAGTGATTCATCCACCAGATTAAAGAAGTATTAAACAAAATTAAAGTGTGTATGTATTCTTTCGCCTCTTACTAAGACACATCATTATATCAATTCAGTTTTCCTCCTGGAAAATAAAAACCTTTTTCTTTAAGAATTTTATGTTTTCCCCCTGTATTTTCCCCTTTTCCTAAATGTCTTACTTATTATAACCTTATATGTTAATGTAGAGATTTTCTTAAGAAATTGAAATGCTTCCAGCTTTTTTTTTTTTTCTTTCTTTCCTTGTTGTCCTGGAAATTGAGCTCAGTTTTCACAGTGATCCACAAACCCAGCCCATTTTTATTTTTGATGTTGAGGCAAGGTCTTAACTGAGTTACTATGTTGGTCAGGATCGTCTTGAACTTGAAATCCTCCTGCCTCAACCTCCCAGAGTGGTGGGATGATAGATGTGTGCCACAAACTTGCCTGGTTTTCTTAAACCAGATGACAAGCATTTGGTTTGTGGGCCGAGATTCAAATTCTGTATTAATGTAATTGACAACAGGAACACAAGATTCTGCCCAGTGTACTAATATTTCTTACTGGGAAATCAAGCATAACTGTTAGAATTTGCTGTTCTGGAATTACAAAGAAGACATAGTTTCCAGCATGTAGATCAGTCTTTATTGATGAACTCTTAATTAGGGTTAGTGAAAAATGTTTGATCTTGAGACAGGGTCTCACACAATTGCTCATTTGCCGAAGCTGGGCTCACATTAACGATTTTCCTATTTCAGCCTCCCTGAGTGATGGGATCACAGCCTTCACCACTAACTATATTGTTTCTTTTTAAATTCCTTTTTCTGTTTTTCTGTGTCTTCTGTTTCTTCTAACCTTTTTACTTGTTCTTTTGAAGCCCCTGTTGTGTTTGGTAATGTCTCAGAGATTTGGAAAGATGTATAATAAAATGATAAAAATGAAGGTAGATGTATATCACATAGGATCTTATATAAGACAGAAAATAAGCAGCGTCTCAATAATCTACAGAATGTGTATATGTAATTTTTCACTATCTGGATGAGAATCCAAATAATGTCCACATATCCAGACAAAATGAAAACTTTTAACATAGCCTACATTTTATAGTGAACTGTACGACCGTCACTGTGTGCTAAGTACTTTACAAAGATTATCTATTTTTTAATTCTCTATAGTTCTGTAAAGGTAAGTCCTATTTTTAACTGCAATTTGTAGGTGAGGAATAAAAGCTTTGAGAAAGTGTGATCTTTTTTTTTTGTTGTTGTTTTGGTTTGTTTTGATTTTTTTTGGTCCCAAAGGTATAGATACTAGGTTTCGGTGCTTGGCTTTCTGATCCAAAATTCCCTGCTAAGTTCTACTGCCATTCCCAGAGTTCATGTTTTGCCTTGTTTTAATAATTGTTTATTTTAAAATTTATGTTTTATTATAATTATTGAAAAAATTTTTTTGAAAATTTAGGATATATGATTTTGGAATACTGAGAATTGAAATTTTAGGTAATAAATTTGGAATTTCATTGGGTGGTAACATTACGTACTCATATTCCCTCTAACTTAAGTATTAACTCTTATTGTGGTGAGTGCAACACTCTACTAGGCCTCTGCTTATGGAATAGTCTAAAATATATGAAGTCCAAAATCTTCATTTGTTACATAATTCCAATGTATTTTTGTTTCTTAAGGTATTATTATGATGGGGACATGATTTGTAAAGTTCAAGGCAAGAGATTTGTGTACAAATTTGTCTGTGACTTGAAGACTCTTATTGGGTACAGTGCAGCAGAACTGAACCGGTTGGTCACAGAATGTGAACAGAAGAAGCTTGCAAAGATGCAGCTGCATGGAATCGCTCAGCCTGTCACAGCAGTAGCCCTGGCCACTGCTTCTTTACAAACAGAAAAGGATAACTGAGGCCCAGGAGCTTCTGGGACCTAAGGTCTTTCTTAAACATTCAGAGCATTCGATGCTCTTACCTTTGTTACCAATTTGAATCTTCTTTTATTTCTAGACTGTACAATCTGATGCATGATTTTTTTATAAATATTTCATATTCTTGTGAATTTGGATCTTTTTACTTTGAGCATCTATTTTAGGATATATGTATGTTACAGGATCACCACAATGCCTGCGGTGTGAAAGCAGCTTCATTGTGGGATAGTTTGTTAAGCAGTCAGGAAAGCTAAACTGGTCAGTATTAATGTCTAGCCCTACCAAAAATAGCCAGTAGCATCTGAAGATGACAAAAACATGAAGTATCTCCAGGAAACAGTCTGGTTTAACTGCTTGGAAGATGTGACTGTTTCCCTTCTCTGCTGCTTTAGATGTTGCTTTGCATAGAACCAGAAAATGGAATTTCTCAGCTAAAGCATGTGTACCTGTTGCAGCTAATCAAGCAGAACTAAAATGTTCGTATCAAATAATAATATTAATAAACTACTAAATTAAGAGTATCAGGTTATTAAAGTAACTTATATATTTGCAAATAAAGGACAACAAGAAGTCTACAGCAGAAGAGCAGTGCTGAAGAAGGAGATCCAGGTTTAAATCTGGCTCTACTCAAGCCAGTGTTAAGGGTTTTTCTATATAGAGTTTTCATTATGTCAGGCTAAGAATTTAAATTATTTTGAGAGAGGCATTTAATTCTAATAAACCAGCTATTACAAAAATTCTAAAATGATCTCTTTTTTTATGTCAGAGATTTAAAAAAACTAAAAGTATACCTCAGCCATAAAATACAAGTTTGGTTTGGTAAGACTTGCTTTTTCTTTTTTAAATTAGCGTATGGTACCAGTCTGTGATGCAGTATGGATTTCTGTGTTTCTGATTGAAGGAAGGCTTTAAATCAGACAATAGTACATGACCTTTCTAGATGTTAGTAAATTACTTAAAGGAAAATTTGACCTCGGTTAAAGATGGTCATCTCTTTAAAATGAATCTTCCCTATTTTCTTTTCCTTTGAATATTATATATGTATGTGTATACAAATTTCTGTATACACATGTCCAGTTGACTAGTTTGAATACACATGTATGTGTAATGGCATAAAGATACTCTAAAAGGCATTAAATAATTTACTTAAAAATCTTTAAAACTAAATAATTCTTAACACAAAATTCTTACTCTGAGCTAACACTAAACAGAAGTGGCCACAGAAACATGCCTTTTCTTTCTTCCATTTTTTTCTTTTAGTGGTTTGTTTTATGGCAGAATGCATGTATCCCAGTATGAGAGACTAGCAAAGAGCTTTTCTAGCAGAAGTTTGATCCTCAGATATTACTTTATATACCTTCTCCCTCATCTTTTCCTGTAAATTCATCTCCTAAAACAGCTTTATAAAAGCTCACTTAGTTCTGTTGACTAATTAGGACAGAAGGGCTTTAACAGGACAGGACAGGTGGCACTACCAGTACTAACCTTGGGATTTGAAATGAGTCACAGGAACATAGGGTCAAGGAAGAGAAGAAAGATCTCCGATCTCCTTTTTGGTAATATTAACTCTTTTTTTTTTTTTTTTTTTTCATTTCCAGTACTGGAGATTGAACTCAGGGCCTTTGCTTTGTGCTACATCTCCAGCCATTTTTTTTTTTGTTTGTTTGTTTTATATATTTTAATTTGAGACAGGGTCTCACTGAGTTGCCTAGAATAGTCTCAAACTCACAGTCTTCCTGCCTCAGCCACCCAGAGTGCTGAGATTACAGGCGTGTGCCATCACACCTGGTTAAATTGCTAATGGGCATGTATTGTTAGCTTATTTATATTGTTCTTTGATACTATGCCATAAGTACCTAAAGGAATAACATTTTTATGTTTTATTTTTAGTTTTTTATAAACAGACGCTACTGACAAATTATTAATACAGTTTGAACACTGTGATTTAAGGATATCTGAGTAGAGTAGCAGTGTCATATATAGCAGCCCTAACTTCAGAAACAAAGAGGCATCTATAAGGAAGGTTTTGCACCATCCTCTCCTGGCCTACAGAGCTGACAGGTTACCTGTTGTTTTAAAAAAATAAACTATTCCGATACATCAAGAACTCAAGAATCTTGACTTTTAGGTTGAAATATGCTTTTAGGATGTTAAAGTTTTAGCTAAGAGGATAGACTTTATTTACATGTATTTTTAAGGCAGGAATATCCACATTTCTTTTAGATCCCTGAATTTGTTTTTGTTGTTGTTGTTGTTGTTGTTGTTGTTGTTGTTCTTACTTAAGCATTCCCCAGTTCTTTTTCTAAACTACATTCTATCCATTTTCTTTCTTGGTTAGTTTTTATTTTATTCTTCATAATTTGAACAAACACTTCTCATACATGATCAGATTCTGTTTTTTTCTTCACTTTTTGCCATCATTTTATGCACAGTGACATAGGCAATAGGATTCCTTTCCCCAGGTGATTCAAGAAGCTGTCAGGACTTTGTGTCATCGTTCAGGACTTTGTATCAACAATATTTCAGTTGTCCTTATTGAGGTTACAGTTTGCTATGTAGCCTTTTCTTCTGTTAAGTAATTTATATTATAAAATACAGTTCTTTCTGAAGTTCATCCTTCTCATTTTTTTGTGAAATTTTGTAAGAGAATATAGGATATATTCAAAGGAAGAAAACAAATTACTGATCATCTTTTGTACCTTAAGTACAATATTGAAATGATCATTCTAGTTTTAAGGCTTTTTTTCCCATATGAAGTTTGTTTTGAACCAGCTTCCATATATTGTCTTGTTAGCCTGAAGTCTGAAAATTGTGTTGGCATTGGAAAAATGAAACAAATTAGGCAGAATTGCTATATGCAGTTGATCTTCACTTGAATGATAAATCATATTGATTTTGGTGTCAGTCTATGTTAATTAGAAAAAGTTGTCTAGTTGTTCCCCCCCCAAATTCATGGTGATACTCAAATATATTTCTTTCAAAGGGTTATACCTTCAGATATTTTTGGTAAGGTCTTCTGTTTTCTGCATTCATCATTTTATGCTACTGCTTTTTTATAAAGAACTAGTGTATCTTTGAAATAGCACAAAATGTTTTAAAATTCACAGTTTCGAAACAAACCTCTGACTGATGTCTTCAGATTAAAAGGGTATAAAATACTTCAATATTTCACTTGTTGCCAGAAAAATATTCTCAATCTTTTGTAAAAGGGAGGAGGATTTTTGCATACATTTTTACTCTTTAAATAAAGACACTTATACTATCACAATAACAATTATGTATTTCTTTGTTTTTTTGTAATTTTTACATAAAACAGTTATTTTCTATTTTTACTCAGATAAAAATATTTGTGCAGAAAATGTAAAAATAGTAAAATAAGAAAAATAAAACTATTATACAATACGTTCCTGTGTTGAATTGTTTTTCCTAAAAAGTCTCAAATTCCTGGAATGCTTGGTTGAAAATATGACAGTTCCCTTCTAATGTAGTATATGTGTGATTCCTAAATATGTCTTAAAGCTGTCAGCTCGCAGTTTACCCCTTTGTGCATACACACCTGTTAGATAGTAGTCTGTTTAAGAAAATTTGTGAACTTTCATCTACAAAACCAAACTGTTTTAAAATAGGAAGAGGTGAGCTGGTAACATTGACTGTCAGAAGACAATCTTTTGATTGTCAAACTGCAAGTCCTTGTCCTAACCTTTATCTTCCTTTTTCTTTTTGTCCATATTGGTTGAGCATCTGCAAGATGCTTCACGCAGATCCAGAGTATAGAAAATTGAAAGTGTTCAGTGAAATGTCACTTTTGTACCTTTACTTAGCACCCATCAGTGTCCATTTTTGAACCTATTTAAATACAAAACTAATGTACATTTGAAATAAATTTCTTTAAAAATATGCAGTCTAATTTCATCTAGTTTGGAATGATGAAAATCATCAACTAGGATGCCGTGAAGGTATATTTGTTGTCCCAAAGCCTTTGCAATTTTTTTGTGTGCCTGGCTTTCAAAGTTTAATTTACAAGGCAAACTCTTACTAAAAAAGCTTTTTAATGATACGCTTAATGCTTTAAAACACTGATTTTAAACTTTGCTATGGTGAAAGATCACTTCTTTATTTCCAGTTTGTCATAAACATTTATGAAATTTGAAACAGTGCAATTGTAAGGAGGGGGAAATGGGAAGGTACTTTTTATTCAGTAAACAGTTTCCACTTTATGAAGCTTGGTACTGCATTGTGCTTAAAATGGTTACAAATATCACTTTTTAAAAAATAAATACTAAAATTTTTAAAATACTGAACTAAAAGTGTGACAAGAGTATCATCAGTCATTGCAGAAAAGCTACACAGTAAAATTCACTATCAATTCATAATAAAAACTCAGTAAACTAGAGTTAGAGAATTTCCTGAGTTTCACACAAGACTAGGAAAGTTCACACGTCATGACGTGTCACTCTCCCAACCAAGATTTGGGAGAAGGTGAAGATCTGTTTGCTGTCACTGTTTACATCCTGTTTTGTGCTGAAGAGCCTAGGTGGGGAGACAAGATAACACGCATCTGTGAGAAGCAGAATTTGCAGAGAATATGGTCATCACTGTCAAAAATCCTAAAGAATCAGTTTTTATGAAGCTGCCAAAATAAGTTCGCTTAACAAAGTAAAAGCACAAAGTCGGTGTACAAAACAGTTTTATTTAAAGATGCTAGCAACCAGTAACTGAAAATTAAGAGCTATCATTTACAACAGCAATTAACATAATTGCAGTCAGGTATAACATTTGTGCAAAATCTATCCAATGGAAGTCACGATATTTTAAAAAATGACAAATATAAGTGGAATAGTACACCTTAATTGTGAATAGGAAGGTGCAATTTTTAAACTTTGTATTATAAAATGTAGACTCTAAATATTATTTTAAGTTGATAGAATTCTAATCAAAATTTTGGTAGTCTTTTGGTAGACATCTGGTCATATATAAATTTAGTGACCCAGAATAGCCTAAATATTTTGAAAAAAGTAGAACTTGCACTAAAGCTTCTTTTATACAATTAAAATAATCAGGGTGTTAGGGTATTGAATAGATCAGTGAACAGAAGAACCTGAAAGTTAGCTGCCCATTAATGGACTGTGTGACACCTGTAACTATGAGTGAAAATGAATCTTGGTCCTCACTTAAGCTGTGGTGTCGGATATACTGTCCCAGCAAAGAGTAAGTAAGAACATTCATCTAAACTTTTTTTTTTTTCAGTACTGGAGATTGAATCCAGAGTTTCACACCTGATAGGCAAGTATTCTTTCCACTGCTGAGCTACATCCCACAGTTAAAAATGAATTACTAGAAAAATGAAATGAAAAAGATAAAATATATAACCACTCTTTGAAAATTATTGTTACTATGTCAGTTTGCTTTAATTGGTTCAGTGCCTGTCTTTCTGAAACAAGAACAGTTCACAGGGTTATCATGCTATTGTAAAATATTGTGCCATTAAATAAACAGTTTTAATTGTATAATTATGGCAATGTCAGTATTTGAGAATTTTGCTGTAATTTGGGAAAAGCACTGTCATGTCTGCTAACAAGGTAGTAAATTTTGGAATTTTTATTTCATGACACATATAGCACCTAATTAACAATTATGCTTTTTTATAGGTGACATTGCAGTAACTAGATATGAATGAAATAGAGCACTTGCACAATTTATTATGTCTATAAGCAGCTCTAATTCATTTGCTTAGAAATCTATGCCAGTGATTTTTTTCTAAAAATCTATGAGTTAAAAAAGAAAGTAAAGTTTCCTATATTTAATATTATGTTCTTGTTTTCATCTTAATTATAACAAAAAGAAATTGATGCAAAAAGGAAAATTAGAACCCTTGAAACATTAAGGAAATACGGTTCTTTTTCTTTGGTGTAATTGTGTTTTGATTGTGGAGAAGAGGAAGAAATGAGAAGACGTAAAAACTTATCTTTCAGAAACATACATGAGTAAAGAGGCAGTGATGCTGAGGATTTCCTTCCAGGTAATTCAGCAAGTAGACTGTGGATGAAAAGGAGGGATGGGGAATGTGGGAGACATTGAAAATTACTTAATTGGTTGGGAAATGCATGGATGATTTACTATACAATTTGTGTGTGTGTGAACTTTGCCCCCCAAATTTTAAGCATTCTCATTAAGAAGCTCGCCTGAAACAATTACAAAATCATGATTACATGTTTTAGAAACTCAGTGTATGAAGAATATTAATGTGTGCTCTTCATTATCATTACTGCTTTTATTAATTTTGAGACAAGTTGCCTCTAAGTCACCCAGCATAGGGTTAAAATTGTGATGCCCCTGCCTCAGGCTCCCAGAGTTCTGGGATTACAGGTGTATCATCAAACCTAGCTGCCAATATGATTTTAAACCTTACCTGTTAAAATGTGTACAGTGCTGTAGTGGGAACATGAGTCCTCAAAATAATCACTTTATTTTATCCACAAAATTTATTGCACTAGATAACTGCTTTTATTCTTGTGGTGGTTTAAAATGTCATTCCATTGAAATCTGGATCCAAAGAAACAATTATCAGCAGCATCAAGATAGCATTGAGAAATGGATAAATAAAACAATTGAACATATTAGAAATCATAGTGATTGCATATGTTTATCTGCTTGAGAGAAATAATATCCATTTGTTGATTTAAAACTATATCAATATATTTTATCCTTCTGACAATCTGTAAAAATATCTCATTTTTAAAAATTCTGTAGGAATATTGCTTTAGTAGTATAAAATATGATCAATGTCATGACCAATAATTGGGGAGCAAGAGCCAAAAAGGAAATACAGCTTTTCATTAGTGCTAAATTCTTTTGCTACAAAATATTTGATTTTTATATTCTTTTTGCCTTCTTTGTGTTTATAGCTAGAAGATCAATTTATGTATGGGGGGGCATGAATAGTGACAGTATGGGGCTCCTGCAACGTCCCAATTTACCCACTGGAATGAGATCCCAGGATGCAGTTTCCGGAGAGAGCAGAGGCCACTGGAAAGGGAAGGCAATGTGCGTTCACAAAACAGAGGGAGGAGCAAATCCAAGATGGTTGTAGCACGCAGGGTCCTGGTGGACCTTGTCAGCTGCATTAGTTAGTTTTTCATTGCTGTGACTAATACCTAACATCAGCAACTGTAGGGAAGAAAGATTTGTTTTAGCTCACAGTTTTAGACGGTCACATTGCATTTACAGGTGGGCTGCTGGAAAACGATGCAGCCACGTGGCAGTGCTGGAGGCTGGGGCCAGAGCCAAGATCGGGGCTGGAGATGGAAGTCCTCATGCGCGAGAAGAGAGGGCAGAACCAGCACACACCCCTGCAACATCCACCCCTTCCAGGTAGGCCCCACCTCCCAATAGTACACGGTATCCATAGATACATGAGGTTTGGGGGACAGATGGTGAGGGGACACTGCAGATTCACACCACGACTTCAGCACACAGGTTTTTCAAGGCATCTAGATAGGACCTTCAAGGTCATGGGGAAACAAAAGAATTTTAAGGAAAAGAATGACATGGCTAAGTCTGCACTTTTATACAGCTTGGGCTGTGCTGTGAAGGACACCTTGGAAGGTGATAAAGGTCTTGTCATAGAGACCAGTTAGGAAACTGTGCCATAATCCAGGAGAGGGCTGAGGGCTCCCTCAGCAGGTCTTCTCTGCTTTTACTCCCACCCACCACCAACAGACTTCCCCAGGCTCCTCCACTGGCTTTTCTCAGGTTCCCACCCGGATGGGAAGATCTGGCTTCAGGAGCTGATTGGCGATTTTCTTCTGGTGTTACAACTCTTCGTCAAGCTTTGACATCCTAGCTTTTCCCACAATTACATAATTTCTTTTTCCATCCTGGGAATTGAGCCCAGGGCCTTCACCCCAAGCTACCTTCTCCAGCTCATTTATTGTTATTTTGAGAAAGGGTCTCGTTAAGTTGCTGAATTGCCCAGGATGGGTTTATACCGGCAACCCTCCAGCCTCAGTCGCCCAGAGTTCTGGGATTACAAGCCTGTGCCACCAGGCCTGGCACAGTTGTGTGACTTTTTATTCCTCTCCTATGCTCTCTATGTCTTAGTACTCACAGTGTCTGTGATTTCTGATTTATCTCTTGACTACTGCATCTCCCTTGCCCCCTGGTCATGCAGGGCCATTAATCTCTTGGCACTTATCTTGCATAGAGTGATCTTGTTTTCTTATAAATTTTTGCATATTGTTGCTGTTACCTTGTTAAACTCACAGGTGTGGAGACCTGTTTTCTTTCCTGACAGCATTGCCTGGAACATGTTATTTACTTAATCTATTTGGGTGAGTGGGTGAAAAGAGCTACAAATCAATTCATGTTCATGGACACACTCGGCCTGACAGGAGCACAGGAAATCATCCTCAGAGCAGACATGGGTCCAGGCGCCACCAGCCAGGAAAGGAAACCTTGTACTTTGTGAGGCACTGAATACCTAGAATGCAACATGCTAAAGGCTGTGCTCATCCCATCTAGCTGAGCCTAACAAGCAACCTAACCCCAATAATTTTTTTTGTTTGTACTGGGGATTGAGCCCAAGGCCTTCATATTGAGCTAGATCTCCAGACCATTTATTTAGTTTTAATTTTGAGATGGTCTCATTACTTTGCTAAGTTTTCACATTGGGCTTGAACGTGCAATCCTCCTGCCTCAGCCTCTATGAATGCAGGGATTACAAGCCTGAGCCACCAGGCCTGGCCCCAGAACAAATCTTAAGATTATTTACAGGACAAAATACTAATAATAATAGCAACAACAGGAAAGCATTGCCTAATTGGAGAAAACGTAAGCATTCTTCACATAATTAAAATGCGGATTCCCCCTCTGAATTCTTGCAGCATTTTAGAGGCAATTAACACAGTCTATATTTTAGGGGTTATTCTGATAAATCCAAACATATTAAGGATTGTGGAGCAGCATGGGTTAAAGATTAACCTGCTCCACAATCCTTCATATTTTTTAATTTATCAGAATAATCACCTATTTCTTAGGTACCTATACATTTTGAAACAAATACGACATAATACGACATAATAGATATTGGCAAAGCGCCATCAACGAATGATGGTTTAAATATTCATACAAATATGCGTAAGTTTTGAACTTAAATAAAAATTCCCTGTATCCTGAAGATTTATACCACAGCTAGAAAAAAACCCATTTAGCATACAATTACTAACGCCCCTGAAATGCAAACTGTGTCAAAGTTCAAGGAATAGTCCTCAGAGGTGCGCACTGAGGCAAGTGCTTGGGGGCAAGAAGGATGAGTGCTACCCACAAGCCCATATGGAAAACAATGATACTGTTCTTGTCCAGGGTTATACACAACAGCTGAGCCATCCCGCAGTTCACCCTGAGTACCTGCTGGCTACTGAATCTGCCCGTAGATTGTCAACACAGAGCATGCCATGCCCCGACCCTTATTCCTGCACACAGCTTGTGTAGGTTTGCCACGAGACTGTCATGTGGCCAGTTGCAATTGTCTTTCATGTGATTTGTTGCCTGAGATGTTTTCATCCTTCAGTAATCCCGTCCCTGAATAAATTGGAGAGGAAATTCAATTCGGGGCTGCACCTGGCTTCTCCCTTCTGGAGGGAACATAGCTTTGGTGCAGTATTTTCAAGTGTGTTCCACGAACCTGGACTTCGAGTAATTTCTGCATATCTGACCAGCTGTGTGAAGCTGTAAAATACTGCCTATTAATTTGTATGATTATTTTTAGAAATGTATTTGTTAAAAATATGAAAGCTAAGGACCCCCTTCCAGGTAGTGGGAGTTTTTACTCTTCTATCCTTTGTTTCGAAATAAAGATGAATGGTTTTATACCTTGAAAAAATGTGCAAGCTGGTTTAGGAATCTTATTATTATTGCCAGTATCATTTCCAAAGCATGAACCAAAATATATGCAGTTGTTAGTTGTCACGGTCATTAACATCCACTTTTAAAATTATTTTTATGGTTTTTATTGGAATTGGAAAAGTCATTTTTTTAAGTCGGCTGGGATTGTTTTTGTGTCATTTACATTGAATTTTTTGAGTGCTGTCTGAAAAAGTAATGTGGAAGAAAGCGTGAATGTGGATGCTTCTGTGATGCTTAGGAAAGTTCCAACTTTTTCCAGTTGATGTCACTATGGCAGAGGTGTATCAAACATCTGGCATGAAACGGTAGAGAAAGAAGGTGGCAAATCTAATTACAGGGCTGAATCAAGAAGAAAAATCCTGGGGACTCAGGCTAAATGTGTGCAGGGAGCAGAAAAACATCAGAATTCTGTTAGGAAATTAGAATGAATGAGCGAATACTTTACCTGGTCTCGTATGAGTCAGCGAAATGAACACGCAAAGCCATGATGAGTTTGGAAGGGGCTGAAATTGCTGATCTTCGTCTTGACAGAGCAGGTAAATCTTCCTGCTCTCTGTGCCATAATACCCCAAGGCAGAGCAGCCATGAGAGCCTGTGGTCTCGCTTCTGCACTCAGTAGGGAGCATAAAGAATCTTTCAGGCTAAATTTCTGTCACTGGGCTGCAGTACTGTCTTCCTGTCTGCCAGTGTCAGGACAGATGACAGGAAGCCCAAAGCAAGGACAAGGCTATTTATTAAAAGGAGTAAGTCTTAGTTCCAAGCGTCTAAAAATTAACACAAGTTAGGACAAAAATGTCTGCATGGACAGTTGATGGCTCCAAAGTAAATAATGTGTCCTAGAGTTTTAGCAGCTGTTGAGGGATTCACATCTTTTAGCTTAAATGACATGGTAAAGACTTATGTAATTAAACACTATTCATCAACAAGATCTTTCTGGATATTTTTCTGAAATGGGAAAACAGATCTGTTTTCGGATATTTTTCAGCTGTGCAAGAAGGCAAACAGATGTATTCATTAGCACTCCCACAGAGCATATTGTGATATTCACAAGTGCAAAATGCTTTAGCTGAGATTGTACAAATGCTTTCTATTATGAGACCTGCCTCTGTGCGGCCATGATTTTCAGGAAGGTAATCCTCTGAGACCATTTCTTGGAGTCACTTCACAAGAAAGGTGATTTTTCTAATTAATATGACAATAATTTACATTTTAACCTTATTTTAAGGAATGATTATTTCTTTATTCTACCTGCTGAATAGGGAAATTTACCTCGTTAAATTTTAAAGTTTCTTGCCAAGAGAGTGGATATTGTCTGTTGAGAAAAGTTTTCTTTCTTTCTTTCTTTCTTTCTTTCTTTCTTTCTTTCTTGCTTGCTTGCTTGCTTTCTTTCTTTTTTCTTTTTCTTTCTTTCTTTTTTTTCTTTTTCTTTTTTATTTTTTTGCAAAACTGGGGGAAAATCCAGACAAGACTGTGAGATAATCATGGTGTCACCAGGCATCCAGATCTAATACCACACAGCTAGGAAATGACAGCATACTTTCAATTCTTGAAAAAGAATTAAGTCAAGACATCTAAGCTGCCATACAGAGCATAGGTAGAACTTACTGTAAAGTTAAAGGTGGGTTAAAGAACAGAAATATATCTCCTCCCACTTTTAGAGGCCAGAAGTCTGGTATCACATTGTTGGTGGGGTAGATTTCTTCTGAGGCCTCATGATGGTATGTAGACGATGGTATTCTTCTGGTGTTTTCACATAGCTTTTCCTCTGTTTGTCTATACTTTACTTCTTCATTGCTGGGACAGAATACCCAACATCCACAACCCAAGAGAAAAAAGATTTATTCTAGTTCAGTTTCAGAAGGTCACAGTCCATTTATGAGCTGCTGGTAATGATGGAAGTAGTTGGTGGAGGCTTAGTTGTTTGTGTCATGGCAGACAGAAGTCCAGTGAGGGAAGAAGGGTGGAACAAGAATATACCCTTCTTGGTCATGTCCCAGTGATCTGCCCCTTCCGAGTCACATGCCCAGTAGTGTGCCACACACTGTAATCTACAACCCACACTTAATTTATCACAGATGTGTAATCTGTAATCTACCACATGCTGTCTTCCACTACACACCTGCAATCCACCCCTCCTGACCAGACATCAGTTTTTAGCAGCACATAGAATTGATAGGTAATCCACATCATCCAAATACATGAAGCTTTTGGGGGACAGTCTATATCCAAACCATAATGATATCTTAATCTTATTGTACAGGGTCACCAGCTATTTTGATAACATTTTAGCATAATTATTTCTTTGAATACCTTTTTTCCCAGTATAGTCACATTCAGAGGTATTGGTAGTCAGGACTTTAATGTGTGAATTTTGGGCAAACAAAAATCCTACAAACCAACAACCCTAAGTAGATGACACATGGTTTCAAAACTTTTATTTTGCCAAGTCAAGAGTTTAAAAGGCAACCTATGATATCATCATAATTTAATGAAAGAAGCTGGGCCTGTGGGGTTATATTGGCACCTGCCGGAAGTCCTGTGGTGGCCACCTTGGGTGTTTCCAAAGGAAGATGATTGGGCCAAGCCATTTCCGCCCTGGTGGACCACACATGATCCCAATACTATTGCTGCCAGCGCCTGGCACCTGCCCATATGGACATCTCGCTGATTGGCTTAACGCCCACTTATGTAGACACCACGTCAGATTGCCTGCTCTCCCCTCCTTGCCACGTTCTCCCTCTACCCTATATAAGCTTCTCTACTTCCTGAATAAAGTGAATTCCTGCTTCAACAGACTCCTGGCTGGGTCTGGTGCTCTTGGGACGAGGGGGCCCAGCCGTGCGCTCACCTTTCCTCTCCCCCCGCCCTTCTGTGGTGGTAAGACCCCCACATGAGCCTCGTAGTACAAGAATATAATCTCAACACTCTTGTAGACTGAGGCAGAAGGATTCTAATTTCAAGCCAGCCTGAACAACTTAGTGATTTAGTGAGACTCTTTCTCAAAATCAAAAATAAAGATGAGCTGGGAATGTAGGTCATTGTGAAGGCCTAGGAACAATCCCCAGTACCACAAAAAAAAAGGAAAAGTAATTATTATAACATGTGCTCTAGCTAAAATTTTGTTCTAATATTTTTAAAATTTCATTGACATTGATGGAAATCTTATGGGAGATAAATTCCTAAATATATCTTGATGTCTCTGTTCTGGGAAAAAGAGGGATTATTTGTTATTAATATATTAAACAAATACCCTAAGAGGAGTTTTAAATTTTTGTGTGATGATAGTAATGAGGGCAAGAGAAAGAACTTAAAGAAATAGAGTGGCATAGAGCTGATCATATCTCTCTGCTTGGACTTAATTAATTTACACAGTGCTCATTATCTGCTCGTGTGTGTGTGTGTGTGTGTGTGTGTGTACGTACTGGGGATGGAGCTCAAGGACTTTATAATGAGATATGTACCCAGCCCATCCTTTATAATTTTGGCTTTGTGACAGAGTCTTGGGAAGTCACTAAGTTGCCCAGACTTGGCTCGAATCTGTGATCCTCCTATCTCAGCCTCCCACACTGCTGGGATTACAGGTCTGTGCCACTGAGCCTAGCTAGATTTGCTACACTTGTGGAAGAGAGAGAGAAAAAGAGAGGGAGAGAGAGAAAGACAAGGAGAGAGAGAGACAAAGACTGACACAGAGAGAATTATTTGTATTGTTCCTTCTACTGATTTTTGAAAAGCTGTCCATAAGCAGTCCGGGCTGCCACCTAGATGTTGGTAGAAGCAACATGAAGGCAGATCTTCATCTCACACAAACGTGAATTCCTAGGTAGAATGCACCTGGGCCAATGCAATTGATCTTCTAGTTGTGGAGCTATTAAAACAGAATCATCTATATTTGGAAAGACACTATGATGTTTTGATGTGATTTCATATTAAGCCCCTATGGCAAGCCCAATGCCTGTAGTCAAGGCTTTTGTTGAACTAAAAAATGTTCTCATATTATCTCAGAAAGAAGTGCATTCTAGAGGAGATTAGGACTGATTGTTCAGTCCTAAGATTGGCTTGTAAGGGAAAAGGGTGGGTGAAGCCTATTTCTGCTATAAAGGTCTTCTGTTGTTCACAGGGGACAATGATGCCAAGAGACAAAAACTCAGAGGTATTCTGGGCGGTCATAAGACCCTTCTCTACACTCACGCAGGCAGGGTCAAGGCATCCACTAATGATAATTTTATCTGAAGAGCAGCAGTGTCCACTGACAGCTGAAATAAAACCACTGAGTGAATATTGCATAGGATTTACTTTAATTACTTTCTGTGACCCTTGTACCAATAGTGAAGTCTAATTAAGGGCTGCAACCTGTCTCAAGCCGTCTCAAATGAAATTTCAAAGTAACTCACAACTACTCATGGAAGTCTTTGGACTTGAACTTTTTTTACAAGTGCTAAAACTGTTAAGACTTTGGCAACTCTTAGAGAAGGTCTAAATGCATTTTGCATGAGGAGGTAGACATGAGTCTGTTAGGGGCCAAGGGCTGGAATGATGTGGTTTGGATCTAGAGTGTCTCCCAAAGCCATGAACTGGTGGATACTATGTACTGTTGGGAAGTGAGACTTGGCTGGAAGGGGCAGGTGCTTGGAGCTTGACCTGGAGGAGTGTGTGCTGGTTCTGTCCTGTCCCTGAGATTTGGCTTTGCTCAGCCATATTGTGACAAGCTCTTTCTTCAGCTCTAGCCCTGCTCCTATTTCTATCACTGTCAGCCAACTGTAAGTGAACTGAGACATCCTGAAACTGTGAGATAAAAATAAATGTTTCCTCCCTTAAGTTGTGGGTCTCAAGTATTCTGTGTTAGCAATGAGAAAATCACTAAGACACTACTACTCCATCCCTGAAAACTTTGTTTTGGGGAGTTTTAAATTTTTATTGTCAAAATATACAGCATTGAATTATTCTTTATCTCAGAAATTGAATTTTGTGATGCTTTTAAATTTTGTACCCTAGTATCAGCTCTGATTTTTTAACTTTAAAACTCTTATGATTTGTTTTACTATAAGAAAAGGAATTTTGAGTTTCCAACCTCACAGAAAATGGAACAACAAATGTTAAAATATGGTTCCATATCATAGTATGAATAGGTTTGACAAAGCACATAAGATATTTTATGACTCTGAGAGCTGTCAGCATATATATATTTTTTCAGTCAATGATATTCAACATTGGACCTTGATAAAAAGAAGGCAGGAACAAAAGACTAACTTTAGTCTTTGGGATAAAAATGGCAGTCTAAATGTAGTAATCACACCAGCAAATCACCAGCATGAAATTCTTGCCCTGAAATTGTGCATCCAGATATGACATATGTGTGTTCATTTTTGTATGTAACACCAGGGCAAATTGAAAACATTTCTACCTGCATTTGGGATGAAACATTACTGCGGGAACATTACAGTGAATTTGCAGCATTGTCTTCTGAAGCTTAAAAGAATACCAGGATTAAAATTCAATCTTCAGGGACTTATAGTCTTAACTCCTACATGTAATGAGCTGGGAAGTTGTCACTTCTGTCCCTACAAGGGAAAGCCAAACTGAAAATCAGTGACTTTTCTTGGAACCAGGAGAAGACTAAGGTTACATGATAAACTATGGAGAAACAAGTTAATCCCTAAAGTCACAGTATCTATTCGACACACGTGGCAGCTGTTGGAGCCATGAACTGGTAGGAGTATTTGATGGGTGATTTTGATGAACTGCTGACAGCTGCATGTGGGCTCACTTTAGGGTTAAAATACCTGGAGCCCAATGTAAAGGCAACCCCCACACTTTCGTAGGTTTCCTCCATCTGGAATAATTCCATGTTATTACGATCAAGAGCTAACAAAATGCTCATGGTCTTTGGAAGGGGGAGAGAAAGAGTAACCATTGTGCGTTGTATTGTGAAACAAGCTTTGACTGAGGAAAACCCTCCAATGGAAACACGTTTGAGAGCCTATCTATCTCAGGCTGGATAGGGCATTTCTCCCACTTGGCCCCTCTAGCTTTTTCACTTAAAAAGGTAAAAAGATAAATATTGGTGGAGGTGACAGCCCTGTGACACAGGCCAAATAATACCAGAATTTAATCACAAAATTATACAATGTTTCTCTTCTAACACACCTTAACACACATCAGTATCTCTCATTGTGCCAACAGCGGACTACTCTCGCTGTACTTTTAATTCTTTCTTAGGAAATGAACTGCAAGCTTCAGACTCTACCTGAGAGTTCCAGTGGAAGTCGAAAGTTGACAAGGGAGATAAAAACGATACTAGAGGAATTTGAAACCTTTGCCACCAACAGTTACGGCAGATATCAATCATAGCCCGATTTCTAGTCAAATTAATACAACTCACCCTAAAACCCTATTGACTTAAGTTCTATTACAGAATTCATCAAGAATTTCAAATATACTAAAAGAAAAAAAAACAACATCAGATCTAGATTTAGATGTGTCACGGATTTTGAAATTATTACACAGGTAATCTAAAATAACTATGATTAATGTATTTACGGCCGTCAGGAGGAGAGAAAAGCATGTGCCCTGACAGCTGCCTCATGTAAGCAGGTGCCTGGAAACTGAGGAAGTACTGAAAGCAAGTGGAAGAAGCGAAAACCATGGGAATAGGAGTGCGCTTACCTCTGAGGGTGTACCAGAAACCTGGACCTGGCCCCGGGACGGAGTCAGCGGACTTGAAGATTTGTCAATTGAAACTTCTCAAACAAAATTCAAAGAGGAAAAGAAATGAATAAATGGAATAGAACATCAAACAACTATAGAATGATTTTAAAGGCTACAAATATACATACTTGGGATACCAGAAGGAGGGAGCAAAACAAAATGAGAATGAAGTAAGAGAAATATGCAGTGATAACAGAAAATCTTCCAAAATTAATGATAGGCCCTATTCTAGGTCTCCTATTAGTCGACTAGTAATTTTCTCGTGTAGTTCGACTAAACTCACATACTGTCACCCTTGTTGATAGTACTAATAACCTAGGAATGAAAAGATGAGCTCCAACCTAAAAATCTTTCAAACACCAGGTTTGAGGCAGGCATGAGGCCTTTCTCTGGTACTGATGTTTCAAAATTTTAGAATCTTCACAGTCCATTAAGTTTGTTTGTTTTCACATTTTGTTAAGTTCCATGTAAGAAATGTATACCCAAAGAACGCACTGAACTTTCTTTTAGAAAATGTCAGGGGCATTGTACCCCAGAAAATTTCAAGAAAGTATGAAGTGAAAAGCCAAAACATTCCCTGTAGTATAGATTTCTTTTTCTCTATGACCAGTTGCTGTAAGAATTAAGATTTGCCCTTTATTCTCTCAGAAAGCCCCTCAGGGGGTAAGAGGCTCCCTCTAGTGGGAGCGGGCTGAGGAGAGATTCCTTTGCCTTCTGAGAATCTGTTTTCTGGGGCTTTCTGCACCTGTCTAAGTTTGGCAAAACAGTTGTCCTTTGAGACTTTAACTCTTACCAGTTGTTCCATTCTTGATAAACTGAAGAGATTATATAAGCCTGGATATAAATTTGGAATGTGTTCCATTTTCACAGAGAAAAACATCACAAAACAATACAATGCTTGGTGGGCCTTTTCTATACCGCCTTTCAGCAACACGACGTATTATCTGCTGAGCACTGTGTTGAACAGACTTCTTATTTATCAGAGGACAGACGTATTGTGCTCTCTGTGAATTTATCAGAGGACATAGTTACCATGCTCTCCACGAATCAGCTCTTTTGAAAGCTGCTATAAAAACATTCCAATCATTAAGGCCATATTTTCCCTCTTAAGTTCCTTGATCCTAAATTAATATAGAAACACCAAGCGATCACTGACTTTGCGTTTTTGGGACACTTTTGTTCCGATCACACAGCACTGGCTGGTGAAATACAAGCGGAAAAATTAAAAGGCAGTTTTTTCCCCATTTTATTGATATGTGTAAGTGCAAAACATAAAGTTCACATTGATTTTGAGTATTTTGTATACATACGTATCTTGGGAAGGTTACAGATCCTTCCCTTCTCTCTTTTTGACGCCCTCACTCTTTCCCTGTCATCCCCAGTTTCCATTATTCCCCACATTAAGTTCTATGAAATAATTGTGATCTGGGCTTCTCATATCAGAGAAACCTTTTGATATTTCACCTTCGGCTTCTGACTCACCTCACTAAGCTTGATGGTCCCAAGTTGCCTGCGTTTACGTACAAAAGAGCAGGAAAAGGATCTATGCAGACTTGAACCACCAAACAGAGAAGCAAGGGAGCTGACTGACGACCTGGGCTGTGGTCCTGGAACTGAGCTGAGAGAGCTGGGAATCTGGCCCAGGCGTAGGTGGGAATCTGGCCCAGGCGTAGGTGAGGTAAAAGACTCCACAAAGGATAGCGGCCCAAGTTAGATCACCATCCAGATAAAAGCTAGGGTGGCTCCTCTGCCCTTGAAATGTATTCCAGAATTTCTGCGGCTGAGGTTGACCTCTGGGTTTCTGTGACACTAAGGCCTGAAGGACACCACCTCTTAAGCAGGAGCTGTTAGCCACTCGGCCTCTACTGGGTCATAATTGAACTGCAGTGTTTCTAAGAGCACCGGCCTGAAATATTTTAACTGGTTTCTGCTCTGGAGCACCTGGGAGAAGGTTAAGCAAGGACCAAACCACAAGACGCAGGACAGAGGAAGTGAATTCACCTAGAGTGAAGAGGGCAAGAAGGCCAGGGGCCGGCAACGCGACGATCCGGAAGGCCTGAGGACACGGAATGCTGCGAAGGAAGACGGGCACATAATCCCAAGTAGACGTATTTCAGATAACTTAAAAACGGCAGCTCCACATGGAAGAAGGCTTTGAAACAAATATTTTTAAGACTCCTCAGGAGAAAATTAAGAAAAATATCTTAGAAAAGAAAGGGGGAGAAAAATTATAAGACAAATAGCATAAAGTAATGGGTAAAAATGAGAAATAATTAGAAATGTTCGTATCGAGCAATATAGAAGTATACTGGAAGACGTGGGATAAAGCTTCTTGGACATGATGGATGGAAAAATTCATTCATAGAAATGTTCACTCAGAAATAGTGGTTAGATGGGAGTGCTTTCCCGTGTCTGTCACAGCAGCTCCAGGAAAGGAAACCAGAGGCGACAGCAGCAAAATGACATGCAAAGGAACGCCAGCTGAGGCTTTCCTAGAGTTGAATTTGTACACATCTTTTCTTTTTTACATTAAAGGGATAGCCCAACTATCAAGGAAGATGAATAAAAAGAAAACATGCCATGACCATTGAAGGGATTGTGTCAACCCCAGATGCCTCGCGTATTTAAATGTTCCGGACTCCATGTGCTGTGGAAAGGGAGGGCCTGGCGAGGAGGGGTATATGAAAGGTGTGTGATGGAGGTCAGGTGTGTGGTAGGTTATTACAGGTATGTGGCCTAAAAAGATATATACTTCTTCCCCTCCTTCTTCTAGGGACCCCTCTGATTCTTCCTACTATTGCCACCCGCCTGTGAATGGACTGACACCTTCTGAAACTGTGAGTTAAAATAAATCTTTTCTCCTTTAAGTTGTGAATGTTGAGTAAGGTGTCCCAACAAGGAATGAGTAACTAAGACGCAGCTGGTGCTTGCAGCAGGGTAAGTGGGGCCCTTGTCTCACTCGCCTCACACACAAAAATTAACTTAAAATGAATCAAAGACATAAAAACGTAAGATCTAAAGCTACAAAATTCTTAGAAGGAAAATTATGGAAAAATCTTCATGATAATGGATTTGGCAATGATTTCTTGGATATCATACCAGAAACGAGCAACAAAAGTAAAAGTAGAGAAGTTTGTCTAAATCAAAAATTAAAACTTTCATATATCAAAGGACACATCAAAGTTAAAAGGAAACTGAGAATTGAAGAAAATATTAGCAAATTATATATCTCAGAATTACAAGGAACCCTTTTAATTCAACAAAAACAACAACAAAAAAATCCCAAAACCAATTTGACTTTAAAAATGATCAAAGGTCTTAAACAAATATTCCTCCAAAGATGACATACAAATCACCAAAAGTATAAATAAAGATACTTAACTTTACTAATCAAATGAAAAACACAATGAGATAGCATTTCACGTTTATTAGGAAGGCTACTAAGAAAAATTGAAAATAATAAATGTTTGCAAAATGTAAAGATATTAGAAGTCTCTTGGATTGTTATGTGATGATGGTAAAATGGCGGAGATGCTATGGAAAAGAGTTATTTTCCATAAAAGAATTTATTTTGAGACAGAGTCTCACTCTGTAGCCCAGTCTGGTCCTGAACTCAGTATGGAGCCCAGGCTGACCTTGAACTCAAGGCAATCTTCCTGTCTCAGCCTCCCCAGTGCTGGGATTACAGGAGTGTGCCAGTGCTCCTGGCTTATGTGGTGCTGGGGAATCAACCTCAGGTACTTAGTGTTTGCCAGGCAAGCGCTTTAACCACTGAGTCATTCCTCCAGCCCCTCAAAATGATTTTTAATAAACAGAATTTCCATATAACTTAAAAACTAGACTTCAGATAATATATTCAAAGAATTGTGATTAGGGCCTCAAAAAGATATTTTTACACCCATATTCATAGCGTCATTATTCATAGCAGCCAAAGGTGAAAGCTACCCAAGTGGCTACCTGACAGATCAAGGAATAAATAAAACATGAGACATGTCTTCAATGGAATGTTGCTCAACCTTAAAAAAGGAAGGAAATTGAATATATTTCACATCATATAAGGACCCCCTTGGGGACACTATGCGCAAGGAATTAAGATAAGCACAAAGACAAGTTCTGTGATAATTCCATTTGCATGAGGAACCAAGTAGTCAAATTCATAAAAACAGACAGCAGGATGGTGGGTGCCAAGGAATGTGGGGCAGGAAAAGTGGAGAGATTTTAATGAGTACAGACTCACAGTTTTGTAGATGGAAAAGATCTTTCAAAATTTGTGATTCAACAATATGAATGTAGAGTCATGGATGTTAACAATGTAGATATGATCTGAAAAATGTGTCATTAGGTGATTTCATCATTGTTTCAACATAATCGAGTATATGTACACAAACCACGATGGTGGTAGATTACACACCTAGGGTATGCGTGTTCTATTGTTGACTGAAATGCATTGTGTAGTGCATGACTACATCAACACACCATAACTGTATACTCAAAAATAATTAAGATGGGAGTTAGATGTATTTACTACGGGTAAAAATATATTTAAAGAGTGTGGCATAGCGTGTTTGGAAGCACTTCAGAGTTTCCTGTGAAGACGCAGCCATTCCACTGCTTTTATCTAAGAGCAATGAAAAGTGTCCTCAAAACATCTTGGACATGATGGTTTATAGAAGCTTAATTAATATTTCCAAACTGGAAAAGACATATCAACAAGTGAATAGTTGAACTAATTGTAGTATCTATGCAGTGAAATTCTTCTTAGAAATAAAAAGAAATGAATGAATTATTGATAGATACAACATGGACGGATTTTAAAAACATTATAGTGAGCCAACAAAACCAGAACAGAAAGTACTTACTCTCTGGGCTCCGTTATAAGAAATTCTAGATCAGAACAAACTAATCTATAAATGTACAAAGAAGCTGAGGCCAAGGGAACAGACAGAAATTGTCTGTGAATGGACATCAGGAGATTATGATGTGAAGGGGTTGACGGCAATGCTCAGAATCTTAATTGTGTTAGCAACTGCATCTGTGATTAGTATCGGAAGAAATAAACAATGCTCTTTGTCTACCAAGCAGCTGGTAGCCAGTTTCCCAGATTTTGATAAAGGCAGTGAGAGAGTGAGAGAACCTCTTGTTAAGATGTTTCTTTCATTTTCTTTCGCTAAAATTCTGGATTTCTGTAAGAGTATTAATTTGTTTCATAACATTTTCAGTGAGTGGCTTGAAGAATTTCAGTTGAAGCCATTCACAAATGCGAAATGGTGGGGTTTTGTGTGTGCCCTTCCTGGAAACTACTTGCCAACATTTACCCAGAATCAGTCTCTGATATTCCAGCACGATGCCAGAGTTCTCAGTAATTCTGAGGTCTTTCTGCACCAGCCTTCCCTGCACCTCGACTCCTTACCAGCTCCAAGCCTTGGATGTCTGCCTCTGTCTTCTGTCTAACGTCTGAGTCCAGACAGCCCAAAAGCCAGCACAGCTTGCCACCATATCTCAGTCCACTGGAATTCTCAGTACCTGGCCCATGGGCTCACAGGTGATCTTGCTGCACCTCAGAAGCATCTCATTCATCTTCTCATTTTGCCAAGTATTCTCTCCTCTTTCCCACAAGCCCTTTGTCTCCCAGGTTCCTTAGAAGGTAACGTCATCAAAGGTGGCACCCTCAGTAACATATATTCCTCACTAAATCCTTTATTTCTTTCCTACTTCCTCAGTTCCAGTCTGCCACCATCCCAGCCCTAGACAGGCATCCCCCTTACATGGCGGCCACAGGGGGAGCTCCATTCCACTTACATGCTAATCATCATTGCCAGGTGTCTCATTCTCCCCACTTAAAAATACCTTATTCCATACTAAGATATTCTAGGACTTTTATTCAAAGTCACTGCTTCATTTATAAAATATATCAATTTTACCAGTATGCTTGCCTACCAATACTGCATGAGAAGAAATTCCATTGCGTTCAGCAGCACTCTAAAATGCAGTCACCGTAGCGGTTAAGAGACTGGGTAGGAAGCCCTAGTTCTGACAATTACTAGCCAGGTGATCTTGGCTAAATTAATTTTCTATTCTTCCTTGAGTCTCCTCACTTGTAAAACATGGATAATATTACTTGCTAATATCAAATTGTTGGAAAGCTGGCAGGTGTGCGGTACTTGGAGTAATGCTGTATACAATGCTGCGTACGTGCTATACACACAGTCAACCTGTGCTCATTGAGAGCTGGCAGTGACTTCTGCCATGGAGTCTTTGTATAATTAATACCGTTGAGCATTAATTTGCACGGTTTTCATTTTTCTTTTGGATTTACCCATTCCAGTTCTTTGCCACTTTATAATGGCTTGTAGATATTTTCTGACTTTCAAGCTCTTTCTAAAGTGAGGCTATTAATTATTTATGTTATTCTGCTCTAGTATTTGCACATCTTTCACTGTCATCTTGGTCTGTTGTTGGTCTTTCTGCTTGTTGACGGCAGCTTCCGTCTTCGTTTTTCTTCTGTGCCTTCTACGTTCTTCCCCATCTTCGCATCCGTTGAAGATTTTCTTTTCTACAGTTTTTCCTTCTTCTTTCTCCCGAATCTAAATGTGTTTTGGTGACTCTATAAAGCGTTTTGAGCTCTATGCGAAAGGGTACAATCTCAAGTGTGCTTGTTGTTCAATCGGGGGCGTTTGATCAATAACAGTAGTGTTCCTACAGAGATGACTCAGAGCAATACTTAGGTGTCGAGGAGTTTGCCATTCATTCTCCTTCAAGAATAAGAACTCTGCTACTGAAGCAGCTCCATAACTGGCTGGAAAAGACGCGCATTTGAAAACGGCCTGTGGGGAATGTCAACAAAGAGGCCCACCTGTTGAGACTGAGTGTGTATCAGCGCCTCTCAGGAAATCAGCCTACAGGTACTACAGTTGCTGCCCTCGCTGTTCTGCCTGTCCATAAAACCAAGCTGAGCGGGTCTTCTATGTGGAGCCCAATCTCCTCTTCCCTCGGAACTTCCTCATTACGCACCTGACCCTGGAGGCTGACATAGTGCCTGACATTTTCGGGGGTCTCACTACTTACTACTTGCTGCTTGTCTCTGGGAGGTAATGGAGTCCTGCATTGTCTGTCCTGGGCAGAGCTGCAACCCCGCCTGGAACCCTCAGCAGGCCGGCAGTGAGCTGAAGCCATCACCGAAGAGTCCGGAAGACCTCGTTTCTAGTCAGGATCATTCGACTTTTGAAAGATGCTGGAGTTAGTGGGAAAAAAAAATTATCTAAAAACCAGTTCTACCTTATAATTCTGTTCTCTGAAGTCTCTAAAAATAGCAGAAACTGTCAAATTAAATTTTGTTGTGGTCTACTTCCCTCTAATCGGCTAAAGAATATTTTTAGCCCCACAGGAGACCATATCCCTGCAGCTGTGCTCTTCGGCGGCGGCGTTCCTTCTCAGCGTGTTGAGTATTCTTCTGGCCTTTAATATGGAATCTGATTCTTAAGCTGCTTTGTTGTGACAGGTGTTTATTTTGCCTAGGACTTCTGAGTCAGTGGAGGTGAATGTCAGCAGAAACTCTGCTTCCTTCAAAAAGAATTGCAACAGCAGAATTAGCATAAGAAAAGCCATCTTGCTGGAGCCTTTTTAGTGAACGAATTTTGTGTTAATCTGAGTTGTTCAGTGACTTTGAAAGCTTACTTGGGTTTTTTGTTTGCAGGCTGGCCTTGAACATGTAATCCTCCTGCCTCAACTCCCGGCTAGCTGGGATCACAGGCCTGCACCACTGTGCCTGGCCTTGCTTTTCAATTTAATTGCCAGATTGTTTAAGAACATTATCAAAGATCTACTTCTTAGTAACTTTTAGATTACACTGTTTTTACTACTTACAAGTGTAGCTTTTTTTTTTTTTTCTTTTTGAGACAGTAGCCCACGCTGGTCCTGAACTCACTAACTCATTGGGATAGCCCAGGCTGGCCTTGGACTCAGGACAATCCACCTCCCTTAGCCTCTTGAGTGCTGGGATGACAGGTATGCACCACCACATCCAGCTTATGTGGTGCTGAGGAATTGAACTCAGGGCTTTGTGCTATGTAAGGCAAGTGCTTTAACTGCTGTGCCATTTCTCCAGGCCCAAGTATAGCAAATGTTTTAAACAGTTTTAAGGGGGCATAATGAGATGAACATTGTACCCCCCACCCCCCACAACTGTATAACCATTTAGAATCTCAGAATATGACTTCACTCAGAAGTAGGGTTATTGAAGGTGCAATCTAGCGAAGGATCAAGATTTTGCCTCACAGACTGAAAAGTGATTGCGGCGAGAACAGGTGTCTACCTTTTCTGTTTGCCTCTACCTAAGCTGGGTAATGTTCACCTGTGAGCTAAACTATTGTGAAGATTTCTTCTAAGACAGCTGTAAAGTTTTGCTTCCTTGTGGAAATAGTTTAAGGTCTGGCTGTTTACAATACTGGAGATCAATAAGATTGTATCCTACCTGTTAATTTTGCTCACGCCCCTCACCTGCCTGCTCTGTGGCTCTAGTTCACCACCCTGTTAGTTCAGGTCAGCTTCTAGTGAGTCTCTTAGAGGGTTCGCTGCACCAGGTGCTTTTCCCCTCATTGTGCCTTTCCTCCCCTCCACTCCCAAAAATATGGGGCAAAACTTCTCCTCATGGCTGCACAGCCAACTCACCCGCTCCTTCAAGGGGTGAATCCGTGCAGTTATCTGCAGACTTCCTCATCTCTGAGACTGATTTCTATGTCTCTGCCATTTTTCCCAAAGTGTAGCAGGAACATACCAGATCAGTGTAGGCCCTAACCCCAGCAAGACAGGGACAGAAGAGGGCCGTGCCAAGACGGACACAGATGTTACCACAACCAAGGAATCCCAAGAGCCACCAAAAGCAGAAAGAATCATGGACAGTTTTGTTTCCAGGATGTTTAAAGAGAGTGCGGCCATGTTAACACCTTTACCTCAGAGCTCTGGTCTTCAGAGGTGAGCGAAAAAAAGATTATCTGTTATTATAAACTGCCTAAGTTGTGGTGCCTTGTTACAGCAGCTCCAGAAAGTATAGAATATGAGGCAGTTTAATTCGTGGTTTCGGTTACAAACTTAAATTCATTTCCTTTAAATGATTTAAACTAGATAAAAATATTTGATTACCTTTTCAGATACACCATTACCTGACAAAACTGAGGCACTTCATTCAGAAAATTCTAATAAATGTGTTAATGTGGGGTATCTTAAATTCTCTTATAACTTTAGTATTATAAGTTAAGTAAACTTTTTCTCATATTTTTAAATTAAAATCATAAGTTTTGATCAAGTCTTCAATTATATAATTTAAGTTGAAATAACAAAGATGACTCATTTCCCTGACAGGCCAAATTTTCTTAAGCTTATCCCTTTAGCAATATTTTAGTGCTGGGGAAGTTCTGACACATTCTGTCATGGAGAACTGGGACAGTGTACTAGACATCGTGTATGTTCAGGTCTTTGGCCTCTGGCTCAAGCATCTGTGTCCCAGAACCATCAGAGGTGAGCTTGTGTGACCCGCTCGGCCAGTCTCAGCTAGAGACACCCACTTGGCCAGTCTCAATCCTGGTGATTTACTTAGGAAATGTTTTAATAAAAATCTGTGACTCTCAGCTGAATGCTAGAATTAGTGAAAGTTTGAAGCTAAAAGCTGAATACTGGAAGAGTCTCAGTGTGTCTTTTCCCAAATGTTTGGTAATTAGAATTAGAAAAAAAATGGCTGTAGAGTATTGAGACCTGGCAAATATTAACTTAGGCAAGGGATCAAGGTTAACATCACCAGCGATGTGGTGTATTAATACACAATATCACCTGGCATACTGCAGTGAGAAACATGTCACCACGGTGACATTCTGCTCCCAAGTGCGTAGCCTCATCCTATCATGAGAAACAAATCAGAGAAACTCAGCTTGAGGAATATTTTAAAATTCATCTACTAATATGAACTTACACCTAGAAGACCCTAAAGATTCCCCCCAAAAAACTTTTAGAGCTGATAAACTAATTCAGCACAGTATCAGAATATAAAATAAACATTAAAAAACAAAAGTTTTTCTATACATAAGTAATGGATTATCAGAGACAGAAATAAGGTAAACAATTCCACTGACAATAGTTTCAAGAAAACCACCACCACCGCCACGTTGGAATCTAGTCAAAGAGACAATGGACTTTTATACAATGAAAATTAAAGAACACTGAAGAAAGAAATTGGAGAATATACTAGAAGATGGAAAACCTCTTATGTTCATGGATTGGTAGAATTAATATTGTTCAAATAATCATCTACCAGAGGTTATCTACAGATTCAATGTGATTTTTTTTTCAGAACTACAAAAAATAAGCAATCCGAAATAACACAGCAAGGCTGTTGCCATCACAATATCCAGTTTCAAGTTATGCTACAAAGTCATAGTAACAAAACAGCATGGTACTGGCACAAAAATATATTTGTGTATGGGAGAAGGAGCAGAAAAGAAGTTGCAGAAACAAACATATGCAACTATGGCCATCTGATTCTAAACAAAGGAACCAAAAACATACATTAGAGAAAAAAGACAGCCACTTTGTCAAATTGTGCTTGGAAAATGGAGTATCCGCTTATAGAAGATTGAGATTAGATTCCTATATCTCTTGTACAAAAATCAATTCAAAGTCAATCAGAGATGCAGAGATAAGACCTCAGAGTTTGAAATTACTAAAATACAGTAGAGAAGAAACACCTGAAGCTGTAGACATGGCAAAGAATTGTATAGGATCTAATAGCACAGGAAGTTCTACTAAATGGGATCACATCAAATTAAAATGTTTCTTCATAGCAACGGAAACAATCAACAGAATGAAGACACAAACTACAGAGTTGAAGAACATTTCTGAGCTTTAGCAAGAACAACTAGCAGCAAGCCAAGACTGTGGATAATTTAAAATATCAAATGAACAATAAGTTTTGCTTTTCAAGTTGCAAATAAAAAGTAAACTCACTGCAGAAAACTGGGAAAATAAAAAGAGGTGATGCCATTTCTTTACTCTTAATCCATTTTTATGTTATAATTCTCTGGTCGTCAGTGCTACGTTTCTCCATTTAGTTATATAGTTCATACATTATTAAAAACTCTTTCCCAAATTAATTTAGATCACATATTATGCTTCTATCATTTTTGGATTATCACTTTATAGTAACATTTTGCATTGTCTCCTGTTGTCATTTGTAATGAATACATACATTGAAGATGATTGATCGTGCCAGAATTTAATTAGCCCTTTCCCTATTTTGAATGCTTCAATTGCTTTCATTTTTTTTGCAATGATAAAAAATCATAGCAAAGCACAGCTTCCTTGTAACCTAATGATACGTGCATGTCGGCAGTGATAGACTCTGCCGTTAAAACTGTTTCATTTGTGCTGGGCCAGTGAGCCTGGCTGGTGACAGCAAAGTGCTGATGACACGAAGGTACCTTTTAGTTCTAATAAGAAAAAACTCACCCTGGCTAGATCAGAACTCTTGGTCTACTTAACATGCTACCAGTTGCTACAGTTCCAATCTGGAATATCTTCTGCGGGCTTGGTTCCCAAGATGACAGCTATTAAAGAACAAAACCTGAAGAAGTGGAGTCATTGAGAGTGTGCTCTCAGAAGGAATTGGGGTGCTACGACCCTTTCCTCTTCATCCTCCTCATCCCAACCATGAGGGGAAAACCTCGCTCTAGTCTGCTTTCCAGCCATAGCGTCCTTGCCTTGTCTTAGGCCCAAAAGCAATGAAGCCAACTAATCAAAGACTAAAGCTTCCAAAGCTGTGAGGCAAAATTTTCTCTTCATAAGCTTTTTATCTGAGGTATTTGTCGTAGAGGCAGAAAGTTGCCTATACAGAACATAGGTACTGGGTACTGAGAAGTAGGGCCATTGCCGTAACTGGATCTGCTGATATCAAAAACATTTGGAATTGATTTACAGGAGAAGTTTGGAAGGGTTTGAGGAATAGCTTTTGTTTTCCTTCAGAGATGGTTGGATGGGCCGGGTCAAGTCAAGATGGCCGCTGAGTAACAGAGCTGCACAATATCTCCTCATCGATTCACTGAAAAAGAGAGGGTTGGTGGGAAATGATATATTCAGTAATGAGATTGTAATTCCCACTTTATAGTTTCTGTTTCTTAGTGGTCTCATCTCTAAAATGGGGATAATAATATGTAATTGATAGGGGTAATTACATAAGCTTAGGAAAGTGCTTAGAACAGCTTTTTAAACTAGTATAAGTACATAAATATTAGTTCCAGGTAGGGCATTCCTAGCCTGAAAATTCAAAATCTGAAACTTTCTTAACAATGAACATGAAGCCATATAGAAAATTCCACTCAAGTTCATGTGATCAGTTGCAGTCAAAATGCAGGCACATTTAAAGTATTGTACTTTTAAGGTGTCTAAGGTGTACATGAAACATGCTTGAATTGTTTGGTTAGTCTTTTCCTAAGATTTCTCATTAGATGCATGCAATAGCTTACAGATTGAAAAATATAAACCAAAATTTGAAATATCTTTGATGTAAAATATTTTGGGATAAGGCATTCTCAACTTGTATTACTTCTTGAGTTCTTAAGTAGAGAATATATTTTAGTATATGTGCTGCTGACATGAGCACAAAATAGAGAACATTTTTTTAATGTAGTAGTATACCTTCAAGCTATAGTACCTGGCGAAAAATCATGGCTCAATGAATATTTTGAGTGATTTAATAGTAATTAAATGAAAGAACAGAGTGACTTGAAATTACTAAATTCCCTTCTCACCCTGTTTATTTTGTGTTTTTCTGCAATCTAGGAATTAAGAGCAGCTGGCTATTTATACTCATAGCTCAAAACATGAAAAGAGCTCAGCAGGTCCTAGAAAGAGAACAGAAATATTTTGTAACTACCACAGATTAGATAGTAAAAGCTCATTTCCATATCAGGTGTTTTCATCAGTGAAAATTCTTTAGAATACTATTTTTGGAATGTTGGACACTGAAAAATTTGACTTTAAATCCATAATTTTCACAGCCATACTTCTAAAATTTTCTTAACTCCTGTAACTGAAGAATGAAAAATAAATGTGTTTGTAGGATATGTTTTGCATTTCCAGTCATTACTTGAATTATTCAATTATTTTGCTGTTGTAATTCATGATTGCCTTCCCAGAGTCAACTTTTCCATCCTCTTGTTTTGCAGAGGTACTCTCCAGGTAAGGAGGAGTTGACCTTGCAATTTTCTTAGTAGTGTTAAGCTCTGCCGGATGAGTTCCAAACAATCTCACTGCAGACTGTTGGTTTAACTTGAGGTATATTTTCCCAGAGAGATATTAAGAATTAAATTCCATAACCAAGGAACCCTATTAATTCTTCTAACTGTGAAGGGTAATTGGATATGACTAACACTAGAAAATACAGTCACCATTTATAATGGTCTTTGTATGCAATGTGTGACCTTTGAAGGAGTATGTTAATTTGAAGGGATTAGAAAATACGCCGTTAACCTATAGGGCAGAACCTTGAGGGTGTGATTGGTTTATGGTCCAGCAAATGAGGGAAGAAGACCCATACTGAATATGGGTGGACCAACTAATAGAATAAAAAGGAAAGAAGAAGAAAAGTTACTACAGCTACTTCTTCTGGGAGATATCTGACTTTCTCCATTATCTCTAGATAATGACTTGCTCCCATTTGATGGCTGACCTCCAATGCAGATTTGTTTCCCCGGATCTTCTCCGTTGTCTTTGGACGTCAATCAGTGGCACAGATTCACACCAGCTGTCCTACAGTTTCAGACTGAGGTTCTTCCATCTCACATCAGAACAGTTATGAGACCCTCCAGCACTTGCTTGTACAGGTGGCCATTTTGGACTTTCTCTTCAGAGTTGTAAACAGTCCTAATAAATTCTCTTTTTATGTATATATAACTTCTAATTTTGTTTCTCCAAGAGGCTCAGCAGTGCTTTTAGATTTTCCATCTAGAAATCCAGAAAAAGCATCTTTTCTGAAAGTGAGCTCAGGAACATTTCTTTTCACTCTCATTTACTGTCTTTGAAAGCGATGATGTGTCAAGGCGGAAGGAAGCTCCTCTGGACAGACAAAGAATGAGAACAAAGGAGGTGAGGGTCACCAGGGAGCCCTGGAAGGCCACAGCCATCTGGGGGGTGGGGGGGGGGGGTGACTTCTGTGCTTAATGTAGCTCTTGTGACGCTTTCTGTGTTTGATCTATGATATATTGTGAACTCTGCTCTTGTTATCCCTTATTTCCAATTAGATCCTGGATTTCTTATTGAGTGATAAGTTCCTAGAAGATTAATCCTTGATATGCTTCCTATCTTTGCTGTTTAACCATCCTTCCTATCACATACTAGGAGCTGTAATAATTGTTGAGATGGTATCAGTCCAGTCTATAACCTTTCCTGATCTACTAAAGAGAATTACAGAATTTGAAAGCTTTTTCCCTATTTCCCCTGTCACTCAAGCAATAACTCAACTTTTTTATTTGGACATATTTTGTGAATTTCGTTACAAAAAGCAACATAAAAATAAAATACAAATTTTTCCTCAGACCCTGTAGAAAAAGGCAAGAGGCTGTATATATGATAGGTCAATACACTGGCCATGTTTCATCATACTCGGTTATATGAACCTTGGGCCCTGTAAGGGGAGCCTTACAGTATGACTCTTCCATACTGTAGCTGAGTATACCATGATAATTCAGTAAGTTTAAAGATCTATTGATTTTCAATGTACCCTAATATCACATGGGTATTTTCTGCTTTGATTTTGTCTGAGACTCTTCTGTGACTTTTCAGTTACTACTCAAACGCCTATCTCTGTCAGTTACGTTGAGTAGAAATCAGTTTTTGAGGTCAAAAAATCAAGACAATTGAAGTGGTCTTTAAGGCCCAACACTAACAGCAACACACAGGCTACTGTAGAAAAAGAGGAGAACAGGACTTTCAGATCTGTAGATTCATTTGTAATATCAGGCAGAGTGGTAAGATGGTGAACTGGTTCTCCAGAAAGAAAGAGTAGAAGTCCTGACTTGTACCACCTGCCAAATTCTGAGGTGTAAGTGATCCCAAGCATGATGATTTAAAGCTATTAATATTTTAACAACCAACTTAAAAATTCTTGTAAGTTTAATAATACATTCTTGCAAGCAAGCCAAAAAAGCAAGCCCTGGCATACGACAGAGGGTGTAGAGGTTAGGGAGAGAAAGAGCCTGAAGGTTTTTCTGCCTTTTCTTTCCATTTTCACCTCACTGGTGAGAAAGTTAGATATCAGTTAGAGGAGCCCGACTTATCTTAAAAGCAGTGAGGAGCAGAGAAATGACTACTCGTGGAGAAAAGGGGTGTCCTTTCAGGCGAGGAGGTAAATACAGGACTTTTTCATAAATGAAGAAGTCTAGTGGTAGAGGCAGATACATTGAGGAGAGGGCTTCTTTATTCCTGGCAGGCTCACTTGAAAAATAAACACAGAGTACTATGATTCCTGCCTAAATGTACAGAGGTACCTTTTACATGGAATTATGGCTTCTACTTGTTATACCTAAACAAGCCATAAGTCAAAACAATTCCAGAAGTTATCCACTTTATGGTTCTACAGGAGTGGTTCCCCTCAGGCGCTGGGCAGCTTTCCCGCTGCGGACCCGTAGTACTTGCTGCCTACAACTTAAAGGAGAAGGCTTAATTCAGCTCACGCTTGCAGGGGGCTCAGTCCCCAGTCAGCTCCCTCCGAGGCAGAAATACCATGGTGAAAGGGCGTGAGAGAAAAAAGACTCAGAGCACAGCATCTGGGAAACAGAGAAGCGGGGCCATGCCTGGGAGAAGGGTCCAGGAGCCGTATACAGGGGGTGAATAAGGCGAATGTTTGAATAACAGTATTTATTATAGCAAGAGACACGTTGTCATGGCATATCTTCCTCAAAATACTTTCCTTCTTTACAAACATGCATCATTCTTGCCAGTTCTAGGGTATCTTCACTCTTTCATTAGTATCTTTATGAGATATGGACAAAAATATGGTGCATGGTGCTGTTGGGTGCTACCTAATGGTAAGGTAGGGCTATGGCATGTCCTTATTCACGTTATTCACTGCATCTGGCGACTGTGCAACTCCTGGCTCTCCTCAAAGTCAAAATGACCATGAAAGGTAAATGCTGATAATCAGTTCAGGACATTGGGGCAGCTGTCAGCAAAAACATTCATAGAAGAGTACTTCCAGAAGTGTTTCGGAAAGTAGCAAGAATGATGGGATAGGCATGTTCAAAATTAGGGGCAGTATTTTGAGGGGCATTAATGGCAATGTATCTTTTACTGTAATTTTTTAAAAAAATGTAACATTCATCTTACTTTCCATCCTCACCTCCTAAAGCAGCCACAGTTACATCTGTGTGAGCCACAGGCTCACCCAGAGGTGTACTTTCCTATCCCCTAAGAGGCTCCCAAGACGATCACGTTGACACTTTCACATTGTGCCAATAGGACACTCCGGCACACAATACAGCTGTGTGTGTAAAATCTGTAGAAGAATTAAAACTGTTGGTTATGTATATCTTCCTTCCTGTCAATCACCTGATCTATTTGCTCATTGTCATGATTTTAGGCTGTGTGCAATGGAGTTTTGATTGATGGATGAAGCTTTTAGAAAAGATACCAAAACCCCCAACGTAGGCCAGTCTTGCTCTCTCTTGATTCCCATTTTCAAATTCTTTTAAAATAAACTTTAAAAAAAGAGTAAGATAACATTTATAGAATAATTGTTAAGGTAGTTCAGAGAATTCTCACACTCCACACTCCACCTGCCTTGTTATTAGCACTTTACATCAGCATGGTGCATTTACCACAATTAATGAACTGATATTAATATGGTATCACCTACTAAGTTAAGCCCATGCTTTCTCTACGTTTCTCACGTTTTAATCTAATATCTTTTTTTCCAGTTCTAGAATCCCATCCAAGATATCATACTCTACTCAACAGAGTCTGTCTATGCTCCTTTTGGCTGTGACATTTCTCAAATATTCCTTATTTTTGATGGCCTTGATAATTTTGAAAAATACCTATCAGGTATTTGGTAGAATGTCCCTCATTTTGAATTGGTCCGACTTTTTCGGGGTCGGAGCAGGATTACCTGTTTCAAAGGAAAGAGGGCAGAGTCAAGCACAGTTCTCTCCACTTTATACTAATGTGGACACTCTCCGTGTGGTTCATTACTGTTGATGTTAACCTAAGTCGCCTCACAGAGGAAACGCTTCGTGTCTCCACTGGGGAGTCACTGTTTGGAATCCTATTTTCAATTCTAGGGAAATAAGAATGCAGAGGTCAGCATATATTTATTGGGATGAGTCAGTGGTTTTATTTATGTATCGTTGCTACTTTAACCTGGGTATGATTCTTAAACCTTCAGATCATAAAGGTAACATTGGCATTCGAAATCCCTGGGTCCCACTTGGAGATTTTGATGCATTTGTGCCAGGGATTCTCTGGAGAGGAAGCTGCAAGTGTACTAAAAATCCAACATTAGGTATACTTTTATAATTTTGTAATTTTCTGTAACCTCACATTGATGTTAACTTTCTGTAACCAGGTTGTGAAATGATATAAAGCAGACTGCCAATACGCTAAAGTGACTCCATTTTGTGGTGATTATGCCATGCAGGTTATGTGTTTGCTGTGTAAGTTAGAGTTTACTGTGTAAGTTATAATTTACTTTAAAAGTTAGTTTACTGGAAGTTCATCTTGTAAGGCTTTGCCCGTCTCACCTTGGAGCCTTGCTTGTGAGCTTATCCGGATGGAGTCTTGAGGTAAAGGCCCAGGCTTAACCTCTTGCCCTTTTCTTGACTCCATGGTAACCTGCCCAGAGTCACGGATTTCGCCAGTCACTTATTTCGTGAGAGTCACGTTTTTCACGAGAGTCACGTTTTTCCACGAGGGTTACGTAGGTCCCATCAGGAACGGCCCTCCAAAAGACAAATGTAGCCTGCCCAGGATAATGGCTAAATGTCAGGTTGTAATTGGCTGCTTTGTAATAACAGGACAGCCAGCCAAGAGTGGTGGTTAGGTGTCGGGTTATGATGGTGTAAAACTTGTGTAAAACTTGATCAAGCTGCGGGCTGCTCTGATGACTCACGCATAGTTCAGGGACAGACCAGCCACTATTTGTAATACTATCTCCACCAAAAGGGAAGGCAGAAAGGAGGGAGGAGGGAGGAAGGGAGGAAAGGAAGAAAGGCCCTTACCTTGCCCCAGTTGGCCTTTGGTTGTCTCTGAATTCTGACCTATAACAGAAGCTACATTTTTAGCAAGCACAGTCTATCCTAATGTAGTGATCTCTAGACCACATAGATGTAAATCATAAAAGGACATTAGAAAATCGTACTATATCCTAGAAGTTGCCACTTCTATTTATGTGGCACTGGCGAGGAGGAAAGCTTCCCCATGAATTGCCTCTTTTTGGCGTCACCCCAGCGCACAACACACAATTAGCATCTAACCTAACGCTTTTTCCTCTGAAAAGCATTTTTGTAACTGCTTGGCTTGGCAGGGTCTATTCCCCATGGGTTGCAATTGCATTTTGTTAAAACCAACATCTCATCGTCACACAACTATTCGTTAGCTTACACAACTAAAGTAAATTAAGAAATATATCCTATGTTACAGTGGGAAGGAAAGCATTATTAAAGAACTACCTCCACTGACTAGCCACACCTCTATTCTGTAGGGACGGCAGCATTCCCTTCGTGGAAACTTTTATATTTTTCATTTAGAAAAACTACTTACGGGGCTTTTTGGTAGAAAACAAAAAGCGCTAGGTCTGCCTGGATGAGAAGGGAAATCACAAAGGGAGGTAGGCTGCCTGTCAGACAAATTAAAACGTGTTCCCTCTGGGGATGGAGAGCACGATCTCAGACGCAAATGGCTCTGTGGGTTTCCTTTGTTTAGGCTCTGGAGGGAGTCGATTTCAGAACCCTGGAATTTAGGAAAGACAGAGAGGGACTGAGTGGACGCGATGGAAAGTCTGTGCATTAGGAAAGAGACAGCTGAAGGTACATTTCCCCCAAAGCATTGGATGGGGATCCACTTCTGGGGCAGCGCGGCCTGGTTCTGTCTGTTGAACACTGCTGCTGTACCCAACCCCTCCTACGGAACAGCAGGACGCTAGTGTACCTGAGGACTAAGGTAGGCCAGAAGTCTTAGTCAGGAGATCCAAGGATGCGAAATGATCAGAGAGATTGGTGCGAGAGTTCAGTCTGGGATGCAGAATTGTGAGTGAGCGAGATGCAATCTCCACATGTACAGGCATAGCGAATTGAGTTATTTTCTCTGGACCCGTTGACAGCAGGAAGAGTTAAGAATGTCAGGTTATGATGAGTATGGAATGTGTGAAAAATGCCGTACTCTTCCTGCAGATATGAAGGAGGGAGTGGGTGCCTTGGAATGCTTCTGTCACCCCAGCTACTTGGAGGGCCGAGACAGTAAGGATCACAGGAGCCTAGGAGTTTCGGGCCAGTCGGGCGACACACCAAGACACCACCGCAAAGAGAAAAAAATCTGCAAGAGGAATTTTCAAGCAAACATTAATAACACATGGCTGTGTCCTGCCCTCGCCCTCCCCGTTTTCCTAGTTCTCTGTGACTCTTACTGTCAGCACAGCGCTGAGTTTTTAAGGAAGCTCTTGCTTATGCAGCTGTCAGTACTTCATTTATGACTCTGTTTAAGTCCGTCTTGTCTAAACACAAAATGGATAGATGTTGTGGGGCGTGCATGTGTGTTCTATGGTAACAGCGAAAATCTCTTGCAGGAACAAATGTCTTTACGCAGACAAAAGATGTAGAGTGCGGAATGGTAGTTTACACTACAGCTGAGGGACATGCTTGAAATGACTGTTGCCGATATTTCTTATCAATAAGAAACTTAAAAAAATTAAAGCAAAACAAATCATTCTAAAAGCTAGCAAAAGCAGGACATGAACAAGAAAATAGAAGTGTCACTTCTTCCTCTAGCTTTAGTGAAAAGAGTAAAAGAAAAGTAAATTTGGTTTTGATGCTCTGAGAAATACTGATGAGGCGTTTGTGAGTGTGGTGTGTATTCACAGGGAAGGGATGAGACAGGAAGAGAGCACCACATTAGAATCATGTCTTACAAGCCAGAAGATCCATTAGGAGCCGCTGCTGAGAGTATTACGATAGCAAAAAGTTTTGTAGAGAGCAACGTTCTCGTTTTTTTAAAGTCAGTGTTTTTCACGTTTATCTGAGTTGTATAATATTTTTCTGTTGCTTCTGAACAAATTAACACAAACTCAGAGGCACAAAGCACAGCACATTTCTGAGATCCTTGGAGAGGTTAGAAATGTGAGTGTCCCATAGGGTTAAAATCAAGGGGTTAATAGGGTGAGGTATCTTTCTGTAGGTTCTTTTTCCTCCAATTTTTTCCAGATTATAGCGGGTACCGAGTTCTTTGTCTCGTGTCCCTTTCCTCCATCCTCAAAGCCGTGGATGTCATGTTGCTTGACTCTTCTTCTGTAGTCCTATCTTCTTTAGAGTCCAACTGTGAAAATTTTTCTGTCTTAAGGACTCTTGAGACCAGATAAGACCTTCCTGAACAACGCGATGTAATTTAACCTCTCTTTCCGAAAGCTATTCATTTATTCATACATGTAAAGTCGCTTTGCTGGATAAGGTTAGGTAGGAACAAGTTCTAGGAATTAGAACACAAATGCACCATGGGAGGGGCCGTTGTCCTTCCTGCTATAGGCCGGCTGCAGACTGCGTGTTCCAACTCATTCGTTTTCGTTTTCAACAGACAACTTTAGAATTTCATGGATTCTTGCCTACAGTGAAAAAAGAAAGGTAAGGATTAAGGATTAAATTAAATTGAATTTCTCACTCAGCCAGGTATTCAAATTGTCTCCTCGCTAGCCTTGGAGTATGACTGACATTGAATAATGTGATCCTCAGCTTGAATCTTTTTCTCAACCTGATCTTTCCTTAATTTTTTGTTGTTGCTGTTTGCTTTTTGTTGGTTTTTGAGACAGGGTCTTGCTGTCTAGTCCAGCTGCCCTTGAAATCAGTTTGTAGCCCAAGGTAGCTTGAAACTCCTCATCCTCCCGCCTAAACTTCCCTCGTGCTGGAACGGAAGGCATGTGCCCCACATCTGGCCTCAACTTAGTCATTTTTATGATTGTTTTCTATGACTAGAAGATACCATTTTGAGCTCTCAGGCCATACAAGATAGTCTTCTGGTAAAATCCACCAAGATTTAGAAAACCATGACAACCAGCACCATGTTAGGTAACAGGAACTCTCTCTGGAAACAAAAAGGGTTACTCAATATAAAACACTCTATAAGAATTACAAGGGGAGCCACATATATAATTTTAAATTATCTAGTAGCCACTTTTTTTTTGAGATAGGGTCTTGCTCTGTAGCCCAGACTGGTCCTGAACTCATATGGAGCCCAGGCTGGCCTTGGACTCACGGCAATCCTTCTGCCTCAGCCACTCAAGTGCTGGGGTTATAGGCGTGAGCCACCACACCCAGTTTGTGTGGTGAACTCGGGTAATTTGTGCTTGACTTAGCACTTGCTAGGCAAGCACTTTAACCACTGAGCCATTCCTCCAGCCCCTCTAGTAACCACTTTGGACAAAATAAAAAGAAACCAATGAAATAACTGTTCACAGTGTACTCCAAATATTGTTTCAACATATAATCAACATATAAAGTTTGTAAATAAGGTAGTTTAAGTTCTTTTTCTTCATACTGTGAACATGTGATCTTGTGGGTACTTTGTATGCACTTACAACACACCTTGATTCAGTCCAGCCACACTTCAGGTACTCAGCCAGGTGTCAAGACTAGAGTCCAGTACATTGGACAGACTTAGGGGCTTCTTTTATTAAATGAACATTTAAATAAACTTTTTTCAGGAGTCCATTGCAGCATTCTCTATCTTATGTAAATAGATCCAAAAACTTGACCTATGTACAGTGACCACTACCACCTACTTCAATACCAATATCCTTTCCTTCTTCCTTGAAAATGTCCACTACAAAAGCAGGATATTTGACGCTGTTGTCATAGAGCAGTCATCAGAGTTAGGGTAAAGGGTCCGTGGGAACTGATGCTGCCCCTTCTTTCTAGGTCCCTTGAATATGACTCTAGTATCCCAGAGAATCTCAAAATCACACGCCCTGACACTTTAGTAACAGCCACCCATCTCCACATTTCTCCCCTGAAAGCCCCCTGAAGGCTGTATTTATTCGAGCCACTGCTACTGAGATGCTCTTTGACTTGTACCTTACTGCATCCTTAAGGGGCCCAAACTGAGCTCTGGATTCTGTTCCATGCAACTGTAGTTCTTCTTTGTCCCTTGGGCTCCCTACTGATTCTGAAAATTGGAACACCAGAGAGCCTGGAATGGAGCAAGGGGGGAAAAGACGTTTGTTTTCCTATTTTGCTCCAATCAGAGTTGGCCTGAGTTGCCTGAGGAAGTTTCTATTTCCTGATTGGACACTGACTCATGACCTTTTGGCAGGCAGAATTAGAATTTTAAAGAACAAGTAGGATCATGTGACAGCTCAGATCCTGTCAACCTGATTGGCTTGGAAGCCACCCAAAAGGTTACAGCACAATTCTGGGGTTGTCTGGATGGGTCATAGAGGTGTGACCTTGGGGTCGGTATCTGGATCCTCATCCCTCTTCTGCCATTCTTCCCCAGTTGTGTTTTTGGCCACTATAAGTGGATTTGCTCTGCTATCATCATCTGGCATGATATTTTTTGCCTTAGAACTGGCTAATTATAAACTGAATTCCCTGAAATTCTGAGCCACATTTAGCCTCTCTTTCTTTAAGTTGTGAGTGCTGGGTATCATATCTCAGTGACAGAAAAGCTGGCTATAAGTCATATCGAGTAAGTCATAACGACAGTGTCTTCTGTGTTAATTAAAAATAAAACCGAAAGCCCCTGCTGTGGCTCTGACCTTTCCGCCTATCTTGTCCCCTTGCTTACTCTCCTCAACTACCCAGGACACTTAGCTCTTCCAAGTAAAGAACTCCCGGTTTAGGAACTCACCACGATTCCCCACTCAGAGTATTCCTCCCAGAGCCTATCCCGGCTCCAATCCTCACCTGTTTTTCTTTTGCTCAAATACTGCTGCATCAACAAGGATGTCTCTTGCCGGCTATATAAAACACAGTTCTATCTCTCCATTCACCTTGTGCCTTGTTTTTTCTCAGCACTTTTGTCATGGTGTTTTACAATATTTGATAGTTTATCTGTTTATTAGAAAGGGATGAGGTGGGAAGTGGAGAAAGATGGTACAGTTTTGAGTGTGGTGATTCTTGAGTTGCCCTTGGGCTATCCGTGTGGACACGACTGGCTGACAGAGGGCGAGTCTTGAGTCTGGATCTGATGAGAGAGACGCAAGGAGATTATGAATAGCCAATTAGGTGGGTGGAGATGTTGATTCAGAAATCATGAGAAGAGACATTGTCCTAAGATCCTAAAACACCACAGAGACGTCAAGTGAAATCAGCAAAACTGCCTTTTGGTTTGGAGGCTAGGGAAGCCTCGCCAATCCTGATGGAAGCTGTAATGGACTGGTGGAGTAAGAGTGTTTTGGGAGCTGGATGCCATCAGTTGGGGAATAAGCAAGAGACAGGAAAGTGTGGGCTTCTTTTTCAAGAGCAATCTCTTTACAAGGTAGAGCAATTTCCTAGACACAGGAAAGATTGGGCTGGGGGAGTTTGTTTATATGTTTGGTTTTGTTTTTAAGACGAGAGATGAGAGCTCTTTGGATGTGCCATCCAGCCCTGGAAATGAGCAACCACAGCCAGATGCCATCCGGGAGGCCCCTTCACTCTGCACGGGGGCCATTTCCTGTCAATCTTTGGCGCCAGGAAGGATAACAAAAGGGATGCTTTTACTCCGGCATGGATTCAAGGCTCCATAGAATGAACAGTCCCTGTGTGCTCTAAGACAGTGCTGGTCACTGGCACTATTGTTGCAGATTGGAGCCCAACACTCTCAGTTTAGCTGCTTTGATATCTAAGAAACTCACCAAAACTTATATTCCTCTTTTTATGGTTTCCCTACAGGATTCAGACCATACGATCAAATGAGGTCCTTGGGACAGATAGATTGGTTAGTAGAAGCCCAGAATTTCCAGATAAAAATGCAAACCATGTTCTAACAGCACCAGAATGGGCATAAGGTTAAAAAGAAAAAAAAAAAGAGGAAAGAAGTAAACTTGATTTTAAAAATTAGATACTTTAGAGAAAATTTTGATCATTGATGTCTCTCAATCTTGTGTCTGTGTGTGTGTGTGTGTGTGTGTTAATACTGATACTAAACCTTGATATATAGCACAGCATAGACACATAATAATTTTACAAATCTACCATGGTGAAAAACTCTCTGTGTGCTGTTTTGTTTACTCTGATCTGAGGCAGAAGATTAAAGAATGTGGTAAAAATCAGTCTTTGTGGTTGGTCCACATTTTTTTCTGTACTGTAGCAACTGTACTGTATGTGTTGGCATAAGAACAGAACATGTATCCCTGACCTTACTGGTTTGTGTGCAGTAATGTAAGAGAGCTCCACTTTCACTGAAAGCAATAATAACAGTAATTTTTTTTCTGAAGACTTTGCTGGAAATGAAAATCAACTTTCAGGAAAAAATAGCCACCTAACTTTGAAGCAGTATCTAGTAGAAAGTATGTTAGTTTCTTAAGGTTGCCATAACAATGACATATTGGGTGGCTCAACATAGCAAAATGTGTTTCCACACAGATGTAGAGGTCAAAAGTTCATAGTCAAGGTGTCAGAGTAGTTGGCTTGTTTTGGAGGCTCTGAGAGAGAATCTCTTCTATGCGTCTCTCCTTGTTCCTGGAGTACTTTCTTGTGCTCCTTGGCTTGTACCAGATCACTCTAACTTCTCTGTGTGTATTATCACATGGCATGCTCTGTGTGTGCCCCTATGTCCCTGAGTCTTCACATGCTACCAGCCATTGGATCCATCCTAATCCATGTGATCTCATCTTGTTGTGGTTATGTTTGCAAGGATCTATTCCCAGGTAAATTCACATCTACTATTTACTTACACTAGAGGCAAGAACTCTCACATATCTTTAGGGAGAACATAATTCAGCCAATCAGAGAAGACTATCAAAAATATGTACTTACAAATAGGCATTTTGAAAAGCTTAGCAGAAGAGTCTACATTAAGTATACGAAAGGTAAACTTGTCATATTCAGCATCAAATCTGACTTTGAATGTATTCATACTTTGGTTAAAGGGGTGCCTCTGCGAACACTAAATATTCCTTAGATTTTAATATTTCCTGCAATATTTGGTAGTAGAAAGCAGATTGACCCATTCTCTGTATTACCTGGAGCATTTTTACACTCTTCAAGTTGTTAAGTCTGGCCAGGAAACTTGAAACCATTCTTAAAATCGTACTGTACCTGGAAGAGGAATGAGTCCTGGCATGCTGCAATCCAGGTCTCAGATTGCCTTTTTAATGGGTGTCAAGGTTACAAAGGCATTTTTTGATGGCTTTTTGGTAACTGGAACTCTTCAGCATTTGTACAGCTTGTTTTAGGAAATTTGCCAGATGCCAGTCTCTCATATTTGTGTCACTTAGGAATAATGAATGATATGTTGAGTATTAAGGTCTTTCAAAAGAAATTAAATATTTTTCATTCTTTGCAATTAGGATGATCCGCCCCTGGAAGTTATGAGTTATATGAGTTCTCTTTGGATCCATTTCATTGCATCATTTTAAAATTCATTATGTGTCATCATGTATTTGTGCTATGATATTTCTTGGGCACAAAGAAGTTACATCAGACAGGTTCTTTTGAACTGAATTTCTGTCATTAGGGACCTGTGGCTTGTGGATCTCACTAGTACTAATAATTTTATTATACAGCTGTCACAAATTAGTCTGCTAAGTTTCGACACATGGACAGACTTGGGGAGTAGTCCTTTGAAAGGAGAATTTTCAATATCAATCTTTTTTTCTACTTCATCAATGCTTAGAAACTTCAGTGAGAACATTTTGGACACAAACAACATTGGTAAGTAATGGAATTAAACAATGCTTTCCATGTTCCCGACTTTAGTAGATCTAAGTGAAAGTGGACGGTAGGTCTTAATTCCTAAAAGTTTGGAGCACAGTGATGGTCACTCTGGAACTACAGAGGATCTTGCCAGAATATCAACTTTTGGACAGCTTGTTGCCTCAACTACCCCAAACTAAACAGATTTTGGGAACAATGAAACACTGGGGAGCATGTTACCTTCCTTTTGTTGCTGGAACAAAGTTCCACAAATATACTGGCTTATTAAAATACAGGCTCTAATGTGGCCTCACTGGGATTAAAAAAAAAATTGAAGAACAGGAATGTTTGGATTCCTTCATAAGGTATTTTCTTGAGCTAAATCGGTGGTAGAGGCCTGTCATATCAGCAGTCTTGGAGGCTGAGGTATTAGGGTTGCAAACTTGAGACCAGGCTGGGCATCTCAGTGACATAGTAAGAGATCTTGTCTCAAAATCAAAACTAAAAAAAAAAAAAAGAAAAGAAAAGAAAAGAATAGAAAAAAAAAAAAGCTTGTGAAGGCTCAATCCTCAGGACCATAAAAATGAATCAACAAATAAATTGGAAATTTGTTCTTTTATAGTTCCAGAGATGAAAGTCTGATGTTGTCTCACTGTGCTCACATCTAGGTATGGGCACATCTAGATTCCTTCTGGGGGTCTCTGCACTTCATTGGCCTTCTTCTTCTACAGGCTGCCCTCAGATGCTCTGATTTACTTCCAAAACCAGTGATGGTAGTCAAGCTTTTCTCATATTACATCATTCTGACATAGACTTCTGCCTCCTTCTTCCACTGCTGAGGACTTACGATTACATCGGCCTACTTAATTCCACCGGCAGCCTTACTCCCCCCTTGCCATCTACCTAGTGTGTTCACTGGCCTCAAGGTTAGGAGATTGCCTTATAAAGGTGCCAGTCTCAGTAACAAGAGTTCCACTTTGTGATCTAGGCACTTTCCCAAAGGACTCACCTCCAAATACCATCACTTATGAGGATAAAATTTGAACATATGGATTTAAAGATTGCAGAAACATTCAGACCATAGCAGAAAGCTGCCACACTAACATAAGACATTGATAACAGAGGAGACTACATGTAAGAAGAGAAGGGGTTCATGGAAAGTGATGCAACTTTCTGTTCAATTTTGCTATAAGCCTAAGACTGTTCCTTGAAAAAATAAAAATAAAACAAACAAACAAACAAACAAAAGTTCATTTACAAAACTCAACACACTGCCTTGCCAGTTTCTCTCAAGACTCATGTATGAGCTGACTTTAATTCAAGGCTATGCAACCTAAATGAAAAGCACGTAGAGCCGGCCTGTGTAAGCTGTGGCCACATGTGCAGGCAGGAGCAGGCCCAGACATTGAAGGTAGAAGAAATAAATACAAGATGGAACGAGGACTTGGATATGCATTCGGAGAGTGCCTTGCCAGAGAGGGATCTGGATACTTAAGCTTCACTACCTTTATGACAAACTAAGTTCAGCTTGTGCATATGGAGCTAAGAGGGCAGGTGTGCAGAAGGGGGTGGGGCACGATGCAGTGAACACAGGAGAGAGGTGGAGGTAGAGACCAGGGAGGTGAAGAGAAAGTATTTTAGCCCATTTCCCAGTCCTAAGTGAAATCCAGGTTTGCTCCCTTGGAATATTATCAAAAGCTTGCTCCTGTTCACTTAAACCTGTGCCTTGGAACCAAGGAGTTAGCAGATACAATATTCCCCTCCCTTCCCCCCACATAATGTAGTTGAAAGTGGCTGTTTTGTGAATGGCACTGGGAAGGCCGAAAGCAAAGTGGAACCTTGCTTAAGGCATATACAGAGCCTGCTGCCAGATTGAGCGTAGTCCTTTGGCTCTCGGTCCAGTTGGCCTCATCACTGTCTTCCAAGTGGGATTAGCACCACCAGAGACAGCCCGCACCTTGGGATCTCATTACTTGGTCCCTGCCCACATTGCTCAGCCAGAGATGCCTTGGAATTCAATTCTGTCACCACTGGAGATGGAGAAATAATGAACTGAGAATGAACAGGGCAGATGTCATCAGAGGATGATGCCTCTGACAGTACGTCCAGAGGCTGCTGTTCATTAAGTGCTTATTGACGCCCTCTCTTGCCTTCACTGGAGTGACTGGCAATGAGGGTATTTTTGAAACTTTCCCTCCGGGAACTTTCTTTCACACTTTGATGTGACAAGCGACATCGAACAGCCTGAATTTGAGCTGCATTCAATCGGAGGCTCCGTAAGGCCTGGAGTCAGGACACAGCTGGGCAACGCGGCAGAAGGCATGGTAACGCCAAGCAGAGACTTGTTAGAATCGTGCAGCTAGTGTCGGCCAGTTACTCTGGGGTTACCCTGGGTGGCGGGTTCTTACACTGCAGCTCTAGCACTAGTGATGGCCGCTGTGTGTTTGCTGCTCAAACCCGAGGAGATTCTTCAATGCCCCTCTACCGCGCTTCTTGGCAGCTGCCAACTACTGACTTACAGTGCAACCATAGAGAGGGAGGCGAGTTAGGCAACATTTTCTTTTCTTTCATTCTGCTTTCTTGTTCCTCTTTTTCTTTCTCTTTCTCTCTTGCTCCTGCTCTCTCAGTGCTGGGGACTAAACTCAGAGCCTCATGCATGTGAAGGAAGCGGTCCCCTGCTGATCTGCCGCTTACCCCATTTTCTGTGTTCTCAATGCATTGTATATAATATGGACTATAAAGCCCTTCTTTCTCTATTACGTAGTTATAATGAGTCTGGCCCAGTGTTGAGCTCCTTCCCCACTCTAGCATGAAAGTCCTTCACACACCCCCCCTCCCCCCAGCCTGGCAAAAGAAGAAAGATGTCCACGTGGCATAATGGGAAGATGAAATCAATGTGCACACAGTTGGGAAGTGGCAAACTGAATCTCACTGACCACAGGGACTTGGGACCCATCTACTCTTTAATTCTCCCTTGTGGTACCAAAACATGCCCTTCCCAGTAGAGTCCTTGGGCTCTTGCACCACGCTACTCACCTTTGCGTCTCTAATAACAAGCTCCAAGCCTGCCATTGACTGCTTCTTAATGAACTGAATGAATGAATTGGAGGGTAGCTATGACTGACTTGTTCAAAATGGCATCAAAGCTGGTATATTGGGCTGGAGGGATAGCACAGCAGTTAGAACACTTGCCTAGCAAGTGCAGATCCTGAGTTCAGTTCCCAGCTCCACATAAGCCAGGTGTGGTTAGGCATTCCTGTAATCCCAGCACTCAGGAGGCACTCAGAGGCTGGAGGATCGCTGTGAGTTCATGGTCAGGTTGGGCCACATAGTGAGTTCAGGACCAAACTGGACTACAGTTCAAGACCCTTCCTGTCTCAAAAAAAAAAAAAAAAAAAAAAAAAAAAAAGACATAGTGGTGTTCTTTCTCCAGAGGAATTTCTTCTTGAGCTAGAATGTGGGGTCACTCGTAACACCAAGGAGCGTAAAAGTTGCTCAGAATAAAACTAAGAAAAATATACTTATGTGTATCATTGAAACACAGTAGACTTAAAGAGGGGTACAAATTTGGTGTCACCCTCAGATTTTAAACTAGGAATATGCTGAAATATATTAGAGCCAAGAGAAAATGCACTTTCTCCATGACAACGACCTGGAAACTCAGCTCCATTCTTATTACCAGAGGAGGTTTGACAGAGAACTTTGGAGAGGTACTTTCCCCAGAGATTTGTCAGGCAGCACAGAGGCACGTGGGGGAGCGGCGCCAAGAGAGCAAAAGCCATGAAGCAGGAGGAAACTCTTAGCGAGGAATCATACAGAGAAGGATATTACACAACTGGCCTAATGTACCTAATCATTCATGTGTCCACTCATTTGTTCAACAGATATTTATTGAAGACCTTTCTGTGGTTGTTTTCCCCTCTAATTATTACTTTTATTAGTATATGTTTATGATGCATTCATCTTGGGGAATTAGAGTGCATAAATATTTCATCTTAATCATTTTTTTTCCTTTCCACTCTCCATCCTCCCCTCTCCCCAACTCCCCAATCTTCTATCTCCACAAAATTTACCTATCTGGGTTCTGCTTTTATTTCAGTCTCTAAATTATTTGAATTATTTATATTTCTCATATAAGAAAACCATGTGATAGTCAATTTTCTCTCATTCATTTCATTTAACATTATACTCTCACGATGCATCCATTTTCCTACAAATCACTCGCATTTATCCATATGTATAGAAGAATAGATCTCCACATTTTCTTTATCTGTTCATCCATTGGTGGGCATGTGGCTGCTTCCACAATTTAGCTGTGATGAGTTGTGCTGCCACGCACACGAGGATGCACCTATCACTGTTATATGATGTCTTTAATTCTTTTGGGTAGATAGCTGGGTCCAATGGAATTGCTATGTTTAGGTTTTTGAGGAATCTCTCTACCATAGTGATTGCCCTCGTTTTAAAACACCACCAACAATGTGAAAGAGTTCCTTTTCCCTCACAACTTCTTTAGGATTTGTTGTTCTTAAGGTTTTTTTGCTGATGAGCATTCGTACTCGGGTCAGATGGCATCTCAGCATTGCTTTGACTTGCATTTCTCTCATGGCCAAAGAATCTGAGCATTTTTTCATGTATTTATTGTCCATTTGTACTTCTTTTGAGAAGTGTCTGTTTCATTTGCCCATGTTTTGATTGAGTCTTTCCTTTTTTGGGTCTAACTTTTTAAATTCTTAATATATTCTAGATATTAGTTTTCTTTCAGAGAAATAGCTGGGAAAAGATTTCACCACTCTATATATACATTGTCTCTTCACTCGGTTGTGTCTTTTACTGTGTAGAAGCTTTTTAATTCAATACAATCTTATTTTTGATTGTTGGTGCTATTTCTTGTGAAATTGGGTATTTAATTGAGAAAATCCTTGCTGATCCCTCTGCCTTCAAAAGTTCTACCTGTGTATCTTTCAGCAGTCTCAGTGTTTCTGTTTTAGCCTGTATGTCTTTGATCCACTTTGATTTGATTTTGTACAGGGTGAAAGATATGGGCATAATTTCATTCTTCTGTGTACAGATAGCCAGTTTCCCCAGAATCATTTGTTAGAGGCTATCTTTTCTCCAGCACGTATTTTTGGCCCCTGTGTTGAAGATCAAATGACTGCTGGTGCTTGGGGTTGTCTCTGCATCTTAGCTCCGTTACATTAATGCACACGTCTGTTTTTGTCCCAGTACCATGAAGCTTTCACTGTTGTTGTTTTGAGGCAGGATGTTGCTATGTTGCCCAGGATTATCCTCCTGCCTCAGCCTCCCAATAGCTAAGATTCTATGTGCATGCCCCCATGCTCAGCTTATCAAGCACCTTGGAACTGCTCGTACACTGCAGAAATCTCTGCCTTGATCGACCTGGCATTCTAAAGGAGAACAGAAATCATAAAAATGGGTACATTGGTTAGAAGGAAATCTCTGAAATAATCATCCGATTTTAATTTTAATCATTCTATATGCTAATCAAGGTCTGGTGTTGCTCAAGGAGTCACGAGCTATTGAACTCACTTGTGGAAATGATCATGTTTTCCTGACGCATACAATCATGTCACATATACCACATTTACTGTGCGATAATTTAGGATCTCCATTTTACTTCTTCAGAAAGGGCTTACTTAGATATTCTGTTTGGATGCATCACAGATTCACTCTGCCCATCCACCCTAATTTCAGAAGTCTTTTCCTCGGAAATCCGTCCTAACTTCTCTGGTTCTCCCCTGCACCAAATACTTGCCTCTCTCACCATAGTAAACCTTTAATACTGCCTTCATTTGTCTGCGTGCCTTTCTCTACTATCCTTTTGTGGGTTCCTTGAAGGCAAAGATGTTTTATTTATTCTTCTCTCTATTTCTGGAACCTAGTACCCAAAGCTCTGGAGTTTTGAAAGCTGATGACGAAGAAAAATGCCAATAGTGGACCTCTAGGTATGTGTGTATTTATACAAATGACTGTGTTGGAGGGAAAATTACAGCTGAATCTTCTCCCGTGTTATTCTCCAACATTTGTTTTTATCACCTGTGATAAATAACTGCCGTCTAGATGTTGCAGGTAGACAGCTGAAACTCCGCTTCTGTGGATGACGATGGTGGCGGCCCACTCAGATTGCTAACCAGGAGAGGTTTGCACTTGCCTAATGGCATACTTTTGAGTAACACGTGCTCCCTAGAAAAAAGCTCGTGACACTGTCATCTCAAGATTCTTGCTCTGGAGCTTGAGCAACTTCATGGAGACATAGAGGGAGGCAAGCAAAGGAAGCTGCCCCAAGGAGTGTCATTGGCTCGTCTGCCTCTGCTCTGCCAGAGAATTGTTCTTTGGTGCCAACCTTTTATCTTTTTCTCCAGTTCACTCTAGGATCCTTCTCAGGAGGTCAGTGGTAACAGAACTGTGATCGAGGTCAGCAAGCTGAATGTCCTGATCTATGTGGGTCAGGGATTATTTACTTGTTCATTGTGTGACGTAATTTTGAAGAACACTAGACTGCCCATTGTCAGAAACTGTTCCTGGAAGAGCCAGACAATGTGAAAGCTTTCCGTTGTGTTTGCTCCCCCCACGTGTGTTGCCTTGTCTCCTCAAAAGAGCCATTTTAGATACCTCCAAATGCAGGGTATTTCAGACTGTAAAGAACTTGGAAAGCGGTAAATGCTCCATTATTTAGTTTATTTCATGTTTAGAGGAGCCTCAGGGGGCCCAAGGAACGTCCTTTAGCAGTGAAAATGAATCATCCCAAGTGAGAGTCAGATAGAGATGTGAATACTACAGGCAAATTAATAAATTTCTTATGTTTTCAAAGCAAAATTGGTTAAGTGTTTTTCCAGTGGAGATAAAGACGACAGGCCAAGTACTGTGGCACAAAGAGAGGGCGATGGGTTCTACTTCGTTTCTTTTCTTTTTGCCCAAAACTATCAGCTTTGGCTCCAGTTTATATTGCCCATCTAGCTACAGAAGCAATGCTGGTTATCACATCCCTGCTCTTTAGAAGACAGTCTCTGGGCCTCACCTCCTTCTCACCCTGACAACGATATCTCCTGAAAGCATCTTTCTCTATTACAGGGCTTGTCCTCTGGATGTATACTAAGTACTTTCGCCATCTGGGTCATATCTGGTGAAGCTTTTCGTTCTCAAGTTGTGTCTTAGTGTCCTGTATAGACTGAAACTCTGGCCCATTTCTCTGACTATCTCTAGATGAATATTTTATTTATGTGGTATTTTTACTTATATTTAATTCATCCAGTCTGCATTTTACACATTATTTACAAGAGTATCTTGTGCCATCTTCCTGAGGCTAATTTCTATTCTCTGTTCTCAGTTGGGACTTTGATCCACACTCCTTCCTGAAACACAGCAGACAGGCAGCTTGCTTTTTGGGGTCCACTTATATTATGCTGGGCCATGGGTCTCCCAGCTTCACTACGCAGTACGGTCCCTATAGCCTGGAGAGGCTGAGCAGCCCCAGCCCCGCTCACAGTTCTCAAGGACTTCACACCGGCCTTATGCATTGTGTGGCACGATCCTGCCAGAATTTCACACACCTCATCTCCTTGGACAATTCAGGAGCCTTCGTAACCCTCACTTGTGGGACTAGTTTTCCCGCAATTAAGCAGGATTCTCACAGCCAGTTACCATCCGCTTCTCAGACGGACAAAGTTAACCAAAAGCACTCCACATAGGCCGCCTTCCCGATAGCTGCCCACATCCCGGGCCGTGGTACCATTTGTGGCCTGTTAGGACCCGGGCTGCACCGCAGAAGGTGAGTAGTGGGCAAGTACGGAAAGCGCGTTCTGTATTTACAGCCAACCTCACTTCCACGTCGCCACCTGAGCTCACCTCCTGTCAGACTGATGGCCTCACTAGGCTCTTGTAAGAATGCAAACTTTACTGTGAGGAGCGCGTGTAGCTTTTATCTGTGTGCCATCTGTCTAAATCTCTCTTCTGTTAGACGGAGCTTGTCAAAAGCAGACTGTGTCTAATGGTTAACTGCGCCTCTAAAAGCCAGTGCGGTATCTGGCACTTACTGACGTTCAGTTATTATTGTTGAATGAATGAATTAAATTTTCACCCTCGTTTGGTACGGAATGGGATGTCTCAATTATTGCTGAATGGTTTCATGCCTTTGTTTATGAAGGAAGCACCTATTTGCAAGGGAAATGGACATACATAAAAATAAAATAAACCACATGTACTTATATAAAATGCCCAATATTCTGCAGTCTAATCATTCCTAATTCCTTTCAGTGTAATTTTTTAACGTGCTAAATTTTGTATCTGTGAATAGTTGTGAAATATTGTAATAATCACTACTCTTATTTTCTTAAGTAATTCACTGCCTAGAGTGTCTTGATCTTTCGTTTCCTCTTTCTCCTTCCCCTCCCATACTGCCACAATCACAGTAGCATTAACAACTGCAACAACCACAACAACAGAAACTTGGGCTGCGTGAGAGGGAGCTGAATTTTATTGTCATGTTGCATCACCTGTCCAGTGACACAGATTTCTCCAGATACTGTGCTATACTTAAGTTTGATTATTTCTTAAAGGCAAAAAGAAAATTATATGGTCTAGATAAGCTTTAAAAACACTCCGCTGCAGATTTCCCATGCAGCTAACTCAAGGACCCATCAGGTGTAGGCAAGTTTACCACCAACAAGCAAACAAGTCTCCTCTGTCCTCAGCCTTCTAGCTGGCATTTCGCTGCGTTAGAGAGCAACAACAGCCAGTCCCAAAGCCTGTGGAAGGAAGAAGTTAGTGGTTTCCTAGCAACATCATTCCTAGCACAAGTTTGTGGTTTGCTAAGGGAGAGGAGGGGCACTTCCTGTCCCTCTCAGCTGCTAGGAGCCTCTGGTGTTGCTCATTACGTGGAGCTGTGGCTGATTGAAAGCACATGAAATGACGTATGCAAAAACTCTTTCGGAGAGTCAAATGTGACTACAAGATGAGATTATTACCTCTCATTAAAACACATTCTAGTTCCTGACGGTTTAGTGCAGTGTCTCTGCAATCAGGATGTGAGTCATTGGTCTCCAATTTTGGGACATTCTTCTGCTGCAGACAGAACTGTGAATGTCAGACCCAACAAGCAAACGAGCCACTCCCTAAATTCCTTCATTCTTCCTTCTGGTGATGAGCGGCATCAGTCAGCAGATGGTCCCTTCCTGCTTCCTTATCTCTGTCTCCTCAGCCAGTGCCATGCTAATGTGACAGAGTCTGTATTGGTGAAGACCCCTCTACCTCCAAGTTTAATTGCCAGAGTTTGTCTTAGGTATTGCATACATTCTACATGTATTTGTTAAGCCTCCTCAGTCCTTTCTCCTTATGTTGCATGCCTTCAAATCTTTTGTGTCATGCATGTGCCAAGCTGAAGTCAAGAGTTCTAAAAAATTGGTTGAAAATTAGAAGTGTTTAATTGTTGGAATCCAATTCTCTACAGACCTTGCACTACTCGCACATCTTGGAGCAGAGCTGCCCTTGTTCCAGGCTATCTTTTTAAGGATGTGTGGATAGCGGGATGGAGGCAGCGTCTCCCACCCCAGCAAAGAGATTTGCTTAGCTGGAAAGATAATGAGAATATCTCCCACTGGAGCAAAGGAGAAAGCTTGCTTCTTGCTCATTATAAAATATATGGGTTCCTTGCGCTTAGCTTTTACCCTCGATACACTCCATTGCTTCAGCAATTATCATCTGACTCTTGGTACATTTCCCTAGGGGGGTGAGGGTTTGCAGAACTCGCTGCATGCTGATACTCTGGCCACTGCTGATGCTATGAGTAATAATGTCCTTTGTCTCTGACTCGGGAGTCTTATGTATTCTGCCGGTATGTTTGAAATGACGGCTTGAAAGCAGGGTAAAGCATGAGACTTAGCATTGTCCAAGTTGCGTGTTAGCACTTAGCTCAGTGCTCACTAGATCAGAAATATGTGTGTTGGGACATGTTTAAAATTGTTTTTGAGACGTTACATTTATTTTAAGCAACATTTTACAGATTTCCGAGGCCTGAGATACCACTTGAGTATTTTTGCTGGAAGAATAAAAATCTGGGTCAAAGAGCTCAAAGAACTGCAAGAGTGTGGTTATGGTCGTAGCATTCTATCATTTGAAAACAAAATGTTGGGATCCATATTTTTAATAAAATTAAGTTAAAATTCCTAAACCATTGCTGTAATTTTAATTTGTCTCCCTCTGCCCAGGCATTAGGTAATTAATCCTCAATGTAACAGTGTTGGAAATGGAGTCTAATGGTATCTCTACCTTCATGAATGAATTAATGACAATGACAGGAAAGCTTTATCCCTGCATTTTTTCTTACCTCGTCTATGCTCTTCTGTCATGGGCTGACACGAGAAGAAGGCTCCTGACCAGATGCTGACTTTTTGATCTTGGACTTCTCAGCCTCCAGAACTATAAGAAATAAATTTCTGTACTTTACAGATTATCCAATTTCTAGTGCGCCCCTAGACAAAATGAACTAAGATGGTGGCATGGTCCCTTCTACATATGTTCATGTTTTCACAAAACTCAAATGTAGAAAGACATTCATGTGTCTCACTGGACTGTTTGCTTTCTGATTCCTATCAGTGAATGGTTTTCTACCAAAATAAAACTGGGAAGCCCACGACTCTTTCATATTTTCATTCATTGTGCACAGTCAACACAAGTATCTTAACTACCTCTTGTTTCTTAAATACTTTCCCTATTCTCACTTCTTACCATTGAAACTTCTCATTGTTCATTTAAGCTACCGCAATAGCTTTCTAATTGACTTCTCTAATTTCTATTTGCATATTTAAGATCTTTTAAGATCTAGCATCCAACCTGGGTTCATGGTGGTCAGTCAAAATACAAAGCCAATGGTATTTAATATGTTTAGTGACCTCTTCTTAGAGGCAATAATAATCCCAGCATCTCAGGCAGCATCTGTGGATGGATCTATTCATATCTCTTTGACCTTTGGCAGTTTATTTTCTGTGGGAGAGGGGATGGTTGGTTACTGAGAGCAAGGCTCTGGAATCAAAATATCTGTATTTTTACTGTGGTATTTAGTTTGTTTGTTTTTCTCTTATGAGCTGCATGACACTGGGCACATTAAAATATTTTTCTGTAGATCTGTTTCCCCATCTACAGCATGAGAATAAAAAGCACACCTATTATCTGGTTGTTGAAAAGATTACGTAAAATGATTGCTATAGCTAGCATGTTTACTAATATGCCTGAGACATACTAGAATTTTATCATGTTAGTTACACTGACAGCAGGCTTCTTGTTTATATTGTATGGTGTGGTACTTTTCTATCTTTACCTTGTTGCCTCTTTTTTTGTCATGGCATGATCTTGTGCTGCTTTCCCTGGGATATATCGGCTAAGAGTATGGGATTTAGGTGAGATTAAACTAGGTTTAGATCTAGGCATGTTCAGTACCGATTCTACAACATTTTCAAGAAGACATTATTATCCTGCTTGTCTTTCAAAATTTAACTCAGGGGAAGTCACTTTGTGCCAGTCATCAGGTCATGACGTTTTAGCTCAGCACTTCCCCTTCCCCAGTCGGCTTTGGTGTGGGGCCACAACTCTGCACCCAGACTTCTCTTATGCCTGCAGTCTCCTTGTTAGACTTTCCAGCTGGACATGAAAACACGAGACTGGCAGTTGGAGGAGGAAGAAGGATTTGCTCATTCCTGTTTGTTCTCCACGTGCTTTCTGTTATCTGTTTCTATCTAGGTTTTGAGTTCTTTTTTTACCCTTTCCCAGGGCAGGCATTAGTGGTAGACTTGCACAAAATGAAGGGGAGTACCAAAATACTCAGAAAGAAAAATAAATTATGTTCTAACGCAAAATTTTTAAAAATCAAAACTGAATGCAAAAAATACCCATGATGAAAAATATCAAAATTTAAAAGAGAGACTTGTTTATGCTGAGCCACTCTGGAGTCTGAGACCACTGGCTTTTTTAGAAACTAATTTATAGGTAATATTTTCAAAACCTACTTTGTGATTTGTTTCATTTTCAGTTGAAAAATTGCCCTGATTTAGCAATCTTGAATACTTTCTTACTTAGCTTAAGCTAATGTAAAGCTAACAAATTATTAATAACTGTTGGTATAAATAAAATATTCAAACGTAAGTAATGTTTTGGAACTCTACTTTTCAACTTTCCAACTACTTTAATGTTCTGGAAAATAATTTCACTTTGAAAAATATATATGAACACACACACACACACACAAACACACACACACACACAATCATATATTTAGGGTACCCTGCCTTAACTTTTGCCTCAGGCTGCAATACCGCTCAGTGCAATACTCCCTTTTTATTTATATTATTCACAATGTCATTCATTTAATATTAATTTCTCTCTGTTAAAGCAGCTGACAGACTTTCCCTCCTGCATGGATCCCCCGTTACGAAACACGGCGTTCAAGGACGATTTCCATCCTGCTGTCTGTCCTCATCATGAACATTTCTTCACAACTCTATTTTTCCAATTTCTCTATGTCCTAAATACCCAAAAAGTGATAAAAATGTTTAATTTTTTTAAAAAATAGCATTGTAGGACGTGTTGCCACTAATCCTTCTCAAATGCTTCCCCTCATATTGGACACGCTTGATTCATCATCCTTGGCCCTTTCTGAAGTGACTCTGACAGTCTTCTTTCCTGATTTTCTATAGTGTTCCATCATGGTTGCCTCATTGTCTAGAACTGATTCACAGTGTTCACCGTTCATGGCCATTTTCATTTGAAGAAGAGCCAGAAGTTGCATGGTGCCATCTGGGGGATAAGGTGGATTAGGACATGGCACAGCGTCTTTAAGAGCCTCCCCTTGTGTTGGGTGGCATTCCCAGAGCTGCTTCGGCAAGCCGCAAGGACACCAGTACAACAGTGTCAGAAGAGATGGTGAGTATTTTTTTTTTTTTTGAGACAGGGTCTCACTCTGTAGCCCAGGGTGGTCCTGAACTCACTATGGAGCCCAGGCTGAGCTTGGACTCACAGCAATCCTCCTGCTTCCTGGATGGTGAGTATTTTGAGACGGCTCAATGAGAATGTATCTTTTACTTTAATAATTTAAAATATTTTAAAGTATCCGCCATAGTTTTGAACGTGCACATAGTATTCCTCGCAACTGCTGGTATATTCATCACCTTCTGACCAGACTCAATTCATTCTTTAAGATTCCATTCCATATGTCCCTAAATTGTTCCTCATCTTTCACAAAGGAGCTTGTATTGTCATTTCGTGGGATGTCACAGCTGCTTGGATGTGACCACCACCATCTGTGCCTGATTTCTGTTGTTGTTGGTATGTATCTCCTATGCCTCTCCAACCTTCCATCCGGATTTTAAGTCTTTGAAGATCAAGGACCAATTTCCTTCTGGTCTTAAACACTTTCTATTTGGTGAGTTCAGAGGTCTGAGGAATCAGAAACAAAAAGAACAGCTGGGTCACAAATTGCTGGGTTTCTGTTAGGAAGCAGAAAATTTGAACACCTTTCTCTCGTCCCCAATGCTTTCTCAAGGCTGTCTGCCTTTATTCCCCTCATCTCTGCACCGTACTCTGTTTTGCTGCTTGGGAGGAAGGATTAACTCCTCTCCTTGGCCTGCTGAGCACAGGGTGCCATTTAAAACAGCTGAGAGCAATCTCGCCCCTGAGTTGAGAGAGAGTGGTTTCCACTAAGTAGAAGTTCCCTCTCAGATGTTGTCAGTGGGAACCAAAGAACCCTGCTGTGCATGGCTTTGTGAATAAACATTTCCCTCACAGAAGAGATGGGGTGCTGGCAGGACCCAGTAATAAAGTGGCTGTGGTAATTGGGACCAGTAGAGAGATTCAGCTCACTTTTATTAGCAGGGAAAACAACTCCCACGCAACTGGAACATTAGGAACTGCCCATCCCCAGGGGCTCGCAGGGCTCAACTTTGTTCCTTTAGAAAAGGCACAGCCCACAGAGACAAGGGTGTTTAGTCAGGAGTTTGTTTATTTATATTCCATGAAGATGATACTTTCGAAGCGGAAGCCAACTGATTTCAGACTACAAAAAGAATTTTCCAAAAGCAAATCTACAAGGTTAAGTTTCAGCGTCATAAAAAAGGTTATTTGGGCAAACTGTGCCAACCACAATAGAAGATGGCATATTAAGTTACTGCTCTGGAAAAAGAATTGCGTTTACAGGCCTCAAGAAGCCCTGGAGCCTCAAATGGAGTCTGAGCAGAAGCGTTTCCCTGAGACCCTTGCAGCGCACAGTGCTGCCAGCTAACCCACTTTAAAATCTTGGTTCCCAAACCACAGAGAGAAGGAAGGGATCATAGTAGATTTCACCTTGGTTACTGATGTGTCTACTCACGGTTGGTTTCATTCTCCAGCTAGCAGCATTACTTACTGCAGATCAATGGATGACAAACCCAGAATATCATGGTGGATTTCTGGTTCTTTCAGTACCAGCTCAGAAGCTCAGTGTGGGTTTTCTATCATAGTTAGATGTGCTAACTCTCTCTGGTCATTTGGATCTTCCTTGCAGGGCCCAGTGTAGGAAAGGGAGATCTGGTATGAACTATACAGAAAACCAAAGAAAGAATTTCTACGTTCCTAAGTCAATTAGTTTTGTGCATTTTTTATTTAATCTTTAAAATGTACACACCACATCCTTTTCTCTTTGCTAATCCCTCAGCCCTCCCTTCCCCTTTCCCTCTCCACAAAGGCTATCTTCTTACTTTCTTTTATCTTTTACTTTTCTATGGTTGATTTTCTTATATTAGAGAAACTATGCAGTATTGAACCTTCTGCATCTGATTCAGTTTGCTAAGCATAATAGTCTCAAAGTTCATCCATTTCCCTACAAATGACTCAAATTAGTCTTTATTTATGGCAGAGTAGTACTCCACTGGAATATATACCACATCCTCTTTATCCATTCACCTGTTGTTGGACACATTGGCTTCTTCCAAGATTTGGCTATTATAAAATCATGCTGCTATGAACATGAGTATGTGTATATCATTCTTGTATGACACTTAACACATTTGGGAAGATACCCAGAAGAGGTGTAGCCTGGGTCATTCCATTCATTTATTCATGTTGTTGACCCCCCATGCTAGGAGCCAATCTGCTCCATAAGCAGGAAATATGTACTTCCGGCCCGAGGAAAAGCTCTGCTTTCCTAAATACTCAAATCTGTTGCATAATTCTAGGACTGCGATCTATAAGATCATATCACTTAGGGTCACCCCATGTGGTGCAGGCCTGTAATTCCAGCACTTTGGGTCGCTGAACCAGGATGACTGTAAATTCAAACCTGGGCAAATTATTTAGTGAGACCCTATCTCAAAATCAAAAATAAAAATGGGTTGGGAATGGAGCTTAGTGTGAAGGCCCTGGGGTCAATTACCAGAACTACAACAAGGAAAAAAAAAAGTTATGTTGCCTGGTGACCTCATAGCCTTCTTAGTCTGTGTAGACACACTCCATGGTGATCATCCAAAATGGTGAAATTTTCTATAGACACATTTTTCAGAATGTACTCTTATCTGTACATTATACATGGCTGTAATGAATATTTCTGAGTGTCTTCTGGATGCTTTCTAAAAGTGATTTCTCCTCAAATGAGAAACTTTAGATGCTATTGGTCAGCTAAGTCAAAAGCCCCGAGTATTTGAGCCTGCAAATTTTACACAAAGATCAAGGGTACTTATAAATATCAAGTGACTACACCCTGCTTTTTAAATCAATGGTTTTAACAAGGGGCGATTTTTCCCCATAAGGACATTTGCCAACGTGTAGAGATATTTTTGATTGCCACAGAGAGGGAGGAGGTTCTGTTAATATCTAGTAGGTACTGTGCAGAGGCACTGGTAAGCATCCTACGATGCATAGAATGGTACCCCGATTCTCAAGTATTTGGCCCAAAATGTCAATAGTGCTAAGTTTGAGGAACCTTATTTGTAACCAGTACAATCACATCAGCTCATTTTTTCCTATTCTAAATCAAAATGAATAACTATTTTTTAAAAACCTCATTAGTTATAACTTATCTGTCACATTAACAATAGCCCACAATTGTATTTACTGCTTTCTGCACTACAGAGCATTCCCTTTTCTAAGTTTTTCACCTGGTATGTTATTAGGTCTTGGGAAAAAGTTAATAGCTTTGATTTCTAATATTTCAGCCGGACTCTAGGTTAGGGAGCAGGAAGCCTTCTTTGATATTCAACTTCCTGACTCTAATGGCTCCTGCAGACATTCCACACTTAAGCTCTGATCACTTGGCTCCCTCCTTGGAAAAGGCCTAGCAATTTAGTATCCTTGCTTTAGAGATAAAGAACCTGAAACCCAAAGGGCAAGGCATAATCCGGGTCAGAGTTCGGGCTTCCCAGGGCTTTCTGACCTTTCTTCCTTAACTCTTGCTCACTGGTCCCTGTGGGGGAAATGTATACTATTAATCAGAAGATACATCATCTGCAGTCCACTTAGCTGAGGTTAAATTTGGTCAGGCAGGTGATTTTTTCTTGCTTATTTTCTTTAAAACCTCCAGAAGAATTGAGAGCTTTCATCTAGTAAAATAAGAAAGGAAATCTAATATTTTAAAGTCCTATTGTTATTCTTCTTTGAATATGAAAATATTATTTGTTTTAAAAGTTTGTGTACCCAGGGAGTTTTGGATCAGAATAAGTTTTTGTAAAGTCATTCACTCATCAAAACTTGATTAGACAAAAATGCTCAGCATTGAGTTTATTCAGAATCTTCTAACAGTCCTAAAAATCCATCCAAGATAAAGAAATGAGTCTACAAAAACAGGGTTCAAGAAGTCTAGAATGTTAAGGATGGACTACTAGGAAATTTCTTTAAATATTATATGAAAGGAATTGGCTTTGATTGTAGTGATCATTAATTAAAAAGACACTTTTTATATAAGTAAGGAATCACCACCTTAGGAGATTTTTACTAGACTAAGTCAAACTATTCGCTCCTTTCCTAATTCAGGAGAAGAAAAATAACAATAAATTATAATGTGCACCGTGTACTGCCTACTTCTTTTCCTTATATATCTTCTTTTCTTTCCTTTTTTGTGACCAATTCAGTTAGAGAATATTGGCTATCAAAGACAGACTTAGCGTCATCAGCTGTTCCTAAACCCTTACTTAACGCCGTTCAAACTTTTATCCAGATGGTACTGTTGATAGCCCCACTGGGAAATGGAGACTGTATTGTTTAACCATTGTACAGTGCTGTTTTGCGTTGGGCGTGACAACATATTTTTTTTTGCGATTATGGTTATGCTCATCATCACTGTAAAACATGATTTTCCAGGCTAGTGTAAAATCCGATAGCTAAGTACTCTTTGATCACCAGACTCACTCTTATGCCCCAACTTCCCTTTGCTATTTGTGAAGTTAAAACTTTTGTTCTCAGTATTGCAAAAAAAAAAAAAGACTTTTTTCATGTGGAAAATAGGACTTGTTAATTTTATCTTATGTTACTTTAAAATGTAAATGACTTTTCAGTGGTGAATGAATTTGATTTAATAGTAAGGAGATTTCTTTTTTCTTACAGATTTGACTACCTAATGTCATGACAAAACAGTTCAGTAGTTAATTTATCAATTGTTCTTTCCACTGAATGTAGCCTGCTCTAAGTTTTTATTCTTAAGATGACACATTTAATAAGTACAAAGAAGATGTACCATCTTTAAAATATGGCCTTCCTGAAAGCTAAGTACCTCAAGGCTGGAGTTCTGGCTGGGACCATTTCTGTTGGTACCATTCACAGTTGCACTCATTTAAAAAGTGACCTGATTATCTAGGCCCAGTGGCACAGATCTGTAATCCAGTGCTCTGGGAGGCAGAGGCAGGGAGGTCACAAGTTTGAGCTGAGCCTGGATGACTTAGCAACTTAATGAGAATCTGTTTGAAAATCAAAATTAAAAATAAGCCAGGGATGTAGCTCAGTGCAAAACTTCTATGCTGGATCCACCATATCTCCACCACCACCACCAAAGGGAAAAAAAAAGTGATCTTATATATTTGAGTAGGACTTAATCCAGTTTGGTATGCTAGGGTATAGATAATCAATATTACTTAAAGACATGAAAAGCCATAAGTTTATCACACTATATATCAAATATTACAGAAGATAGCTCAAAGATCCATTGAAATAATCTGGAGTTAGCAGAGGTGGCCCAATTTTTTTCTGTGTTTTGTTTCAGTCCCTCTATGAACTGTAGATTCTCGACTCCCAAACAAGGGTAAAAACTCTGAAGTCTTAGAGGGTGTGGTATGAACTAAAGTTCCTGAAAAAAAGCCACCATACCTACATCAAGGGTCCTGCAAGATAGAACTGAGTAGATAAGTAGAGAGGTTGGAATGTTGCACAGCCAAATTATCTTGGGTCTGTTAGCCCCTTTTATGGCCACATTGTTACCCCTTGTGTATTTTACCCAACATTCCTGTGATTACTAAGTAAACTCTTTAGAAATGCATGAGCAGAACCTCAGTTTCTTTCAATCCAGCAGCTAAGAATGTCCTCAGATAGTGTCTGCAGTGGTACAGTTTGGATTAGAAGTGTCCCCCAACAGCCTTATGTATTTGGACTCAGTAGGATAACTGTGGAACCTTGCACGTTGGGAGAAAGGGCCTGGCTGGAAAGGATGGATGCTTGGGGTTTCACCTGAGAGATTGTGTCAACTTGATAAGGTAGAGCTCTTCGGTGTTTGTTATTGACTTATGGGTCAGGAAATGAGGGAGCAGCACCCACCCTGGGTGAGGGAAGGCCAACGGACAGTTTGAACTAACTAAAGGAAGGAAGAAAAACCTTGTTACAGCTCCCCCAAGACAGTGTTTACCTCTGGCTCTGTGCTCTGGCCCTTCTTCCTGGGATAGCTCTAGCTGTGCCTGAGTCCCCAGACTCACTTGGCTCCTGTCTACAGTGGTGGAACAGCTCCCCAGCCTCTGCCATGTGCTTCCATCTTTGCGGGCTACCCATGAATGAACTGTGCGGGACCTTCTGAAACTGTGAGCTAAATACACCTTTCCTCCCTCTAATTGTGAATGTTGGGTATTTTGTTCTATAATTGAATAAGTAAATAATATAGCAGAGGTTTCCCCACTTCAGTGTAACCAGTCTATTGCTTCTACCAATGTTTGTAAAAAGTGCTTTGATTTATGACTTTCTCCTTTGTAACCCTATATACTGAATGAAACTGCGCACACATTAGAATGTGGTATTTGAGGTAACCCGGATCTGTGTTCCTGGGCCATGGTCAGACATATTTGCCTCTAAAATAAACTAACTCTTAATCTCTTTGAGGTGGGAGTTGTGCTTTTGCGTCAGCAGTGGAAATAATAGTCACAGATGATATTAAGATACCATAAATTTTATGATTATGTTCATAAATCTCTTTCTAAGGCCTACAATTTTTAGCATATTCTAAAGTGATCTATCAACTAAAAGAAATTAAACACTACTACTACCCAAATTCTGCATGGAAGCTGAGTTACCATACTAACACCAGAATGCAAATTTCAGAATTTTCTTTTTTTTTTCACTGCTTTATCCTCAGTGCTGGGATCACAGTAGGTGCTCGATAAACATTTGCTAAGTGAAGGAGTAAGTCACTCCCACATAAAGACCGAAATACACAAAGATCAAATTTTATTCAATAAAATTTAAATGTCATTGGTTTTGTGGTTCAGAACTGATTATCTAAATGTGATTAAAGTCGTTAAGCAGATTATCCAAATGACTCAGTCTGGGCTTGTCTTAGTTACTTTCTAATTGCTGGGACAGAATACCCAGCACCCAGAACTGTAGGGAGAAAACATTTATTTTAGCTCACAGTTTTAGAAGGTCACACGATCCACTCACAGGCAGGCAGCTGGAAATTGTGGAACCACATGACAAGGCTTAGAACCACATAGTAGGGCACAGCAGAACAGAGTTAAGGGCAGAACGAAGGGTGGAGCTAGCACACACCTCTCCAAGGTTGTCTGCACCTTCTGGGTTAAGCCCCAGTATCAAGCCCCAAGCATCCACCCCTTGCAGCCAGGTCCCTCTTCCCAATGGTACACCGTATCCATGGGTAGGTGCATGAGACTTTTGGCAGACAGTCCAGATCCAAACCATAACAAGGAGGAATGATAAAATATCATAAGCTAGGTGATCCTCCTGTCTCTGTCTCTCAGAGCACTGGTATTATTGGCATGAGGCACTAGGCCTGGATTGAGTAGCTTTTAAACAAGAGCATGTTATTTCTTATAGATAGTAAAAGGCTGGGAAGTCCAAGATCAAAGTGCAGCAAATTTGGTGTCTGGTGAAGACTGTCTTCCGGGTCATAGATGGCTGTATTTTCCCTGCGTCCTCCATGGCAGATGGCTAATAACAAACTGATCAGGAAGTTAATTACAAATACCACGCAATTTTCACTGGCAAGGTCCAGTGAAAATAACATGATTTAAGAATGCATTTAATGTTTCTTTGTTAGTCTCTGCGGATGCTTCATTGGTTTTAATGAATATTTCTTTCTTGTTTATGTTTGTGTCTTGTCAATCTACACCGATGCAAAGAGACATCTTGTGGGTGTAGTTCTGTGAATGTTCTTCGCATCTTAGCAAGAGTTGCTGGTTTGCAGTTAGTACCATCTCTGCAAGACAGTGACTTTATGTTCTCCATGACAATAGAAATATCCTGAGATGTTCTTTGGGGAGAACAGGAAAAATCCATTAGAATTTGCATGATGCCCTTTCTTGCTTTATAGAGATTTGATGGCAGGAAAGGCCTGGATTTTCTAGATTGGAGGAATGAAGGAAAGAGTCAAATGCCGAAAACTTTCAAGGATCGAGTTTCTGCTCAGTTTGGAAAGAAGCTACTTACCGGGAATGCTGTGGTGTCTTTTAGACCTTACCCTCTATCTTACCTCACCTTACCATGCCCTCCACAACCCTCATAAGAAGAGAAAAATCATCTCAGTCTGTTGTGGAGGTAGTTTAAACACTATTGGAATCTCAGTGCCCTCAAAGTGATTAGAAATCACTGGGCTGAGTGTTGAAACAGCAATCTGAGCTCTTGGTCCATCTGAATTTAATCTAAAGTGGCTCCACACTGGTTATTGAGAATAGATGATTACTTCATTACTCTTGGTGTGTCTGCAAATTTGTGCTGTTTTCCAAAGATGGCTGAAGGGGGGAAGGAGAAGGGGAAGGGGAGGTCTAATGAGGCCACTTACGCCTGCCAAGTTTTCCTTTCTTCCATGACATGAAATATTATATTGGTTGTGGGTAAAATCTGATATTTTACCATGCTAAGAGACAGAAACTTACTGCTAAATAGTCTCCAAATCTTGCCTGGTCTGCAAGTCAAGTATTTTCATGCTTATTCTCAAGACTTTTTTTACCTTTAGCCAAAAACTTTTTTTTCCACCAATGTCATGATATTTTGTCTTTCTCAAATAAATGTACTGTTCCATACAGAAGTTAGATTTGCATGTTTGACAGACTTATCTGCAATTGTAGGAAATTATAGAAAAGAATCAGAAGACAGTCTAGACTCTGGAACAAAATTTGCAGGAGACATTGGATTGTTTGGAAAAAGCCATTGTGTAATTGAGTGGTAGTGTTGTAGAAATGGTTAAAACCACAAAGGCAGCGTATGATATATATATGTACACACACACACACACACACACACACACACACTTCACACACACACTTTTTAAAAAATTCCTGTAATTTTGTGTCTGCAACTGCTAGCAGCAAGGTCCTTTTTCATCCATTACTCTCATCTGAATATTGTCATCATTTTTGCCTCTGGGTATTATAATGCAACTAATCCACCACCCACAAAACCAGTAGCATAAACAATAAAAAATGAGTTGGTCAGACTGCATAGTGAGTGATAGCATTAACATTCCTTTAGTAAAATGCAGATATAATGACAGTGGTGGTTTCAGAGCAGTTTGCATCATAATAGACTGAAGTCTTGGACCTTAATTCTGACTTCTTTTACATATGGCTATTGTCCTTTAAAAAAATGAGAAAGGGAGAGAAAACATCTGTACCCTGGTCCTTTTCTTTTTTCCCCTCTAAGTTTTTTTTTTTTTTAAATGTTAGAATTTTGAGTTTTGTCTCCTGTCTAAGGTAGGAGAAAGGAAAAACTCTCCAGCTCTGTGGGGTGAGAGAATTCTAATTCTTTCCGCTCTACCAGCACATGGTTCAGACAGAGGTCATAGGAAGTGTTGTGCTGAGCTTTTGCACCCCAATTTTATATGACTGCTCAAAAGTTGGTTTTTTTTTTTTTTTTTTTTTTTTTTTTTTTTTGGTATTGAGGATCAAGCCCAAAGCCTCCTCACTGAGCTACATCTCCAGCTTATTTTTGAATTTTTTTTCTTTTAAGTTGCTAAATTGCCCAGATTGAGCTTGAACCTGAAATCCTCATGCCTTCACTTCCCAGGACTGTACCACCACGTCAGAGTGAGCTTCCTTCTAATCTTGAGGTTCCAAAGGCAAAACAAGACTGTAAGCACCTCTCAGCAGGGCAGGGACAACCAAGGATTTTGCCTGCTGCAGTTAAGACTCAAGGAGTACTCGCAGGTTTATTTTATCTCAGACAGTGGAATCATGAGATTCTTTAATTTCCTTTCACCAAGAAGAAAGGAAACTTCCACCATAATCTCATATGTATTAAATATATCTAAATACATTTAATTAAATTTATATATATCAATTAAATATATATACAATTCTCTCTTTATCTCTTTGTTCCCGAGTCTTACTTTTAATTCAACAAAATTGTAAAATTATTATTATTCCTCCCAGTAAATTAGCATTCACAGTTGTCAGTCTGAAGCTGTCCTTCACCAATTTATATATCATAGTACCAACTGGGAACAGAAGCACATTCTCTTGGCTCAATAAAATCGTATGTATGTATTGGAGGGGGTGTGGGGAATATCATAGCATAAAGGCAGTGTAGAATAATTGTTTAACTCCTCTATCTGCCTTATGTATTTGTAAGTGGCACAAAAAAATAGAACCTTAAATATAAGATTTTGGGGATTGGAGGAATAGCACAGCAGTTAAAGTGCTTGCCTTGCAAGCTCAAGGCCCTGAGTTTGATTCCCCAGCACCACATAAAGCTGGGCATGGTAGCACATGCCTGTAATCACAGCACTTGTGAGGCTGAGGCAGATGGATTGTCCTGAGTCCAAGGTCAGCCTGGGCTATACCAGTGAGTTCAGTGCCAACCTGGGCTACAGAGTGAGACCCTGTCTCAAAAACAAAACAAAACAAAAAAAGACTAGATTTTTTCCCTTTCAAAAGAAGTGGTTTCTCCAGTCTTTTTTAGGCTTAGCGTTTATACTTGCAGCCCTACCTTTCCTCAGCCCAGATGAACTGACAGAACATGTACATAGACATGTTAGTCATTGAGGAAGTGCCTGTCTAAAAGCTGGCAAAACAATACCTACTAGCCCTAAATTTATTTAGCCTATTTCATCCCCCTCTAAGAGTAAGGATACAAGAATAAGAGATTTACAGGGACATTCAGTTACGCACAGATGTCTCCATTTCTCTAAACCTTGGGTCATCCTGGGTCATGATTCCAGTAGAGCCTCTTAGGACTGTGAATACCTCAGGAGGAGATAGTCCTCTCATAGAAACCTGCTGTCCCTTCAGTCATGAGGGTTCCTTCAGAGTTCTGAAACCTGGAGTGAGAAAAAGATCGACCAAACTCCAGCCTGACATAGCACCCAATAAAATTCATCTCCATTATTTTGTGATTAGGCCAGTATGATCCATCTATTCAGGCCTGTCCCCTCCTTCAGGAACTGAAGACTTTTTCTCATCTTTTCTCACTTTCTAACGTTAGCGGATCAGCTTGTTGTTCGTCAGAGCTCTGCTGTCCTTTATTTTCTCTTAATTTTTGATTGAAACCTTTTCCTGTAAGTTGGTGCTAGATGCCTCAGTTTTAATCCCCGTTAACACTGAAGCAAGGACCCAAGCTAGCTGGGGACAATTTGAAAACTACACGTTATGTATTGGCTATGGGGTTTCAGTGAGCTTGGTCATGGTAGACCAATAATTACCATTGTTAAAAGGAGCAAAGACCTTGTTTCATTTGATAAGAGAGGAGCCCATGATACTTGATAGCTCTCTTTCCCTGATGGGTCACCTCTAAGAGGTGCTGGAAAAGTTCCCTTATCAACTTGAGGTGCATTCTGCAGAACACTGAGGAGTGGGACTGGAAAGCACCAGCTGAGATGAGGTAGTTTTAAGACGTACTACGGAGTCGCACAGGAATGAGAGTCAGTAAGAACTGGTGGTGAGAAGCGCAAAGGTCAGAGGAGAGCCCTGATCATGACCACCATAATCCATGGCTGACGAGAGTGGACCTTAGTTTCCTCTTGAGTAAACTAAGTGACCTTAAGTGTTTCTTGTTTGATCTTAAACATTTGGGTGAAATTTTGGCAACCAGTGTGAAGCAGGTAGCTGAGAGCTCAGGGGCTTTGTGGGGGTCAGCTAGCAGCTTGAGTTGAGCAAAGGAAGTGAGAAGAAACATTATTAGAGTTTCTTTCTGGGAGAGCTCTGGCCTTGCCTGATTCTCCAGATACCACCTCACTTCTCCCTTCACTTGGCTTTGCTCCACTTGACTTCTGATACAAAAGATCAATGAAACAAAAAGTTGGAGTTTTGAAATGATAAACAACATTAGTAAACTCCTAGGTAGGTTCACAAAAAGAAGGAAAGCGAAAACCTCTATCAGTGCAATTAGAAATGAAAAAAAGTGAAATTACACTAAAAATACTGCAATACCAAGGATTATAAGAAATGCTTTGAAATAAATAAATTTAAGAATGGACAAGTGTCTAAACACATGTCAACTTACAAAATTAAAGCAAGAAGAAATAAAGCCCTGAAACATGACCAATAACCAACTACAAAACCGAGGAAACAATAGAAAACGATTCCAATGAAGAAGAGCCTAGGGCCGGATGGATTCACTGCAGAATTCTACCGGAAATAGACGTGCTAGCAAAGGGAAGAGACAAGGGAAGGCAAGAGGAGACGGGAAAGTTTGCCAGGGAGGAAAGCATGGTCAAACAGGATACGCATGGTCACAAATTCCCAACTTGTATGTTATTAATATATCAGTGAATCTATAGATCATGAGTATCCAAAAAAATAAATAGAAGTTACAAAGGAAATAGTCATAAACTAGTCATGGTGCTATACATGTTACAATACATACAGGTTACAATGTAGACATGTTGTAATCTTTGTACTCTGGAAGGCTGAGGCAGAAGGATCAGAAGTTTGAGCCCAGCTTGGGCAACTTAACAATTTAGTGAAACCCTGTCTCAAAGTAAAAAGAAAGAAGAACTAACAAGTAGCTTAGTATGAAGGCCCTCGGTTCAATTCGCAGTACTGCAAGAAGAAAAAAAAGTAACCCCAAAGTCAGACATAGTACCTGTCTCCTCTCTTAAAACACAACATCCTTAGCCAGAAACACTTGGAGAGACTCTTAAAAGAGGGCCTAGCGGGAGCGCTGGCCTCCGACAGGTGAGGTCTGGAGGACAGGGCTGAGGACCTCTCCTGGGATTCAAGTGTTTTCTGGATGATCTTTCTGTTTGAAGAAGATTCTGCCTTCTGCACATGAAGTGCTCTTACATGAACCAGGAGAACCCAGAGGTGGTTACGAATGTGTGCTGAGATTGGCAAGGTAGAGTGTACAGGAGCCACCTGTATCAGGCAACTTCCCTGGTAGCCAGTTTTTGCTTTCGCCATCCTTACAGCTTGTTACAGACCCACACTACATGTGCCTTTGGTCCAGTGCTCCTGCAGTTTCCATCCCTCTCAGCTTGTCATTTTTCTCTCTCCTATTAAGTAACTATATTTCAAGATTCTGCGTAATTCACCCAGACATTTATCATTCTTTCCAAACTGCAGTAAAATTCTTCAGTAGTAGGTATAATTTTCATCAAGCGCTTTCCTTTCTCCGTTGTTGGAGAGCTGTCAGTTGATTTTGAAAGGAGAGCTAGATAAAACTGATTTGGAAGAAGGCAACTAAGGAGCTTGCTTTGTGCCACACAAGCTTACTGGAGGCTTGTTTTACTCGTCCAGTCCCTCCAGATCCATTCTCCCACACTCAGATTGTGGAATGGGTCATAGAAACAGTCATAGGCCCAGATATTTTATTTAGTCCCCACCAATATACAGAAACAATATGTGAAACTATCGGCTATGAACAGAGCCTGAGAAAGCAAGACAAAACATAGAGCTGTGGTGGTGGTTTCTAGTTTCCATCTAATTTGGGCAAGTTCCTCTCTGTCTTCCAATTTCTCCACCTCCCTGATTCATTCTGTGCTCATTACCAAAGGGCGCCAACTTGAATTCATTGACTTAGTCAACAATCACCCGTTGGGCAGTCCACTTGCGGGAGGCACTCTTCCAGGCACCCAGGATTCATCGGTGAGCAAGAGAGATAAAAATAAAACCCTGTGTCCGTGGAGTGTGGAAGGTAGTGAAAGAAGGGAAATTTCAAAAAGAAAGAAAAACATGAGTTCGGTGGTACCAAGGGAGGTGGGAAAGGATAAGGGGTAGAAGTATTGAAAGTGTGAGAATTGCAAGGAGGTTAGTTTTAAGACGCATGGTTGAGAAAAACATAATAAAAAATAATGACATTTGATCAAAGACACAAGGGAGAAAGGCAAATGGATAACACATAATAATTGCAACTGCAAGAATGCAGTTGTCTTTTATTGAGAATTGAAAGGTCAAGGGGAGTAAGACATCTCAAATTTGATGTTGGGCTGGATGCCTCAGAGATGCGAGACGTCTGCCAAATATTTAAGCGGTACTGTCAGCAGCTAACTGGGAGTCTGTGCAGAGAACAGATCTAAGCTGGGAAATGTAAAATAAAATTGCCCTTCTCAAAGAAATTATACTACATTCTCCTGTGGCCTAATCATTTATTACCGATTACTTATGCTAAGTGGCCTAAGAAAGGAAAGTGGTGACTACCCCTATTTAGTTTTAGTAGAATATGTAGATTTTCCTGATATAGTGCTGTCCATACATTCTACTCATCAAGAAACAGACTTTCCAGGGCTGGTGCAACAGGTCTATAATCCCAGTATTCTGGGAGGCTTAAGCAGAACGAGTATGAGTTTGAGCCCAGCCTTGCAAACTTAGTGAGATCCTATTTCAAAATCAAAATGAAAAAAAAAAAGGGCTAGGGATATAGCTCAGCATGAAGACCCCTGGTCTTGATCTCCAGTACCACTGGCCCCAAACCCCAGGATCTATACTCTTTCTTCTTGACAGCAGAATGACCTTCAGGATGCCTTAACCAATTGGGTATGGCTGAGTGAAATTATGGAGCTTCCAAGGCTAGGGCAGAGAAGGCAAATCAATTCCTCCTCTCTCTTTGGGATGTTTTCCCTGGGAACCCAGCCACATAACATAAGCAAACCCAGGCCACATGAAGAGGTGTGTGTGCACAGGCAGTGAGGCCCCATCCAAACTTCCTAAGCTGACAGCCAGCCTCAACTTGCCAGCTGCACACGTGCACCATCTTGGACCCAGATCCTGCATCCTGCAGCTGAGTTGCATCTGTTGGTGTTGAGAGAGGCAGGCGCAAGCTTCCCCACTGATTACTACCCACACTGCAGATTTCGTGACCTAATAAAGCTTTTATTTGTATAAGCTAATGTGTGAGTGTTTGAGGTGCTAATGGTTACCTAGAGACGTACCTGGAGATGGTCACGATCTTGAGTGGGAACGTTTCTTTTTCTCCTCCTTGTCCTCCTCCTCCACCATCACCACCTCATCCTCCATCATCTTTCTTGCTCTTTCTTCTTCAATCTTCATTGCCACTGAGAAAAACAAAAAAAGCCTAAGACAGATTTCTCACTCAACAACCATCAAGTAGGTCTCACCAGACACTAAATCTATTAGTGCTTTGACCTTTGACTTCCCAGCTTTGATAACTGAGAAATAAGTGTTGTGGGGTATCCAGTTTGCGGTATTTTGCTGTAGAATCATCAAAGAATTAAGACAACAGAGCTGCCAAACTAATACTCACCCTGGGGTAGTGGGTGGATGAGTGAATCCTTTTCTTCCTATATTTACATATTTGACAATTAACATGCATCACATTTATCATTGTGATGCTTATTATTAAAAATAGAAACAAGAATTAGGGTTCCTAAGTCAGGGAAAAGGTCCAGGTTTACATTATTGCTTTGCATGAAGAATTATAATGACACTTCTTCCCATCTGGCTGTGAGAATGTATGTGCCAGGAGGAGGCAGAGACTTGGGACCCCTGGTACCCAGAGCAATGAGTCTTAGGAACTTCATGGGAGAACTAGCGGGGGAGGGTGCTTATTCAATACGCTGAGGCCTAGATCTCCAGAGATGGGATCCGGAAAGCTGCGCATTATTGTGGCAAGGTTCGCAGGTGATTCCAAGGTGGATGGATGAGAAGCCCTCTGGGAAACACAGCTGAAGAACAGAGTCTTATGAAGAACTCAGGAAGGAGAAAGTGGACAAAAGGCCTGTGATGAAAAGTGCACAAAACCTACACAAGCACGTTGTGCTGTCCCAGAAGACTCCTCCTTGGCTTCACTAGAATCACCTGGGGAGATTGTCACCAGGTTCATCAGCCTCCCTCTGACATTTCTCAGAGGCACAGAAGCTGCCACCTTCAGTTATCTGTATCTAGAGGGCAAAGTAATTTCTAATGAATTTTCCAGAATTCATTGGGCCTGCTACAAACCAGTGGATGCAGAAGTCAGGAGAGGACTCCCAAAGTGGGGTGGGGGGGGTGGTGGACAGAAGAAACCAACCATCCCTCAAAAAGGAAGTGAAACAATACGTACTTCTGTACTATACGCAGATGGCGTGTTGTTGATTGAAGCTGTGGCCAAAGAAGGGGGCCTGAAAACACACTGAGGCATAGTGTTTCTGGGAGACCCGGAGAGATGGAGATGGGGTGGTGCTCCTGAGGGACAGGCAGGGAAGGGAAAGAGGAAATAAAGAACCAAAATGAGGGTCCTGCAGGAAGCAGAAACAAGACACACCCATTCTTTCCTGTTCTCCCTGCCTTACCATCATGGCTTACTGGTCAAGTTTCCTTTATGAAGTAAACTAGAAGTTGAGGAAAGTCATAACACAATACTCAATATTAATTAAGCATCCTACAATAAGCACCTGGGGCTATGAAAAATATACTCGTTTTGAAATACAAAAATTCAGTAGAGAAATCAACAAAAACCAGAGGAAATAAAACGAGAGTTCATAGAAGTCAGGAAAAAAACAGTCATTAAATCATAGCAATAATAAAGAGCCAAGTACAAGGTGCCCAAAGGAGAGTCATTCAAATAAACGTTTAATAAAGAGAACTGAATAAAAGAAGAAAAACAACCAAAGGAAGAAGGAGGTAAAGAAAATAAAAAGTATCGGTGAGAAAGAGGATACAGCCGTAGCCAGATGCAGAAGGCCCAACAGCCATTATGTCCCTTGGAATAAGAAAGTGAAACTAAGGGGAGAGTTTAAACTTGAATCCAAGAAACGACTGCAGAAACAAAAGAACTGAATCTGGACTTCAAAAGGGCCTGGGGTGGGTCCCTGTGAAAGTGACTACGGTAACCAACTCTGAGACCTAACTTACGAAAAAAACCCAGAACTTCTCGAGTCTTCAGGCCAAAGCAAGCAAACAAAGTGAAAATTGTTTAGCTTTTGGGTTTATCGAAAATAACATACCAAGCAAGGAAACAGTGGAGCACAATTTTCAAGAAACCTAAGGCAGAGCCAACTGACCACTAAAAATCCATTCCAAACCTGCCGGCATTCCAACTGTACTGTGTACACGTGCCCTTGTCAAGAGGCAAGGGTGAACTTTGCCTAGGCAGAGCTCTGGGGACAGAAGGATTTAGGAGAGTTTTCTCATACTTAATTGTGGAGCTAAGACTGAAATAAGGCTTGGACTCTAGGTCAAACCGGTTAAGTCGCCTGAGACCCCTGTTTATGAGTATGATCAAATAGGGCTGAAATTAGGAAAGATTATTACAGTAAAAGACACATTGCTGTTAGTCCCCCTTAAAACACTCCCCCTGGCTTCCAACATACTCAGTCACTCCTGCCACTTTCTGAAGCAGTGAATATCTTCCGCTGTGCTACTGTGGCTGCCTTGATGCCCTGATGTTCATCTTTCGTGGTTATTAGGACTTTGGGGAAAGAGTCAGAAGTCACATGGTGCCAGATCCCGTGAATAAGGCCGTCACGACCCACCACAGGGCTTGTATTTCCCAGAAGTGCCACAAATGTTTTTAACTGATTTAGGATATCGAGGTAGGCGAGACAGTGTAACTAAATGGCCCTTGGGCAAGAGGATTCCAGAAGGGCTTCAGAGAGTGCCAAGGACGATGGGTGTGTCTGACGTGAGGGGAAGCACTGAGGAGAATTATTGGCGATGTGTCTGTTACTGAAATACATTTTTAAAAATGTAAACATCCACCAACTTGATTATACCTCGTAGAGACAAAGGGTAAGGATCAAAGAATGACTGACATGACTGACACTTAGAAGCTATGGTTAAGAAGAAAAATCAGGAAAGGGTACTGCAAAGAGGATGAGTATAAAGCAAGTGTCAGAACAAAAATGTAGAGTGTCCCTTATTCAGAATGCTTGGGACTCAGGCTTTGGATTCAGAATTTCTTCAGATTTTAGAGTATTTACATTTATACAATATCTTGGAGACCACACCCATTCCAAACCTGAAGTTAATTTCTGTTTCTTATACATTTTATACACATAATCTAAAGATACTTTATTATCATATTTTAAAATAATTTATTGTATGAAATAAAGTTTCAGAGTGTGGGGTTTTGCCATGTGTGGTGTCATGTCAGTCCTCAAAAAATTTCAGATTTGGGGATGAGGGGGCATAGCTCGGTGACAGTGCTTGCCTAGCATGTGTAAGGTTTAAATCCTAGCACTGAAAAACACAACACACACACACACACACACACACACACACACACACACACACACACACAAACACACCCAGAACTGCCTCAGATTTTGGAGTTTGAATGAGATGTGTTTAAGGGTACAAAGCTTTGTACAAAACAAATTAAAAGAAAATGAAAGAGGATCTTTGCTCCTTTTAAATAGGCACAGTAATTATAATATTCTCAATCACAACATGAGACTTAACAGACTTGAGAGCCAACAATGAAGAAATATAAATAAAACTGGATAGAAGTACTGGCCCATAAAATAAAGATATTTTTATAGTTGGCCGGTATAGCCAAGCCCAAATATTCAATGTGGATGACATATACTTAAAATGTAGCAACTGAAAATAGCTAAAAATGAGAGGCATGACAAAGATTTATCAGGCAAACAGAAAGAAAGACTGCAGAAATTGCAATATTGATGCCAAAGTAGATTTCAACTCTGAAGGAAATAAACCAAAAACTAAACTAGCTCGATTACATGAAAAAATACCAATCATTCATAAGTCTAAATTAACCACTCCATGGAGACACCACTTCTCATCCACCAGCTGCACCGAAATCATCTAAAATCTCATTGGTCTTTGGCCTGAGCAGCAACAACCGCAATTCTCTTTTGACAGAAGTATCCTAGACTAATCTCAGACTCCTATCAATACATCAGAACTAAGTTTATAAAGAATTATGATCTCAAAATTCTAATATATACATTACACATATAGCTTGTATTTTTTCCCAATTAGCTTCTGTAGTTCCAACAATTGAAGGTTGGCTTGGGAGCAACGCACCACAGAGCACCATGCTCGCTGGGTTTCATTTCATTGACGGCACTGAACATGTCCTGTTTTATTGCCATAACTCTCTCCTGCCACAATCACTTCTCTTTGTGCCAGGAAGAATACAATCAACACCAGGCATACCAGGCTTGCAATCCCAACAGTCTGGGAGGCTAAGACAAGAGGATCCCAAATTTGAGCCCAGCCTGGGCAACTACGCAAGACTCTGTCTCAAAACAAAACAAACAAAAACACTTGGGTATGTAGCTCAGTGCAAAGGTCCCGAGTTCAATCCTCATTACCACAAAATGAAAAGCAATGTTATACAGACAAGTTTCATACAGCACGTATGTCTCACTGCCCCTAACAGAGCAAAGGAAATGACTGCTTTGTTCTCATGAAAACAGAATACATTCAGACTATTCACCGCCTCTGTGCATATTGCAGTGACATGATGAGCCAATTTTGATCTTTGGGCTTACTGTTCCAGTTTAAAACACTGCGATCTAAAGCTGAAATGTACCTGCTTACTGTCATGTTCTTCCAAGACCAAGGTTTAACAGCAAAACAATGGACTAGGTGTTCTCTGTCTTTTGGCACACCAGTTGATATGGCTATGGAGGAATGTTTGTGCCTTTCTGGACTCATATGTGAAAACCGTAATAACCAATGACCGTCTGTGGAGGTGGGGCTGTGGGGAGGGACGTAGAGTTATACATGGTCATGAGAACAGATTCAAGGCTGCGTGAGGCCAAAAGGACGTCTTTTCTCTCTGCCACGTGAGAGAAGAGCCAGGAGGAAGCCCTATGTGAAGCAGAAAGAGGACATTCCTAAAACCAACCATGTTGGCACTTGAAAATGGCACTTTCTGCCTTTAGGCCTTAAGAAATGCTTTGTGGTTTAGGGGCCAGAGAAATGGCTCAGCAATTAAAGCACTTGCCTAGCAAGCAGGTACACTTCCAGCACTTGGGAAGCTGAGGCAAGAGGACTGCCTTGAGTCGAAGGCCAGCCAGAGCTCTGTAGTTCAAGACCAGCTTGGGCTACAGAGTGAGACCCTGCCTCAATTAAAAAAAAAAAAATGTTTGTGGTTTAGGCCACAATGTCTATGTTTTCTTATTACAGTAGCCAGAACTTAGGCTTCCTCAACTAAAAATTATGTACTTGAGATATTAAACTCTACAGCACTGGCTTTCAAATGGAAGTAACTGCTGCCCTAACGGCAAAGTCTGGAGACATTTTTTATCGGAAGTGGATAGATGCTTCTAAAACAGATATCCTCCAATGTGCAGTTTCCCGCACTAAGGAAGTATTCCCTAGAAAACACCCACAGTGCCAGGGGAAGAAGCCTTGCTTCAGAGATATCAGGCTGGACTTACTTTTTATATCCCGTCAAATTTTTCTCTTCTGTCTCTCACTTGGGACAAACTTAAGGGCTAAGATAGGGCAATATAATACCTTGGAACAAATGAAAACCATGAATTAAGTCCATGAGATATTATATACTGGGAGATAGGTCGGCCCGATTTCCTGCCTAGATTTGCAATGACCAAGTCATCTTAGGTAAGAATTCCCAATGTGAGGTTTCTCACTCCCCTCTAGGTCTCTACACAATCAAGGTTATCATCACAGAATCATTCACACCAGCACAATGACACTCCTCCAACAATGTATTTATTTACATGAAACAGTGTTTTATACAAATTAACGACAGATCTTAAAGAAAGGTCTGCCTAGGCATGGCTTCTCCATTCCCTTAGTTTGTTCTTTCCTTTCTTTCCTCTTCTGATACCATAAACAAAATATTTAAGAGTGGATAAAGGAAGGTGACTCCCTCTCTTTCCAAACCCATCCCAAATTGCATCAATGTCTGTAGTTATCCTTCAAAGAAAAGTCTTAACCAGGGTTATTTTATTTAATTTATTTATGTAATACAGTGTAGAAAGCTATCATGGCATAAGCAATGATTCTGTACAATCATCCTGCAGAAACTTTTTTGGAGAATTCTTGGTAATTTGAGACCAGCAGAGCACTCCCTCCCCCCACCCGTAAAAGTGCTTGCAATGAACAGGGATTTGTTTTTGTTGTTGTTATCAAAGGTCCAAAGATTCAAGGACAAAAAAAGAGTTTGAATTCTCAATGCCTCTATGTGCACATAAAACAGGCACAAAGAAATAAACGTGTATCTTCTTAATTCCTATATCACAAATATAGCAGAAGCAGCAATCTGTACAGTAAAATGCAATCATGGAAAAAATTCTCTAAAGATTTGGAATACTTAAAAAATGTTTAACTTTAAAATGCATAGTGATCAGGAAAAGAATACTTAGGCAAGAGAAGCAGCTAAATTCCCACGTTCACAGGAAGCATCACCCATCGATTTTTTTAAAGCATATTTCAAGTAGGACTTACTGGGTCACAAACCACAAGAATCATATACAACTGACTAGAGGGGCTATGTATGTGATAAATAATCAGCAGAGAATCTACTCATGCACTAGTCTGATACAGCTAAACTCTTTACAGTACACAAAACCCATTAATAATGTAGTGTAGAGACCGAAATGTAAAGAGAGAGAGTACATTACTGATTTGTATATTAATTCAAGTTCAGGCATCTACGTGTGTTACAGCACAGCTGTCGAAAGGCGGAGATGAGTAAATAATAAAACAGAAGGGCCGTTTCTTCCCACATTACTCTATAGGTGAACACCGATGGGTAGTGAAGCAATGGTTCGCTGTCCAACTTCAGAGGCTGCTGTGGCTGTGGTCTAGTTCTGCATCTGCTCGAAGAACTTGTACGTGGGGTTCTCGTAGCCATTCTGCTGCATCTTGGAGAGATGGCGCTCCTCGGGGGTCACGGCGGCGTCAACCTGCCGCGCAAGTAGGAGAACTGAGTTAAGCAAAGTATACCCAGATGTTATATACGCGTGTAGATACCTATGAGTAGATGGATGTATTTCAACTGTTTGCGTGTGCGTGGTACCGATAGTGCAGCAGAAAGATAAAGTGCACTGTACTTTTCTTTCCATGAGACTGCAAACCAATCAATATTTTTTATTTTCCCTGCAACGCCAGAGATTGTACAAAGGGCCTTGGTGCTGTACATGTTTCTATCCCTTTGTATTTTTTTTTTTTTTGAGACATGTGTCTTGCTGAGTAGCTAAATTGCCCAGGCAGCTTCGAACTTGGGGAACTGTTCCTCCAGCCTTTGCCCTGTCAGCTTTATCACTTGAATACTGCACAGCAGAGAGCGTCTTCCCACAGTTATGCAGATGCTCCATCTAACCACCAGGTGGCGCTGGAAACCTTGGCGCGCAGGCTCAGGCCTGCAAAATGACTTACTGGCTGGTTGCTTTTGGTCCCTCAACCCCACGGAAACCGGGTAAAATACAGGGTGGTGTGTGTAATATTTTCCTTAATTTTTAGCTAAAAGAAAACAAGCAACCATGTTGTGGTAAGCTAGGAAGACAAACAGCCCAAGAGTCACGGAGAACGATGACCACTGTATGTTATGTGTGACACTCAAGATACCTAGCCTTCTGGAATACTGATTATCTTCCCATATTCATTTCAGTCTGTCCATTTCCATCAAATCTTATGTATGTAAAAACGTTACAGAGGTCTGTGAATCTTTTAATTAAAGCATGCATATCAAAAGAGTTGTTTTGCATAGGAGAAAAAAAGTTAAAAATATAGCAAGGACATGATGTCCTCGATTTTATATAAACTTGTATACATTTAACTGGGCACTAAGATGCCATAAAACTATGGCCAGCTAAAACTTCAGAAAAGAAAAATAAAGACTCTCTCCGTTAGTGTGCTTTTCCTCTAAGACTGGGCCACCACTGGCTCCGAACGCTCCCCCCCCCCCCCCCCCCCCCCCCCCCCCCGCACTGTCAGGAAGAGCTGTGTGGGGCACTGGCTCCCTGCAGATGGTACAGGGCATGTATCCCTTTAAGGTGGGTATTGGCTGTTCTTGTTTCTACTATATTTGCAATGCCTCTCCAAGCACATGGAAGAGGTACTGAACTGCTGGATTAATGCAGGTGTAGTTTATAGAGATCCCTTGTAAAATCACTGGAAGATGGATACACTCAACATAAGAGTAAGAAGACAGGAGAATGTTTCCATGCAAGAGGTACCTACACGAAGACTTTCCATTGAAGCGGTATCTCCTGTTCCGTGCCTGGTGGGACGGGGATTCCCCATCACCTCCCATTGCTATGCAGACTTGTTCCGTAGCACCGAGTGCTGTCAAAGGCGGTCAGCATCTTAGCTGTTCTTTTTCTCTAGACACAGCCAATCAGACAAGGTTTGGATCCACACAGCTATCCCACAGCTGCGGTGCTCTTGAATCCAACGAAGGAAAACTGCCAGAGGCATGCGGTATCATGGCCAGGATACCAGGCCTTGGGATGGAGCTAGATAACACGCTACGTATGATCTCTTCCCCACACTGACTGTGTGACTTCTGGGTCTGGGCATGAAGTGAAACTACCCACTGGCTTGATCAGCTAATCCCAAAGCAGCTGGAACAGGTACATATACCTCACTCTCATGCCTCAGGGCAGTGTTTCCCTCATTACGTGTCCTGATTCTGAAGGTTGTGTTCACAAAAGACATGGTATGCTGCTGTGAACGGTTCCGTTGACCTGCTAGAGCTGCCTGGGTTCTTGGCAGCCAAGTCCTCGGGTTATTCCAATGACAGGCCTGGGCATTTTCCCTCGGAACAATGCCACCAACAAGTGCTACCCAAGAGCAGGAGGGCACAGGATATAGCTCCAACAGATACTCAGCAACACTGTCCTAGGGGAGAAATCCACAGATGTTTTCCCATCCCTTCTTGTTTCCTTTGATCTGCACTGTTGTCAGCAGATGAGGTCACCTGGCTTTAATTGGCAATTATGTAATGAGCCACAGGCTTGCAAGGTAAATGCTATTATAAAGATTTGCACCAAACAGGAAGTTTCATTCACTTTCCCAATTTGACTGCTAGAGGATGACCTGTCTGCAGCAGTGTGTCACACAAGCTCAGGCACCACATCAAATCTCAGATTTCAAGAAATATCCATGTTCAAAAAAAGTGTCTTGTCCTGGACATTAATCACAAAACTGCTATGACTGAGAGTTAAAAAAATCCAGGCAGCTTGACTGCTACAATATTATGCTTGTATCTCCTCCAAGTGGCACAGCAACCGTCACACTGTCTGTCAACAACCATTTGCATTCATCAAGGGTGGCAGAACACCCGGCAATTTAATGTAGTTTTATTTCCCCCTTAAACTGCAAAGCCAAAAGCACTTAAAGTACCTAGCCAGAAACGCAAGGGTCTGAAGCCGGTGTGCAACCCAGGCATCTAACTTTCCTGTTGTGGCCTCAGTTTTACTTGCTATTTCTCATTCCCTTTGCTGCTGGAAGGGCAGCTCTACTGTGCCTCTCCTGTTGTGGGCAGCTTGTCCCTTAGAGCTCAGGAGCTCGGACAAACTAGCTTTACAAAATGGCACCCAAACAAAGACTCTTGACTGTACCCTTTAATTCCCAACTCTTGAGAGCTAGAAGAAGAATAAATTCTGAGTATTCATGATTATGGATAAAGCTCCCACTAAGACAAGAGTACTGGGTGGGAGTGACCCTCCCTCCACGGAGAGGACCATCTGTCTCTTCCACAGGTAGGGCTACTACAGTGTCGCGGCCCACAACTCAAAGGCCATCCCTCAGAACCCTGTGCAGGTGAGGCCACCGCATGAACACTAATGTTATTTCTCTTAGAGCTGGGCTGGGGGCCTAAGGTGGGAGGATTGTAAGTTCGAGTCCAGTCTGGACAAGAGTGAGATCTGGTCTGAAAATCAAAGATAAAAAATGGGCTAAGGATGTGGCTCAGTGCAAAGGCCCTTGGGCTCAGTCCTAGTGAAGAAAGGAGGAGGAGAAGGAGAAGGAGGAGAAGGAAAAAGACAAGAAGAAAGAGGAAGAAGAAGCAGTAGCAAGCTGGGACTGGTTTGATCCAGTGGTGTTTGGAAGGAATGAGTGAATGCTGCAAGGGACAGAATCTGTCCTGTCACCAGGCAGGACACCTGCTACTTGCTGACACACACACCCACCCACCCACCCACACCCACACCCACACCCACACATCTACCACTCAGGAAGGCTCTCTCGACCACCTGACTGGATAACAGGAGAAGTGAGATAAAGCCAGCATTTTCTCTCTGTGCAGTAAATTGTGACTTCCTGAGACCTGGGGCCTTCTGTGCACCACAGTGAGTCACCTTGGGACTGCAGGTGGCACTGTAAGGGCTGAGCCCAAACAGGCAGACTCTTCTTCCTCTCAAATGCTCTGAGTACAGTTTCCTGCCTTTTTTTTTTTTTTTTTTTTTGTGGTAGCAGGGTGGGGTGGGCTGGGGGCGGTCAAGCCCAGGGCCTTGTGCATTCCAGTCAAGTGCTCTACTGCAGAGCTGACTCCCAGTCCTAACTGATGTCAACCTCAACACACTTTGGTTTATGTTCTCCCTCCCTCCCTCCCCTTCTTGTACTGAAGATCAAGTCCAGAGCCTTCGCACTGAGCTACACCCTCAGCCTATTTTTTTGATTTTTGATATTGAGACAGAGCCATGAAAAGTCACTAAGCTGCCCAGGGTGGGCTGGAATTTACAACTTCTTGCCTCCCAGAGTCCGGATTATAGGTCTAAGCCAACGGGCCCAGTTCCTGTCTTCTTAAACTCAATTCTTTGGAGCTGTTTATGCCTTCATAATATCCAGAGGAAATTTTACCTCAACTGTGAGACAGCGGAGATAAAATTCTCTTTGGGTCTTCATAGTTCCTATTCTTTCCCATCATATCTTTTCTTGTGTATTTAGCTGCAGATGCAACTTCGAAGGAGGGGCAGCAGATGTCACTTTCTCAAGTTATTCTATTCAGCAATAAGCTGGATGTACATTAATGGCTGTCCTTTGACACACAGCACCGACTGAGATCAAACAACAGAACCCTAGCTCCCCCCCCCCCCCCCCCCCCCCCCCCCCCCCCCGCGATCTTCCACTCTGGGTCACAGAGGTGGACCAGACAAATAAGGCAGGAGAAAATAAAGCATATTAGAAGGAGAACAAAAGCAAAGCCAGCAAGCTGCAATGACATTTTCAAGCTAGAGATTCCCCTGCTGGTCACCTCCCAGTACTGATTTTCTACTCCATCCTATTCATTTATTTTCTTAAAAATGTTTCTATCTCTTTAACATATAGTTTAGTTACATTTTTGCCAACATGAAGGAATTTTTCAGGAAGGCTCAGGAACCTCTTTGGAATCTTTCCTGTAACTTTCCAATTCCTTCTTCTGCGGTTTGCTGATGTCACCTGCAGGCTCGCAGCCCCTCTCTCCCTTGTCTTTGCTTCCCGTTTCCCCTGACTACTTTCCGTAAGTGCTCCGCAGCACCCATGTGGGGGCCCGCCAGCTGCCTCCTTCCTGGAAGAAAGGACTTCTGAGGACTTATTTCTCTGATGTCATCACTATGACAGCACATTTCTCAAGAGAAAAGTTGCATCTCAAATCCTCAAAAAGCTAAATAAGCAGCTCTTTTTATATAGGTCATTAAATAGATGACTGGAGATTTCTAGCGTTCCTGTTATCGTATCTGTGAGAGGGAAGACTCTACACCCTAAAATAAAGAGACCACATGACTTCATCTTATTAAAGATGCAGTCTCCCTGGGAGCTCGGCATAAAGAGCTACAGTACACATGTGTGATAAAATGTCCAGGGTCCACATTCATCAGTGAAGAAAAGAGCTATCCTGCCACTGAATGGAAGTGGAATCAGTGGGATTTGCAGGACCACACTAAAACAGGCACAGGAGTAGACAGGTCAGCGGGCACTGGGATTCTTCCTTCAGAAGGAGCCACATTGATTGACAGAAAGGGGGAACATCCGGCATTATAAAAGGCCGTGGTTTTACTGCTGTGACACAAATAAAGCACCACCACCTTCTCAGGAAAGTATGTCTAGTGGCTGACAGAGTGAACTCAGGTCCTCAAGTTAACTACACCATTAAATCAATATTCACTGCTTACATTGTGACCAAACAGCTAGCAACTGCTCATTTCCAACTGCTAGCGACTCTAGTAACAAAAACATCAGCCTCATTTCTCAAGTCTCCCAGGTTTTCTCTAGAGTTCCTTCCTCTGCAGCCTTCTGAGAGATGTCCTGGAGGTCACGCCTTCCTAGCTGGTAGGTGTGGAGTGCGACAGTATTTTGCCTGGGTGACCCAGGCCAGTTCCCCTGAGGTTCTGAATGAGGTGAGGTTACTCTTCCACAAGGAGAGTAACTTAAAGCGGAAATAAAGGTATTCCCATGTACAGTGTTTCTTTGTATTCAGAGGGGATTGGTATAAGGATCAAAACCCACAGATACATCAGTCCTCATCTTATTAGTGTTTGCATGTAACTTAAACACTTCCTCCTATATGCTTTAAATCAGGGGTGGGGGCCGTTCAGCCATGGTGCCTACATGACCTGTGAAATCATTTGGTCTCTCCTGGCCAAGGCAACTGTCACACTGGGTGGGTAAGTTAGCTGTGTAATTAAATGTTTTGCCAAATATACACAGCAGGCTAATTTTTAAGTTGGTAGTTCTGTATGGCCTACCAATGATGTCATCAATCCACGTGGCCCACTGGCAGAAAAAAAGGCTTCTCGATCCTTCTTTAAATCCTCTCTAGAAGTCTTATATAATATTACCTAGTACGCTCAAAATGCTATACAAATAGTTGTTAACATGAACTGTTCAGGGGATGAGGACAACGCAGTCTGAAAATGGCTCATTATCCATGCAATTTCACTTTTTTTTGTATCAGGGTCCAAACCGAAGGGCCCTCTAAAACCGAGCTACATACCAGGCCTTTCTATTGTGAGACAGAATCGCACAAAGTTGCCCAGGCTGGCCTTGAAGTCGTGATCCTCTTGCCTCAGTCTCCCCAGTAGCTGAGATGACAGGCTTGCTCCACTGAGTGTGACTTCTACGTATTTCTAAGCTATGGGGGCGTGAACTAGTAGACAGGGAGGGCTGACTGTCTTTGAGTGTGGGAGGGACTCCTAAGGCAGCCCCAGGACACTCTGAGGAACCCCACAGTACTCTTGACTCCTAGGATCATGCTGGGGTTGGCTGGGTTGCAGGTCCTGGAATTTGAGCTCTACCACCAGAGCTAGAGCTTTTTCCTTAGGGCAGGTACTGAGAGCAGCACACATTAGCTTCCAAAGATGTGCTCCCACAAAGGTGACTCTGGCTTAAATGTTAATTTCTTGTTTTAGAATCTGGGTCAATGGGTCAATTTATTCTCTGACATTCCAAAGAGACATTTCTTGGTAAATTACCAAAGAAACATTTAGCCCAGGCTGCAGGAAGACCGTGTAAAAGATGAGTCGTTAGCTTGAAGATATAACAATTTTCTCCTTTCTAGGGTTTTCTCAGTGAGTAATAAAAGAAGTGTTCATACTCTGCACCAGTGATCCTCAAATCTGGACTACATGGCTAGTGTGGCTGAAGAAACTCTGCACTCAGATCCCAGCCTTTTATTAAAGAATTTTTGTTTTCCTAAGGGCTGGTGTGACGAGGATGTATCTTTTAAAAAAAGTACCTGATAAGTCTCAAGCACCCTTTGGAGAGGGAACCCCAGTACAGGATTTGCTTTTCTGCCCAGCATCACACGGCTGTGTTTGGGCTGAACTGGGTTTTTCTTAAATTCATATATTAAAATCCTAACCTCCCCAACCACCGCAGACTGTGTTGTATTTGGAAATAAGAAGACTTGAAAGAGGTAGGTATGGCTAAGTAGGATCATTTGGGTGGATCATAATCCTATAGGACTGATGTCCCTCTAACAAAGCAGATAAAGATACAGAAAGAGCCTTGGGCAACACATCAAGACAAGGATAGAGGAGCAACCAACCTGAGGGAGTGTTCAGAAGTCCTGAACCGTGTGGTCTTCCCTAAGATGTGCTCCTACAAGGCTGCCTCTGACACCTGATCTCAGACTTCCGACCCGCAAAACTGAGAAAGATGTTTCTGTTTTCTATTCTACCCAGTCTGAGGTACTCCCCTAGGGCAGCCTTGGCACACAGATGGGCTCTCTGAGCTGTGGTATCAAAGACAGGTGCTTTCACAGACAGGAAATCACTGCTTGGGTAGATTCAATTCAAGGACATTTGATAAATTATAATTAATGAATTTCAAAGAATTATATTAAGGAAATTAAAAGGGCTTTTGAATTACACATGAAAACTTTTTTTTCAAATGTGGAATTAACATGGGGATAAAACTGATTAAGGTAGAAAGGAGAGAAACTGATACTATTGTACTGCTGTGATATAGAAGAGACCAAAGTGCCCACTCCACTTCTGGGAACGGCATCTACAGGCACTGGCAATGGCTTCATCTGCAAAGCAGTTGTGGCCAGAACTTGCACAGGCAAAGCCCTGGGAGCCTGCTGTTTGCTTCCGAATGTCCAAAACCCTACCCTTCGGTGGTGACACTGTTGCTGTCACTGGGTATTTTATTGCTATTTACTTGGAGCATCTCACGTAGCCTTGGATCCTACTCATGTGGGCTGTATGATCACTCATATTTCTGCGCTTATTCCTCACCCTCAAAAGCCCCCCAAGATTCTCGGCCTTCACCCGACATCACCTCTCATGAGTCCTCTGAATCTGTGTTTTCCCTTATCACAACACCTGATCTGGGTACATTTCCTTCTTTGCCATACACTAGAGCCTAGGTAGAGGGAGTTGGAAGGGTCTGGAGAGATGGACGTCAATGATCTCCCCTTACAATAAAATTACACAGAGCAGGCCCTCCCTGGCGCCTCATGATCCAGCAGGCAAAAGATGCCATTAAGAAACAATGGATTGGTTACTACGGTAGAATGCTCAACTGGAAACATTGTCTTTTAAGAAAACATGCCTTGCTGAATGTTTAACACATAGCTGTGCTTTAAGATTAAAATCATACTATGTTTTGAGAAAACTTTCGTAATACCTTGATCTCTTTGTGATTTGTAATGATTGATGTATGTAACCACAATTGCTGCCAGTCTGGGCACTGCCTGATCACAACGTCTGTGCCAGACTTGATACGATATGCTTGCTGTATGATTTCTTAGAAATAAGTGTAATGGTATGGATAGTTGATCTCTGTAATAGATGGGAATGGTATGTGAAACACATATCAAGGTGATTACAAAGAATAGATTTGTGTATTCTGCTGAATATCTAAACATCCCCTGCTGTAACACCCTGCGAACAAGGAAACTGAAAATTGCAGAAGAAAAGTGTATAAATAAACTCAGCCACAGCTGATAGGTGGCCATCTGATTTCACTGCAATCTGTGGTCCAGAGTCCTTCCTTTCGCCGATGCTGCACCTCCTTCAGGTTCCTGGACTCTCCCCGGGGCAGGACTCCGGCAGTGATAAACTCTCAAACCCGATGGCCTACATAGTATTTTTCAGACATTCTTATCCTCTAGTTTGTGAACAGCTTGTTTTTTTTTCTCTGCCTGCTACCTGCTGTTTCTTGGGCTTCATTTACGACTCCAGGGCTCCTTAGCACACACACAGCAAGAACGGGGAAAGGAGACCAAGGCTAACTGCCCACAGCAGCCCCTGAAAATGAGATGTCTGTGAAAATTTTAAACACTGCACAAAAATGAGATTTCTGGCTTTGCTGCAAATTTAGTTTATTTAAACTGTCCCTGCTTTCCCTATAATCAAGAATGATTTGAAGCACAGTTCCTTGGGGTTAATGAGATTTAATTTATTAGAAATCTCTGGATTTTTCCCTGGTGAAAAAAACAATGGATGATGTGGGATAATTTGGACCCTGACTTTGACCCTACTGAGTTTGGCATGGGTGAACACTCCTGCTGTTGCCAATTTTCTCATCTTAAACAGAGACAACAATTTGATCAATGAGGTTTTCTTTAACTTTAACAAGGATGAACTCCCAAGACATGCCCTAAGTACTTGCATGTGTCATGACATTTGTGTTTTCCTCACCAAAATTGAATTTTATATGCACAAAAGAACTTATTTGTAATTTCCCCCTTCTTATGAGTTTAAGAAGTTATACTTGAGTCCTACAGATACTCTACTTGGTTGGTGTTATCTACTACTTTCATGGTATACTTTTCCATTAGCAGGCCTGTGGGACAAAGATTGCATAAGAACCATGATGGGAGAGGAACTGTGATCTAACTTGGGTGTTTTCTTGCCACCTCTTGGGCCATTTTGCTAGAAACTAAGATTTTTTAGGTGGGAATAGAAAGAACAGGCTGAACATTTCCAATTAAAATCATGTGTGTTTTGCAGGGCAGAACTTTAAAGGTAAGTCTGTATAGAATTAGTATCATTTATCATTACCTGCTTTTACCTTGAGGCCAGACTATTTAAGGAAGAAAACTCCAGGAATAAGTATATTTAAAATTTATTTTTATAAAGAATCCACCCTTCTTCATTTTTCATTTGTGACTTCAGAGACACCAAAGCAAGAAAAGAGTAGCTGAAGCCTGAACATCATGGAGGAATACTGATTCTTTTTTTCCAAAGAAAAGGCGCTCACATGATTCTTTGACTACTGACCAGCAAAATTTCCCTCATGACCTTCCTTTAATTTCCACTTGCAAATGCATCTCAGAGTTTACTTACCTCCACCACCCCATGATGGATGGATGTGTATTGTTTTTTCTTCAGCATCACCAAGGTGATGACAATCACTGTTGCTATGACGACACCGCCCACCATGAGTCCGATAATTGCGCCTTTGTTTGAACCCACATCTTCTGCAAAGAACACCTTGAAAACAAATCAAAAAAAGGACCATAAGTACAGGTGCCATCTGGATAAGGTACATGGAAAATTCCAGCATAGCGTCTGTTCTCACTCAATCTCAGAAGGCATCGGAATTGGTTGGTCATTAAGAATAACAATCCTAGTCTATAGCACACGTGGTTTCCAAGTTTAAGGAAGTTTGCTTTCCTTCTACTTTTCAAAACAGAAGTCTGCAGGAAGGAGAAACCCTTTGACAAGAGAACATTTAGTAAGGTATGGGATGGAAGCTCTTGGATATACCAAAGCTAAAAAGAAAGGGATAATGATCACGAAAGGGCCAGTCACAGCAGGGTAGAAACTGGCAGACCTGATGCACGACCCTAAGAGATGCTGCCTTGGGGACTTCTCAGCCCTGCTGATGTCCTCATTGTTTTGAAGGGACATGTTCAATACATAACAATAAGTAAGTATTTTGAAACAAGGAAGTTAAGGTGAGGAAAAAAACCCACCTCGTTACCTACTTCTAGTCAGGTTAATTCAGTAAGATTCTTATTAACCTTCAGAAACACAATGCATTTTGAAAGTACAAGGTTATTTCAAAGGGAAGAAATAGGAGAGGAGGATACTCATAATTACATAGAACTCATGCTTCTGTACTGTGTTCTCCACAGAAGCTATAATCTAAGATGTTGCTTTCTTTCTTACAGTTTGTTTGAATTAAATACGAAAAAATCTGGAGAACGTTATAAAGAATATTATTCCATTTGGTAAATCTGTTGCACTGCATTTCTTTATACTGTTTGCAAAAGCAGATTATTATTCTCGGCTTACTTATTTAAGGGAATAATAGATGTATCCTGCAATGTCTACCATCTTGTTATATAAGGAGATAATCTTACACCAGATTAAAAAAAAAAACCCCTTTTACTGAAGGTAAACCACATTTATTTCATAATATTCAAGTAAAAATAGTTCCCCTAAGTAATTCTTTCAAGACAGCCTCAAGATAGTCAGCTGACCAATTTTCATCATTAGAACCATCATTGTACCAACGTGGAAAGGCAACACACACTGGGGCAGGTCAAACAAATTTTAAAAGGATGTTATTCATGGTGTGTCTGCAACAGAATTTGGAATTGTTCACGATTAGTCGCCTTTCTAAACAAATATGCTAGTTCCACACATTTATAAAAAGAAATCATTAATTACCTAATGATACTAGTGTGAGATAATCAGAAATAAATGTGAGTCCAGACATATCCCTATATCTTTAAGAAAATACTATAATTTTGTAATATTCATTGCGCTAATTATAGTACATTATCTTATCAACCAGTTCAGCAGAGAGAGCTGATTCCCTTAATTGCTGCCGCCACCATTAGTCACTGTCGCATTACAGGAGTTGGTGTAATTACTGAGAAGGGCTGATGTGAGGCAGGCTCCAGAACATTCCGATCTGCAATTTAATCTTCAGCTTTCTGGCCCACCACCTCTCAAATCTTCAGGAGTTTCCCCAGCTTTTTTTCCCTCAAACCCCTTAGTATCATCCAGACTGAGATTGTCCCTCATTTCACAATAACTGATACAAGATTAACTTGCCAATTAAATCCATACTTCAGAAGGCTTAATGTCTCTTTATCAAACAGATGATGGGAGTTAAAAGGCAAACTCAAATCCCAAGTCAATTTTGGATTTGCTACAATACTTTAGAGGGAAAAGAGGTTAAAAAATAAAAAAAGACTAATTTGGAGACTAATAATAGAATTTATAGGCTTTATCTGCAGATATTGGAAAGATAATTGCTGCCTGAAAAGAAGCAAATGGGGGCGTGCGCGCGCGCGCGCGCACACACACACACACACACACACACACAGACACTAAAAGATATGCCTGAGAATACGTCTCAACTTTTATTACTAAAAATTTCATTACCCTCTTTCGTTCAACATTGAACGCGTGATAAAACTGTCTCCTTTCATCCATTTAACCTCCTCACTGTGCTTACAAATAACACGGAAGGAACCTTACTATGATTCAGTATTTGATTTATCTGAGTTTCTAAGCTTTGGGCAAAGACTTCATAGAACTACGAGAGTTGCCTGCCAACAAAGGAGGTATTTACTTTTCTACTTATTCCAACTCTACTATTAGGAACAATCAAGCCATCATGCCTAAAAAAGAACTTGTCATCTCCCTTGCCCAGCCCTTTCCATGAGTCAGTACTTAACCTTGGGAAGCCCAGGGGGTCAAGCTCACTTCCTGCCTTGCCCACCTTGGCGAGGACCCCAGTATTTTCTTGATGATATAAGGGCAGGTGGGGAAGGAATGGAGAGGCAGGAAGCAGAGACGGAGAACCAGGGCTCAAAAGGAAATGGTTGCAGATGGAGCCTAAGCAAGACGACTTACAGCGTGTTCTGTAAAACCAAGAAGCATTTGTGTGGGTTTATCTTAGATTAGAATTCTTCAAATAAACCCATCGAAGGCTGAGAATTCCTTATCTAAAGGTCTGAGCCCAAGGATGCTTCAGTTTCCAAATTCTGGAGTATTTGTCGTATATAACAAGGTATCTTGAAACAAGTCTCAAATTTCAACATGATGCTCATTTATGTTTCACATCTATACTGCATAGATAACTTGAAAGTAATTTTATATAATATTCCTAGCAGTTTAGTGCATTTGAACAAAATCGCCTGGTGTGAAGTTTTCCACTCGTGCCAACAGGACAAAACTCAAAAGAAAAAAGAAAAAGAAAAGAAAAAGAAAAAGTACTGAGTGTTGAACATTTTGTGTTTTCAGACTTAGTGATGCCCAACCTGCGAAACTCTATCTTCCCTAGAAAACAGAGTGGAAGTTGATCAGTGTAGAAGCCACGACAAAATGAATTGTACTTTCCCGCATGGGCTTAGCTGCCTTGTGGTCAGAAAGAACAACATTCAGACTGCATTTTGCTTTTCTTTATGTCTTTATGAGGATCCTCTAGGTGAGTGCTTTATTTTTGTTTCTCTTTTCTTAGTTTGACTTCTAGTACAGGAAGAGGAAGGGATATTAAAACAGACCATTTGGTGAGACGAATGATGGTACCCAGGGGGAAATTACTTTACGTACCAATTTTTGGTGACGAACTTCATATCCTGAATCATGTCGGAATTCTGCATCCATCTTCACTTCTGAGATCTCTTCGGTCTTGATATTTGTCAACCCAGAACCTGCACCACACCAGAGTTAAAAGATGTAGGACAATCTATTAGTTTTACCTGTGAACAGCAACATTCTGTGTTTAAGGCTACCAAAAACTTCTTTTGAAGACTGAAGCCAGGGGAAAACAGATTAAGGGCTTTCCTTAAGAAAAATGGCATCCTGCATTGAAATCATTAACCCTTGCTTATTTTAGACAAAAACCCAAAAAACAAAAAACCTAAACTGAAGAAATCTGAACTTGAGGTTTCCACTCTCCCTTTTAGAACATGTTTTACAAGACAGAAAACAGAAGATCAGTGCTGGTTTGGAGATTGGCAAGTATTTGTTTCTAGAAAATCCTGATTTGGTCTTGGGGATTATAGCTCAGCCTTTTATGTGTCTCTTATTATCTGTTTTCATTATTTCAGAAAAAATAATACAAGGCTTTAAAAAAGAATATTAATTACCTAGTAGACCAAAACTGCTATGCCGGGGCTTTTTTCCAATTGCAAATAAATTATGTTCATATATCTATGCCGTGAAGCATTGTGAAAATTACATAATTTATTTAGGTAAGCATTTTAGTTATACATATCACATGTATGGGTTCATTTGCTCATATAAAGGTGCAGTATGCAACTTCTAAAATGCTTCTTTGAAACTAACAGAATTTATAACTTACAATTCTTCCTTCTATAAACTGCTGATTCTTATACCAATTATTATAATGAATTTTATTAGCCACACAATAATTTGAGGCTTAAAGGATGGAAAGCCTTGTTGGGAACATAAATGAAAGCACAAACAATATAAATCAGCTTCCATGTTGTAGTATTTAAATATCAAAAGTCAGAATTTTAGGATGACAATAGGTTTTAAAATCATCTCCTTTACCCACATTCCCACCCAAGGATAAGACCTAATAAGCTCCTGCTTGAACCCAGAGATGTCTATCATTCTGCCGCTGTTTCTGGCAGCTTTGCTTCTTCATCACAGCCTTTCCTACATTAAATCAACATCAATTTCCCTGTAGCTTACACTGCTGAGCCTGGTTCAAAATGCAGCAAGCTGCTCTCCTCATTCACATGACGGCCTTGGCCAGGAGTATCAGATACCATGGGAGAGGCACCGTGCTCCCGCGGGTTTTTCTTTCTTGGGCTACATGTTCTCAGTCCCTCGAGCTCCCGCGGGAATTCATTTCTTCCTCCTGGTCTAATCGCCCTTCCAATCTTGTCTGCAAAGTGCTGTGCAACTTGTCACACACCTGCTGACACTGAAAAGCACGATGCCCACAGCATGAAATGCGCATCTAACAGCACAGCCGGTGCTAGGGGAAGTGAGGATAATGTGACAGAATCTAGGGAAGGCGAGCTGGGGGCACACATCACTGTCTCCAAGTCCAACTGCTCAAGACATTTCTGCTTAATAACCTAGTCAAAAAAACCACTCATGGTCCACGTCAATCTCCTTGTGGCTTTCAGACCACGGCATCACCTTCCCTCTTTTCTACTTTTATAATTACACTTTCCCTTTTTTGTCTTTCCTCTAGTCCCCAGAGTTTCACAATGACTATCATCAACAGTGGTTCTTTTTGTCCCTCAAATCCTCTTACCTGGGATTTGTCTGGTCATAGGCTACCTGACTTAGGCAGACAGATGTGGTTAGAGACATCATCAACTTGCTGGAACTACTTTTGAGGGGTGGATTTAATTCCTTTCCCTTTTCATGTGGGCTGGATGTAGAGACTGGCTTCAGCAGGGACAGAATATGGCAGAAGTGACAGTGTAAAAGTTCAGACACTAAATCATAAAAGCCACCTAAGCTTTCTTCATATATTTTCCCCCTTGGATCACTTGGTGTAGACGAACCCAGGTGCCATGTTGTAAGACGGCTCGAATGGCCTTATAGAGCTCACGTGAGAATGTACTGAGGGCTCCTGTCTACAGCTGTGTGAGTGCCGGTCTTGAAAACACCTACCAATTTGCTGAGTCTTCAGAAAACTGGAGGTCAGGCAGTGGTTTCCTTGCAACCAACCGCATGACTGGTCATGAGCCAGAAATACCCAGGTAAACCACACCCCAAACTGTGACCAATAAAAAGGAAATGTGAGAGATCAAATGCTTGCTCCTTCAAACTGCTAAGTTTTAGGGTTATTTGTTACATAGTAATGCGTAACTAATACGAGGTGCTAGTGCTTTCTTTTTCTCATTTTGATCTATACTATGCTCCAAATTCCTTTTCCAGAAGGTCACTCTCTTTGACACATAAAAGACACAATCAAAGTGGGATAATTTACCTTTTCACTTGTCTCTTTTATTCTCTGACCAGAGTTAGACCTCCATTTCCATTCTGAGAACTTCAAAGTTCTCTATTCTTATTTACTTTTGTACTTTAAGATCACTAGCATTTTTTCATAAGTACCAAGTAATTTTGTCCTTTAACTGTCCCAATATTAATCTTTATAGAGTAGTGGCAATGTTATGATTGGATATGTTGATAAGTTCCCCAAAAGGCTTGTTGGGCTTACGGCTTGGTAGCTAATGGCTTTTGGGAAGTGGATGGATCAGGAAGGCTGTGACCATCAGAGGTGTAATCTGTTGCTAAGATCATAATTTGATGCCATTATCGGAGGTGATATACACAGGATGTGGGGCCTAATTAAAGGGAGTGGACCATGGAGGCATGACTCTGGTGACACATCTACAACCAGGCCTTTTCCTCTTGAACTCCTTGATTCTCCCTTTTCCTCTGCCTCGTGGCCACCATGAAGTGAGCAGCTTACCGTCTGTTACCTCTGCCATGCCCTTCCATCATGATGTTTCTGTCTTACCACATGAATAATAGGCCTCTGAAACCAGAGCCCAAAATAAACCCTTCTTCTCTAAATTGTTTTACTCTGATATTTTGTTGTGGCAATGGAAAGCTGACTAACAGACACTAGTGCTCATTTAATTTCCATAGATTGAGCATTTTTATCTTTTTACAAGTGCTTGCAAATGTGAGAGCCCACCTTTTATGAAAATGGTGACAACTTTGTAATTCACCTTTTTTTTTTTTCCCTGTTGACAAAACTAACTATTGCAATAGTTAATATTACACTTCTGGGATTTCATGAGAACACTCTTAAATACACTTCTCTTTTAGATTTTGGAGCCAATTACACCAAAATAGAAAAAAGGTAAAGAATGAGTTTTCCACTCAACATTTTACTAAGCCCATGTCACTTCTGAAAGGATATTAAGGCTATGAAGTGACTAAAAAAAAAAAAAAAAAGAAGGAACGATCAATTCATGTAACAAGTCATTATCGCTGGTAATGAATGTACGTAGTTTAAGAGTCTCAGAGACTCTAACCAGAAAATGCTCTTGTTATTTTTACTATGAAGAGTCATTTAGGGAAGACTTTTACACATGAAGCAAATGTCACTAAAAAAAAGGAGAATATCAGTAAGCTTGATACACAGTAGAATGTCATCAATAATAAACTATAATGTGTACAGTAAAACGTGATGGGTATTTAAGAAAAAGGGCGGGCACTTTGTTTACAGGCTTTCGCAGGAGGCCTCTTCTGAGTTGTCTCATTTCATTTCAAGCCCTGGTGACTTCAGCTCTCTCTGTCTCTCTCAGCCATGACTGGAAGGACCTGTCCTTTTTTGGGAGCCAAGGGATGTATGTTCTTCATGACACTTCCTAGGTGGTTTGGGGTCAAGAATCTGCTTTCCTTTATTGGGACAAGAAAAGGATGGTAATACATCCTAATGGAAAGAGAAGCTTATGATCCAACGTGCACCGTCTGTTAATGCATTTTTCTTATGTCTGTCCTTGAGAGTCTATTTTGCCTTAGAAATAAGCCAGAAGGAGGAGCCATAATGGTCACTAGGCCCAGAAATTACCACTCTCATCACTGTGGTTCCTGTATGATTCTACATTTTGGAAGGAGCACTGTTCTTGCTTTTCAATTTAAAAGTCATTTTCCTCATCATGATTATACAGCATTGGCTAGGAGAAAAACAAAGCAAAACAAAAATCCTTTCTTTACATGCCTCTGAATGACAGCAGTGATTACTTAAAATCAATGACACAGGACAATCCTCGGGAGGGTTTCTAAGGTTGGAAAGTCTAAAGATATAACTTGGCAGATGAGATTCAGGAATGTGAGCTCATAAAATGCAATGATGAAGAACCAAAATGAATGTCACAAAATTTAGAGAAAATCAGTCCAAGTCCTTGCTAAATGCACTCCAAGCACAAAAAAAAAAAAAAAAAAAAAAAAAAAAAAAAAAAAAAAGGTGTACATATTTTCATACGGTCCCAGCAAGGACTGCTGTCAGAAATACACTGTGACCAGAACCTTCCTCACATTGTTTCTCTTCTGTGACTCTATTCTTGGGGAACATAAGTCTCACATGGCGTAAACAAAGAAGCACGGCCCTGGGCATGCTTTCATCTCTAGGAGACTGTTTTCTTCCCTGCCAATCCACACGATTCCTATCCAGCAAGTTCCCTGGTTTACACACTCCACCTGCTCACATCACACGACACCTGTGACACCCTTGTTTGCTCTTCTGTGAACTCTACCTTTCTCTGTCTTCCAGATCCCACCTCATCCTTCTCTAACTATGCAAAGTGTGTTCCTTCTCTTATCCCTCAATATCCTGAGTCCAAGGAGATTTTATATCTTCCAACTCTCCACAAAATTCACTGCGTTGATTTTTTGTCAAATAGCAAGAAAGAAAGAAAGAAAGAAAGTATTGCTACACCAAAGATTTCAGGTGCTTTCTCTCCTTCATATCATTAATATGGTAGTCACTCGCTTAAAAAGAGATTATTTTTGGCCTTTTCATGTTAGATTTTCATGTTGGATTAAAAACAAAGAAAAAAAGCAGCTGGTGGCATACGTTGCTCGTACTTCACTAAGAGTGGAGTTTACATAATGCATGATGTTAAGAAAAACGATTAGATAACTACTTCCACATTTTATGTTTGCAGTAATAATATGAGAAGCACCATGAAAAAAATATCCTGATGCCAAGGGCCAGCCTGAGCTGGTTTTGGTTGCAGGGAGAGCAGAACTGGCCCAGCCTCAGGTCTCACCAGTTGGCTGAGCAGAGTGGGAATGTCAACTGCTGCTCCTTGAAATTCAATTCCAGGACACTGACAATAAGGAGGCTATCAGGAGAGTTCAAACTGTCCCTGACTTACTATAATTTAAGTTCCCCTTAAAGGCCCTTCAGACAAGAGTCTCATGGAATCAGTGAGATCAACTGTCAAGATGTGTCATTCTGCTATCTCTACTGCCACCGTGAATCACAGTGTGTGGGCATGAACATGCCACACGACCGGCTCTTGTCATCTCCAATTACCACTGTGGCTGGAGGGTTGAGCCTGTACCAGCAGCAAGACAGAGTCTGGCCGCACAACTGACTGATCCAGAGCGTGGCCTAGGGGTGTGGAAGGCTTCAAAGAGGCTAATCTTCTGTTAAACGACTCATTGGAGCACAATGAGAAAGAAGAACCTGCTACTGAGAGTGGAATCTTCTCAGACCATACAGAGTCTTAACTGAAGAACTTTTTACACTCCAATTCACTGAACGTGCTGGGTACTATGTGCAGGGCACAGCTGGGCATACAGCAAACAGATGCCAGACACACACCTGCCTTTCTCTTGTGGTATGACTTTACTCTAAAAACCAAATTCTAGCCACAGAGGGTGAAAAGAAATGTCTTCTTAATGTTTGGGAAACTATAAAAAAGAGAAGTATCTATTTTGGCATTAATGGAATTTGTAAGTAATATGGACAAATAAGGGGTTTCTGTGTAAAATTATGCATATACATCTGTTGTCTTATTTTAGCCACTCACGGAGAGTATATACAACTACAAAAGACAAAAAGTATTTCTGGCTCTGCAAATGCATCAGTTCTGGTATTTTCAGGAAACCATGTCTACTTCAGTAAGTAACTAAAGTATGAGCCCAATTTAGCTTAAAAAGGTCCATGTGGATACCAAGTAGGAAAGAAAAGAAATGTTCACATCAGGAATCGAGTCACCCTCAATCTGTGCCTGTCGGGGCTTCCATTTTTAAGGCACTGTATAATTCTTACCACTAAAAAAAGAAAAGAAAAAGAAAATTCAAAATTCAGAAGGGCTTACATTCCAAAAGGAAAGCTCAGAAACCGAAATAGATCTCCTAATAAGGATTCTGGGAGATGAAATAGAAGGAAAGCCAGAGGAGAATCTGAAAAGCTTGATTTCTGCAGCCACTTCCCATTCTAATCAGCAGCATGTGCGACTTGGAAAGGCCTATCGTGGAGAAAGGGCCGCGCCTGCGTCAGCTCAAGTGCGAGGTGCAGGAGGCGGAGGTCGGCGGGTCAGATACCTGGTCGAGTGGTCAGTCCTCGGTCAGCAGCAGGGCGGGCGTCAACAGGCTCAACTGGGCGCAGGAAGCCAGAGGCACAGAAAGCAAACGAGACAGATCGAGATGGTAAGTGGCGGCTCTTGGACACCGAGCAGGGAAAAGCGTGCGCAACAGACCAGCAATCATTACCAAGGCGCAGCTAGAAGAAAGCCCCGTGAGCGGTCCCCGCCCCGGCACCAGCACCGGTACTGGCAGCGGCACCACCAGGGCGCCGCTTCTGACAGTTTACCGCACGGACGTGCCAATCAATCTCCTGGTTTTCTTTCATAATCACCCACCAGGGTACGCGGAAATATCAAAGGGGGATGTTGGTGGAGTTTTCTTTTGAGCTAGTTTAGAGATCGCTTCTTGACTTTTGATTAGAAATAAAATAGATCACACCCTGCTCCGAGGACAAGTAATCTCTTAACCATAGCACCTGTCACAACTGTCCAATCTTACCGTCTTTTACAGTTAATTAACTATTAAGGAATTCTGTTCAATCTCCAGAAGAAATGCAAATAGGAATTATCTGGAAAGCGACATTTTGTCACATAATGTGCTCTTCGGTGCACCAAATTTGTCTTTATTTGATGGTATTGTGGGCGCCCATCCTCCCCCTTTTTCGGTACTGGGGATTGAACCTGGAACTTGCCCTTGTGATTGACTGATCCTCCTGCCTCAGCCTCCCAGAGTGCTTCTGGGATCACAGGTCTGCACCACCAGATCTCTCTCTCTCTGGGCTCATCTCCAGTGCACAGATGCCATCAGCGGCAAGGTATAAAATGAGAGCGTGCCCTCTCACAGTTCCAGCACTCACACCATTCCTTTGTATGGGTTCTGGATCTGACCCAAAGAAAGCACTGAAATGGCACAGTAACACTGACTGCTACTCACTGTTATCTGGCATTTCCAAAGTGCTTCTCATTGTCAGGAAAACTTCCTCGAGTTTACAGTGGTTTTTAAAAGAATAAAGCCTTTAAGATTAACAAATGGTCACAGGGCAAATGAAGCTGAGGAGGAAACGCCTGTTTGGGTAAGGCCCCGGGTGCAAAACTAGGAGGGAAGAAGGTACGAGCACAGGGCCGAGGCAGGCAAGGCCGGTTCTGGACCGGCACCTGCAGGTGCACCGTTTAATGATGCTCACCATCAGTCCAAGAGAAATGGTAAACGCAAACCAAGTGTGAGTGTCACACGCTGGCAGGGACAGTGACGGATAAGAAAGTGGCAGCCAGCTAAGACTCAAAATACAATAATGCATCACACTCCAGAGCATAAGCATCTCCGGATGCACCAACAAAAAAAAGTGTTCCCGTCCTTTCCCACATAGAGACTGAAAGCATGGTGGGAAGGGCAGGTGGTAGCCTCCACACCCAGGTCTGGCGCCCACAGCGCTCCTTCTCCTGGACGAAAGCCTCTTCTCAGACTGTTTCCTCTGTTTAGAAACTACAAGTAATAATTGTATCTTCCCTTTGGAGTAAGGAGTAAACAATTTTTTTTTTTTTTGAGACAGTGTCTCACTCTGTAGGCCAGACTGGTCCTGAGCTAAGAACAAATAATTTTTAAAGTCTGTTTCCTAAACTCCCAAATACTACAAAACTGCTTTTATTAAATATTCAGTCATTAAATATTCTATAATGACTATTACTTTGGGGACGTGAGTTCTCTAATGCTTTGTGCATGGGAATAACACATCCTCCCTTATGCAGCTTCAAATACATGTGAACAAGGATATAGGGTGTGTCTGTATTCCATCTTTTTTCCCCCCATCTTCAAGTATTGAATGACTCGGTTATTCCTTATAAAATGGATGGTACTCCTTGGAAATTTCTTTTTTGTCATTTATATATTTATTTATGTATGCACGTATGTATGTATGTTTGGGAATTTCCTGATGAGGAGGGGCCCAAAAGAACACACAAAGTGGGACTGGAAGAATGGCACAGTGGGTTAAAGTGCCTGTCTTTCAAGCTTAAGGCCCCCAGTTCAATTACCCCTAGCACCACATAAACTGGATGTGGTGGTGCACGTGTATAATCCCAGCACTCAGGAGGCTGAGGCAGAAGAACTGCTGTAAGTTCAAGGCCAGCTGGGGCTACAGAGTGAGTTCAGAACCAGTCTGAGCTATAGAGCAAGACCCTGTCTCAAAAACAAAGACACACAAAGCCTCATCTACAAGACCAATCACGTGACTTAGAGTGGTGTGGACTGCATCTGTTGACAGCCCTGGCATTAGAAAATGTGCATTGAAGTTAGCGGGGGCAGCTACCTCTGTGGTTAAGATGCAGGATGGAGAGGGGTGGCCCAGGGCCCACGGTCTATGCCAGCACTTACTCTCTCTGAGATCTTGGGTGGATCACTTCTGATGCTCGCTCTTCAGTTGTGTCACAGTTAGACAGGATTTTGGGGGGCCCAAATGTGCATACTAGTTGGAAAAGATTTACATAAATCTCTACTCCTTAATTACCTAAGAAAATACTGAAAAGTATCATATGGGTGTAAGAAAAAGTCTGAAAGACATTACTACAAAATTCTATCATTATTATTCCTGTAAATTTCCTTGTCCTAAAAAAATAGAAACTTTTAATGTTGGAAATATGTGTCTATAAGATGCATATTTTTCCAGTGTAATTAAAGAATGCCTGGACATCAGGCCTGCCTCTGGATCTGGCTGGCTGTTCTTGACAAAAACAACCTATTTCTGGTAAGCATTGGAAACTGTGGGCTTCAGGCACAATGAAAGGAAATCCTCTGAGAACTTCAGATACTTTTAATAGCTCAGTGTGTGTGAGTGTGTGTGTGTGTGTGGGGGGGGCGGCATACACGTGTGCATGCATGTGCGCCTGCATGCGTACATCCATAAAATAAATGGGGAGAGGAGAAGAGGGAGGTGAGAAGGGGAGAAGTGAGAGCTCTTCAGGGCTGGGCCACCACACGGTACGACAGCTTTATTCATTCTAAGGGGACACCATGTGGGTCATATGGTGATTCATCTGGAGACAGGATGACAAAGTCTAGTAAGATCCTGCTTCCATTAAAAAAAAAAAAAAGCAAGCTAGCACTGGATGTTTACTGTGTCCCCTGATAAGATCTCTTCATGAAGCTGAGCATGGGGCACATGCCTGTAATCCCAGAACTCAGGAGGCTGAGGCAGGAAGATTCTTGTGAGGCCAGTCTGAGCTACACAGTGATTTCAGAACCAGCCTGGACGACAGGGTGAGACTGTCTCAAAAAAAAAAAAAAAAAAAAAAAAAAAAAAAAAAAAAAAAAAAAAAAAAAAAAAAAAAAAAAAAAAAAAAAAAAAAAAAAAAAAAAAAAAAAAAAAAAAAAAAAAAAAAAAAAAAAAAAAAAAAGGCTCCTCAAGCCAGCTTATTTAATGTGCACATTCTGCACTACAAATGAAAATCAACCCTTCTCTCCAGAGAGCTAGAGAGGCCAGGCAGCCGGCCTGTCATCACACAGCAGAGCTGGGATTTTAAAGTCACATGTCTTTCGTTCAGAGTGTGGGGCAGTGCTCCTTACCCCACAAGATGGTGGGAAGAGTCGCCCCTACGCCAGGGAAACAGAAGACAGTACTGGCATTCAGCAGGCGGAGATCAAAGGTTTAGATGCTGTGCATAGGGGAATCCCAGAAAATCCCACACAGGACATGGTTTCCTAATATCCTAATAGACATACAGGTAGTTATGACAATGTGTATCCAGGAACTGTTCTATTTATAAACATGAAGCATTTGTGCACAATTTTTAATATAAGCTGGACATTCAAGTGTAAACTGAGAGGACTCTGTTTTATTCCCCAAGAGTTACTTGTTATTTGGGAAAATGCTGTTACTGAGGTTGCTGTTGGGTGTGGAAGAGGAAAAGAGTGCCCAGTGAGGGTCTGCAGCTGCAGGTCATGCCTACCTGGGGCAAACAATTGTCTATGATCGGCCTCTAGCAGTGACCAGGCTCGAGCCCTTACATGCTGAAACACACATTTCCAATTAAGTCCATTATATTAACTTCGTGCCTCAGTCTTGCCAGTTAATTTTATTTGAAGATTAATTTTAGGCTGGGGATAAGCACTGGCACCAAAAAAATTTTGGTTACAAAGGGAGTGTTGGGTCTGATGAGAACCAAAACTCCAGACTCTGAGATGTTAGATACTATTGCTTCCCCTGCCTTTTTCTTTTTTTTCCTTTAATTTTATTTTTGGTGGCACTAGGGATAAAACCCAGGGCTTTGTGAATTTTATGGAAGGACTCTACCCTTGAGCTACACCCTTGACCTCCCCCAGTACTTTCATGTAAGACTGCTGTTGACAATAACTGATCTTTACGAGTATCAGCTGTTGATGAAGCATGAGCATATTAACACCTGAATTTGATCAAGGGTCCAGAAATTCTAAACAAAGACTCCACCCTCCTGGGCATCCTGGCCATATCTGAAGACTTCTGTGTGTGTTTGTGTGTTGTGTATGCAAATGTGCACAGATCATCTCTTCGGACTGTTACGAGGCATGGAATATGCTGGCTGTGTTTTTAGGGAGAGGGCCAGTGTAATATACATTAAATTTAGAAACTGAGACCAGATGTTTTTCAAAAAAATTCTCAGATACTAAATTCTGAGTATTTTAAATGGCCAATATGTCTTTACCTATGTCAAATGACATAAGCACTATTATAAGAGAGTTTAAAAAGAAATTACCTAGGTATTTGAAAATAAAATGTTCTTAATTTTTTTTTGCTATATGAGTAGGAATAATTTCATTATTATTCTTCATTTTTCTTTCACTATTAGTAATTAAGCCCAGGGCCTGTCTACTGAGCAACTTTTCCAGTCTACATTTTTGTTTTTCATTTTTATTTTGAGGCAGCATCTTGCAAATTAAGCCCAGGGTGGGCTTAGTTTGTGATCCTCCTGCCTCAGCTTCCAGAGTGTTGGGATTACAGGCATGCACTGCCATATGTGGCTTGAAATAACCTTGACAAATAGCAAAGACTCAATTACTTGTACATTAAAAATAACACTGTATCTAATGGTAGAATTATTATAAGATGCCTTTTTATCAGTTTAAGGAAACAAATTAAGGTGAGTATTCATAGTATGGAAATAGTTGGTACAAAGATTTTTGCAGTGGTTCTTTACAAAAAATGATTGTCTAGTGGACTTAAGGTTTAACATTAAATTTAAATTTAGTCTGAAGAGTGCAGACTGTACCTTACAAGTTAATGTAATACAAATATGAGATTTATCAAAATTTGCTACTTTAAAAAAAGAAAGTCACAGGTACAAATCTAGTTGTGTTCTTAAAAAAAAAAAAAAACTACTGGTTTGGGGTATTCCTGTCTGTAATGCTATACTTCTAAACATGTAGAAATGATAAAAATAGACATAAAGATGCTTCCTGAGATTGGTAAAGAAATCCCCACAAAAAGTGTATCATCCAGGTGCAAAAATTTGTTGATAGAGACAAACTTTAATTTTCCTAACTTTTCTAAAAATAAATACTTACAGCAACGTGTTCCTTAATTTTAAGAGCTGACTTAAATTTAAATTGCAAACCATAAAACAGTCTAACCTTAAGCAACTTACATTTTATTTATACTTGGTTCTCTGTTTTTACACTGAATACACTGAATTTTCATGTATGAGTAAAGAGCCAATGAAGACTATCTTGGTGACTGTCAAATCTCCATAGTGCAGGTCCCATGAAAACTTCTCTTTCTGTTGGGCGAACTGCACTGTCCTTTTTGATGACCAGTTTTCCTTGAAGGTAATGGACATTTCATGCCACTACCTCATAAGCACAACTTGCCCATGGTGCCTTTGTTCCAGAAGCAATGAAATAAACTCTCAGACAGAAAGAATTCTTAAAAATTTCTACCAAAAAATACTCAGTAACTTGGTTATATGGTGTCTCAGTTTCCTTATTTGAAAAATGTTCATGAAGATAATATGTGACATACTGTAATGCTCCTTACATACCCACTCTTACTACTGGCTCCCACGTCAGCCCTGAAGGTGGCTGAGATTATAGGTGTGCATCACCACACCCAGCTATATAATGTTTAATAGGAGAATGGGGAAATGGAAATTAATAAACTGCTATTGCCATATGGTTTCCATGTACAGAACTGCTGCTGCTTCTTCTTCTTTTTTTTTTTTTTTTTTTTTTTTTTTTTTTTTTTTTTTTTTTTTTTTTTTTTTTTTTTTTTTTTTTGAGACAGGATGTGGCTCTGTAGCTCAGGCTGATCTGAAACTCTGGGCAATCCTCCTGCCTCAGCCTCCTGAGTGCTGGGATTACAGTCACGCACCACCACAGTCAGCTTATGTAGTAGCTGGGAAACTGAATTCAGGGCCTTGAGCTTGCTAAGCAAGCCGCTTCTTAATCAATATATTGTGGGTTCTCTTTTGACAGGCATGGTAATTCCAATGATAATATTTCTCAGAATGCAAACCTGGATCTTTGGGAAACAGTGGATGTTCTACTCCAGTGTTCTATGTAAGTATCATCACTGCTTTTGGCTACCTGTAAAATGGGAACATTATCTTTGCCACCTAATAACAATTCACTTACACTGTGGTATAAACAAAGTAAAGACTAATTCTTTTCTATCTTCATGCAATACAGATGCATTATTTTAATATTTATAAAGAAACAACTAATAATTCTTGACTGATGTAAAATGAAAATGACCATATTATTGCCACGTTAAAAAGGTCATCAAGAACATTAAAAAGATGCACACAAAGGAACACATAGACAGATGAGCACACCCCCACTTGTGTGCCTACTCGCACATAGGAACACACTCGCCCCGCTGGGGACGCTTACCTTCATTTTCTGTGTTGGCCGGCACGGAGTCCACACCGAAGGGATGCCACGGCTGGAGGTCGTCCAGGCTGAACTCTCCGTTCACAGGAAGCAGCTCCACAGTGGTTTTCGTTTCGGTCAAAGATGGCATGAGGGCATCGTTCCCATAGCTGATTCTCGGTTCACTGATCATGTTGGCCAACACGTCATCGGAGTAGTTTTGCTCTTTCTGAAGCAGCTCATCTAGATAGAAGCACACCATCCACTGGTAAGTGAACATGACCTTCACAAGAGCCATGGCTCCCAGTGATTGTGGCGTGGCATACCACTGAGCCACCTACGGACACAGCAGCTCCATCTAATGGATGGAAAAACTGAGGCATGTGGAAATGGAAGGTGAATCATTTATGAAAACTCACAGCTAGCAAACGGCCCTGAGGTATCTGAACCCAAGGAGAACGAGAGTTGGCAGATGTTCTGGACTTCTGCACCTCTCTCCTTATGAAAGTGAGAGACACTGGGAGCTGAGCTGTCATTTGCTCTCTGTGTAGATTTTCCCAAATATCCAGTGATCACTAAGCAGCTACAAAGTACTCTGGTGTGGCCCTTAGGTTGGGAGCAGCAGCAACAGGCCAGGCACAATAGTCCAGCCACAGGACATACTCATCAACTCCTGGTCTTCCCTGAACATGTGCATGGATAAGAAAAGCCTATGGACAGGAGGCCTGCTCTATTCTTAAATGGTTATTATCATTTTGTTTTGGGAAAAAAAGAGAAGAGTTCCCCAAATGCTGTCCTCATGTTGCATGATCTAAAAACTGTTCCCTTGCCCTTCCTGACGTAGTGTGACAGGCACAAGGCTGTGCTCACCGTCTCGGGGCTAAACAGCCCTGCCTCCCGGCGTCAAGTGAGCATCTTGCCGTGCCTTTCTGCATGCTCTCTCTTTTCAAAAATGCTGTCTGTAACTTCCTTTTAAAATTTGACTTAAGGTGGAGGGGGTTGGGGGATTTGGCCCAGCAGTTAAAAACCTTGTCCAGCAAGCACAAAGTCCTGGGTCTGAGTTTGATTCCCCAGTACCACACAAGCCTGGTGTGGTGTTTCACACCAAATAATCTCAGTATCTGGAAGGCTGAGGCAGGAAGATTACCATGTGTTCAAGGCAATCCTGGGCTACACAGTTAGTTTGGGACCAATCAGCCTGGACTACAGAGCATGATTAAAAAAAAAAAAATTCTTTTTGACTAAAGAAAAACCAACCTTGGCGAATACCATTAACTTATCTGAAGTTCAAGTGGTCTAATTGAAACCTTCAAGTCCTATGTTTCATTATTAAAACTCATTTTATTGGAAAAAAGAGCTTAGAACAGAACTTTGTATTAAAGTGTAACCACTACTTCAAAAAATGAGAGTCACTTGCAAATCTATATCTTACCAAAGATCAGTCAGATTTCCTGTAAAATTTTTAAAAATAAAGAAGCATAGGTAGTATATGTGCCATTAATAATATTTGATTAAGTAAAATATCTCACTTCCCAATGACACTTCTGTCAGGAGTTTACTTCTTTATATATTTCAAACCAATTACTTGTTAGTATTCATGCTGGAGAAAATGAAAAAAAAAATCAGGATTTGATATGTAACATTTTACTATCATCCTTCAAATTCTCTCTCTCTCTCTTTTTATACAGGGTCTCTCTCTGTAGCCCAGGCTGGTCTTGAACTCATCATGAAACCCAGGCTACCCTTGAATGCATGGCAACCATCTTGCCTCAGCCTCCCAAGTGCTGGGATTACAGGTGTGCACCACCATGCCTGGCTTATGTGTTGCTGGGGAACAGAACTCAGTTACTTAGTGCTTGCCTAGTGCTTGCTAGGCAAGTGCTTTAACTGCTGAGCCATTCCTCTGACCCCTTCAGATTCTCTTTTAAGTTGACAAAACTCCAATTTGTCTGCAAAAGTAAAATTCTGTTCAAATACACACATTAAAACAATTTGATGGGACAGCACTAAAGAAAGCAATTAATATCCTTCTACAGTCAGTTTTATTGCAGAAGATTATTTCAAATGATAGAATCCTGAGCAAATTAGTCCTTTTGAAGTTCCAATTTGAGTTATAATACATACCTACTCACTGTGGCATCACTCTAAAATTCCAGCCGGATGCTTGCAGTGACCTTTCCCATGTTACATAAAAGACCTCTATGAGGTTTCCTCCCAATTTTTTCATGTCTTATAAAGTCACAGGTAATGGCTAATTACTTATCCAAAGCTTGACTTAATACATTAAATGGGAATGTCTTTTACATAAATCTTATGCTCATGACTATGAAGTATGTATCTTAAAGTCAGGATATTCTGGAATCATCAGATGTGCTTACTCATTTGTCTCAAGAGATAATAACTGTCACCAGTGAGAGATCTCCTGGCTCATCTGGGGCCACCTTGGGGACTTCGTGGCACTTACTATTAGTGTGTTTTAGGTCTAAAATGCCCCCTCAAAACTCACTATCTTCAGAGGTCAGGTTTAGGAAGGTGACTGGTTGATGAGGGCGCTCAAATCCCTGTGGATCATGACTTGATGGCCCTATTGGGAGATCATGGAAACCCATGACGTGGGACTTAGCTGATGGAACTGGGCCACTGGGTGTGATACAAGTGGCTGTAACTTGTCCCAGGCCCCTTCTCTCAGGCTCTCTCTCTCTCAGCTTCCTGGCTGCCTTACCTTGGGTCCATAGCAACGATACCAGCAGACCATGTACTGAACCTCAAAGACCATGAGTCAAAATGAACCTTTCCTCCTTCAAGTTGATTTACTTCAAGAATTTTGTCACAGTGATGGAACACTAACACAACTTGCACCTTTTATTCTGAAATAATGAAAACAGATTGATAACAGACACTACCACTCACTTTCCTTCTGTAGCTGGAAATCCTTTTTCTGTCTTGTACACACAGTGCCAAGCTTCCTCCTCATGATGTCTCTGGGTCATTCTTTGATGTTTGTTTTCTCATTGCTTTGCATCATTTATTTTTTATCTATTTCTTCCCAACTCTTCCCTTCGGAAATCTCATCTATGACAGAAACTCTAAGGATCTCCTGCCTTTGGACAAATCTGAAATGTAACTCCCCAGTTTTGACTTCTCTCTCCCAGTCTGTTTTCGCACAAGATTTGTGGATATAACTTAGATCTCCCTCTTCACTCATAAACTAAGTCGGCACAGATCTGTACCCAAGCCCTTTTGTTGTCCTTCCTACCTTTCCATTTTCTAATCATGGCAGAACCATTCTCCCAGTCTCAGGCTTGATGCCTTCAGAGCCCTCCGCGACTCATACTTAACACTTACTGACAATATCTAAATTCAATTTCTAAACTCTTTCATGCACTTCTCACTCACTCTCCATATGTTCTTCCACTGTGGAACATCATTATTTTTTGCCTAAATAATTGTGACAGTCTTCTTACTGTCTGTTATAGTCTAAATAGTCCCCAAACTTATGTTAAAACTAATTTTAATAGTAAAAAAAGTTTGCCTCTTTGGAAGTGGTCAATAATGAAGATTCCACAACCTGTGAGTAGATTATTAACTTGTAAAAGGCTGAAGGGAACTAGCACAGGCACACCAAGTCTGCCAGAATCTTGGCTGTTAGCCTCTAAAACTGTGAAAAAGAAATTTTATGAGTTTAACCCATTGTCTGATATTATGTTACAGCAACACAAACTAAGACATTACTGTTCCTACTAATTTGCATTCTTCTCTGTTCCCTAGATCTTCCCGTGACTTCCATGGGGATTATGTGTCCCCACTATGGCTCCTTTGTTCTCTGGGCCTGTAACCTGGAAGGCCATTTCCACTCAACAGCATTACATGTGTTTTTTTAAAGTCCAGCTCAAATGCCCTGTGTCTTTTGACTCTTCGCTCAAGGCAGAGGCATTATTATCTTTAAGGAACGGTCAGAGAGAGAGGAACTAACCACTTCAAGATACCATGGTCAGTAAGTCCCAGTGCCAAGATCCAAGTTTTAGGCAGCTCACAGTCCCGTCTTTGCATTTACTTCCTACCTGTCCCCAGCTCTCTTACTATCAGAAGAGGTGCTTACTATCAATTTCCTTGTTGGATGATTCTTCTACAGAGCACGGGTGTTTTACAGAATAAGTGCAGAAACCAGACTGCAGAAGTCTAAATCTGTTGTTATGTTTAGTAATGTCTTTTACTCCTGTCATTTGTAAGCTGACCTAATCACCATGAAACTTACGGAATGTTTGTTGCTTTTGTCTCTGAAACAGGCAATGAATAGTCTAAATGTCTCCCCAAACATGGGCAGCTGGAGACATGGGCAGGAGTGCTGCACCCATCTTAGCTTTTGGCAGTTAGGAAAAGGCAGAAAGTTTTCTATTACTGCTTAAGCCATAGGTTTAACACAACAGATAAAAGTCTTAATATATTTCTTAAAATAACCAGGCATTCCAAGATGAGGTAATTTTTTTTCTTTTTTCCTTTATCTTTTACACTGCTGGCAGAAAATGTCCTCCAAAAAGGCACCAAAAATATTGAGTCATGTGGCCGTGAGTTTTCCTGGTTTATTCCATTCATTTCCACACAATGAATGTGAAAAGATGAACTAGTCAAAAAAAGTAGTTTCCTTTTTTAGCTGAGTGAAAAGCACTTACTTAGCCTTCTTGGGGGTACAAAATAGCAGAAATCCATCTTCTTATCTTCATTTAATGTAGAAGACTTAGCAATAAGCACCCCTGGCTAAGTCGCTGGGAATAATGAAGTCAATGTGGTTTTGAGAGAAGAAAGGAGTGTGAACGTGATGGGTTACCGTTAGCTATAGTAGGATTCAATTTTGCAAATCATAAGATTTCTCAGGCAGCCAGCCTCCTCTTGACATTATTAAGAGATCAGGATTTTACTACAGGCAAACATAGTGGAGCTGGGCAACTGCGCCCGAGACCAGCAAAGCAGAGTCCATTACGATTATTTCACTGCTCATTCCGAGTGTGACTTTTATCTTTGACTTCCATGGTGAGACTAATGACACAGAAACAACCTTCTACTGTGATAGTGGCCCTGATGGATTATCCTTTTATCTGAATTAATTTAATATTTTATTACAATGCCCTGATGGCCTATATTGGGGATTTCCAAACCTTTTAAGCATCTACATTTGCCAACTGCTATATTAAATTAAGAGACTACATTCATTTTCCCCCAAGAATCTTTTCTTCTTTTTCCTCCTAAAAGATATTTGTTATTGTCCAAAATTGCAGCAGTTACCTCTGGAGTCAAATATCTCTTATAATATCCAGGCACTTGAGCTTTGAAGTTTAATGCAGAAATATTTAACTGAGCTCAATGATGGTAATATTTAATCTATGGTGAAAGCAATAATGAAAGTAATTTCAAACATTAAAACATACAATGAACACCAATCACCTAGCTCTTTTATGAGTACTCTGAAAATGTATTTAGGAATAGAGTAAATAGAGAAAAGAAAACTTAGCTATTGTTGAAAATATTTAAAATACTACAAACACAGCAACTTCAAGGGTCTCAGTGGTGATTTCATTTTAAGTGGCCCAAGTATTTGGTTTTTGTAGAAGCTACATCCATGACTGCTTACTCTGAGAGAAATGACCTCATATAGGAAAAAATATGAATTTTACATACTTCTCCCAATATTCTTCTTTTAATTATTAATCCACACATCAACACTTGCCAAAATTTAACAGCCACATGTTAGGTTTCAAGAAAATAAAGTTTATAGATATTAAGCCAATGGCTCTCTTTTTTACAAGCTTGAAAATTACTAGTAGTTACTGAACACGCTTGGGGTGGATAGAAATATATTCTTCAAGTAAAGGGGAAACTATCTCAGCCTTTCTCCTGTAACACATGGCTTTTGTAAGTCACAAGAACACAGGGTCCCCAAGCTTGCTGTATTTGCTTTTGTTTACGTTCAGATCTCCACTGCTATAATTTCTTCTTTTTCCAACTCTTTTGGTAGAAAAGTGCTTATCTTGAGCCTCTATTCAGAATGGAAATTTCTTTTCATCTTTCTCACAAGAGGAATTCATGACCAGTTTTATCATTTAAGCAGATATTGACTTACACCTCTGCTTGAAAGGACTGAGGATCACATCCTTCCACCCTCAACACAGCTGCCTTGGAAGCATTTGTAAAAGAGATATAATTTTTTCCTATCAAGAAGCTCCTCTATAAATCAGCTGTCATCTATTCTAGGCATTTTGCCCACACCAGGACTATGAGATCAGATTTAATTTCCTAAATTAGAGTTCTGTGAATGTCTGATTTTTGGCTTAGCATGTTACTGCTATGCTGTTTACTGTATTTAATATCTTGATGGCCTCTGAAACAAAGCTCTAAGCAGTTGGCTGGATGTCTCTGCAGTTCTTCTGCTTAAATCCTGTTATCTAAACCCTAGCTACACGGATATCCTCTGTGAGTTAGTTAGAAATGCAAATCTCGGTTCGCTCTCAGACATAGAGAATTACAATCTGTGTATTATAGTGATCTCCAGGAAACTCTCAAGCACGTTACAGGCTGAGAGGACCTATTCTTTACCATGCTGACCACAGGCTCACATTGCAACGGCCTACGTTATCCCTTCAGAGGACAGAAAAGAAGCCTTAGAACAGAACATAAGAAAGAAATAAGGTATGAGAGATGAGCATGGCCAATAAAGAATATCACCAGAAGAATCTTCACTCTAAAACATTGTAAAGTTCTGTTCTTAGAACACAACACACTGTTGCCTCAAAGCTATCAATCATGGTTGCATTTTTGAAGCTGAAAACCACAGGAAAAGAAAGCCTGGTCATAGATTTCCTTCTCTGCCAGGGCATTTGTTAGGCAGGAAGCCACATATCAATAGGGAAGTGCTCAGGAAATAGGTCTGTGTTACACAGTCTGAGAAAATAATGTATCCAAAGTATAGGACTTTTCCCAAAAGTGAGAAGCTCCCCTACTGAAGATGCTTGCAGTAGACCAGCTCAGCCAGTGAGTAAATTAATTTCTGAGTACAGACTCGACAGAGGACCTTCCAAGTCTTCAAGTGATGACTGCTCACGGCTGGGACATTTTGATTAGCATATATGTGGCAGTCATCTGTGATTCCATAGCCATGTTGTGATACAACTACACCATACAAGGATATCTTAAAAACTGACAGCTCACTTGCAGTCACAACACTCTCAATTTCTGTGGACTTTGCACATCTACCCATTTTATCCTTTGCTATTCACAAAACCTGTATGGCCCAAATCATATTCCCCTGTCTCTCTCCCCCAGCTGAATGAAAAGATACTCATCTTAAGTAGGAAGTTCAAAACTAGTAAGTGGCAGAACTGATATCTAAGACAGGGTATCCCAATTGCTAGTGCAATCATCTTACCACTTCAAAGAAACTTCCATTTTATTGAGGACATGAACAGTTAACATTGGTTATCAACTAATGTCACAGAAGAGTAAGACCACCCATCTCTCATCAAAAGCACCTGGACTTTCATATATGATTTTATAAAGGGATGGGTTTAATGTTATGTATTTTTTCATATGCAAAAACCAAAATGAAAGAGGTTTAAGGTGTAGTCCAAGGGCTTCCTGATAGAAGGACACTAAAGACAGGTGGTAACAGCAGTGAGCAATGCCCGGCTTCTTCTGCTAACCAAGTGAGGTCTCACCCACCGCTTTGGTTTGAAGGTCTATCCCCAGTCGCAGCCCCCAGGAACACAATCTTTTACTTCTAGGTTTTCCTCTCCGAGAAGCCTGGCCCACACAGTAACATGAGCGCCCCCACCACTAGGGTATCACGAACTCCAAGTCATATTTAAAACAGCTTAGATTTGACTTTGAGCTGATTAAAGAATTGAACAGTAGACTGATTTTGTACTAGGTCACATCATACGTTTCCATCCACAATGTAGTGACTGACTAGGACACTTTCAGGACCAAGCGTGAAACTGCCCTGCAGGACTGTTTTGTAAACTGAGGAAAAATTTATAGCTGTATTAGGACAAAGTTAATTTTGTCTCACAAATCCAGTTTTTACGTTGCTCTCCATAAAATTAGGACAGTCCTCTTAATTATACCTACACTATCAATCTTGAACATCTCCCAGAGTGAAATCTCAGACTCTACATCTAAATCTGGGTTTATTTTTGTTTAGTATTTGCTTGGCCCCGGATTTTTAAACGGGACATACTTCTTGTCCACTTATGGCAACAAACTGTCCCTGAAGGAGAAACATACAAGGCTGCATGTACTTGTGAACATATTCTTTATTGCAAGTGACATTTTCCTAAAATATCACTTGTCTGGCTTAGAATGAAGGTACAGAAAAAGTCCCTTTTTATGAAACACCAGTTTATTTTTGGCTTTCATACACATCAAACAACTTAGATCTACCAACAGCATCAGTCAAAATGAAGATAAAAGCCAGTCAGGCTCCCTGGCAACTAAAAGCAGATTAAAAGGCTCTTTTCCACATTTATTTGTGGAACTTAATGCCAAGTTCTTTATCTTATTTATCTTATTTCATATACCATAGGGAGTCCTAATGCCACTGGGCTGTCAGAAACTTAAGAGCTGATTAAAAGTGCAACTTTATATATTACAGAAATAACCTGAGAGGATGCTATAGTGAGGATGTAATTCCCACATATACTCTATTAATGTCCTTTTTTGGTCAAACATACTGAAACATTTAGGCATATAGGGTCATCATGTCTGCAACTTTTTTTTAAAAGGGAATTTTATTTAATGTAATTTTTAGAGCATTTTTGTAATGGTAAAATTCCATTGAGACAAAATATCGTTACTACAGGCATTGCCAACTTTAATCTTTACATATCTGTTTTCCTCTGGTTAAATTATAGTGAAATTAAAATCATATGGCTATTAGTGTAAGGATACAAACTATACATCCTTTAGAAACAAAGCCCAAAAATGAATGAGATTTTTAAGCTTAGTATTCTTTAAACATAAGTCAATTATTCTGTATGGTTTCTGGCCTCCAAAACAGTTTTTACCACGCTAGAAGAAAAACTGGCTGTCTTGGGCTAGTTGAAAGTTGTGTACTTTTATGACTGAACTATACATGCTTTTAAAAGTAATTATTATGTGGAATTCTTCAAATCTGTTACCATGAGCTGACCCTCTGAAACAAAGCTATGACTTACACACAGGAATTAGTTGGTGCTAATTACAAGAGTAGCATACGTTTAGCACAAAAAAAGTAAGAAAATGGAGTAACAACTCATTTGCAACCCTATCACCAGAGACAATTGAGTAGTTTTATTTTTAAAGTTTTATTCTTTATAGAATTGATTATTTCACATTTTATCACTCTATCTTCATTTTATTATTTAATTTTTATGACTACAGCCAACGAGGATGAGTTTTTGAGGCTACCAAGGCATTCAGAAAGTCCTTGAAACTGGGTTTATTAGATCTGAAGAAACAGAGAGACGGACTCAGGAGGTAGACTTCTCCAGCACTTTTCAGTTTTCCGTGAGGTGTTTTCATATAACTACTATATTTTTGGGGGGAGGGGTTACTGTTTGCTTTTACTTGTAAGTGAATTTTAGATATAGAGTACACTGGAAAAATTAAATATGAAGTGTATTATACTTATAGTAGTATCATATCTTATTTTTGTAAATTTTTAATGTTTTTTAGTGAGGACAAGAAAGCAGAGTGTGAGGAATTAAAAATAAAAAAACAAACGACAATTTTCATGCTCTTATTTATGCATTTTTATAAAGGCGAAGTTGCCTCAGAAAAGAGTTTACAATCCGAGACCAGACGGTTCCCTCATTGTGGGTGTTGGGATGATTAGGGTATCAACCCATATAGATTCTCGTATTCTCTGAAAGCTAGGACAAGTAAGAGAGCAGGCAGAGATGAACAAATATACCCTAAACTGCTGATAAAAGCGAGGTTGTTACTGCTGGCCCATGTGATGGTTTATTTGGTGAGTGAGTCAGATTCAGAGCACATAGCATGCCTACCTACACACGAGCCAAATTTCAGCTCCAATTTACAGCAGAGAGCTGTAGTGGGTCCATGGTAGACACGGCTACAAGGCCGTGCAGACGACTGGGCAGACTACAGACACAATTCTACCAAGAGCAATATACTCTTTGGTCTCTGCGAGTGTGTCTCCATAGCTGTGTTCTGTTTGACCTACACAAACATATATGTAATAGTCTTGCCTAGCTAGTACCCATTTTCAAACTTGAGAGAGAAGTCCATCTGACTTGGGTAGGAGAGATCCCAGGGCATGTCCAAGCAAATGAACTGAGTGAAAAACACACCCAATCACTCTCTGCTATGTTACAAAGCACAGTCTAAACAATTCAAGTTGATAAGCAATTAACTGACACAATTTTGTGCTTTGGACAATGTAAAGAGTTGACTTAACTAGGATGGTATACTCACAGTGTCAACTTGTTGAATGGGGGGGGGGGGTGCCAGGCAAGGCGGATCTTTCAGGTGTGTGAGCCAGAAGTGAAGGAGGGATGCTCACCCTCGGGGTGGGGAGTACATCTGGCAGCTTGAAGCAATTAAAGAAGAAACATTCTTATAGCTTCTTCCTGAGAAAGCTCTAGCTCTGCCTAAGTCTTCAGACATGGACTGCTCCTGCTTCACTTAGCTTTTGTCTGTAATAAGGTGGGCAGCTCTCCAGTATCTGCCATGTGCTTCCACCATTGCTGGCTGCCCACGAGGAGACCACGTGAGACCTTCTGATACTGTAGGCTAAATAAATCTTTCCTTCTCTTACACTGTGGATATTGGGCATTTTGTTCCAGGAACAAGTAAGCAAGTAAGATATCAGAACACTATGATGGTGAAATATTGGAGCCACTAAAAATATTGGCCCAAAAACTTCACATCTGAATCGAAATAGCTCATAGAGAAGGAGTAGAAAGAAAATGAGTGATTTCTTGGTATTCATGAAAAATATCCACATTACATTAGCATAAAGGGATTTTATCTTATATTGAATTCCTCCTTAATGGAGACCCACATCTTTGCTGAAAATTCTTTACATTAACCAACTGCAGTCCTGAACACAAATGAACTACAGTGAGCAAGACAGTTCTTATCCAAATAAAATATTGTCTTTGTAAATCACTCAGTGGGATATTCCCTCACAACGGACATGTAGTTTTGCTATCTGGGGCAACTGTTTTCCATAAAGCCAGCCAATTCTTCTTAATCTGTGTGTTTTTTTGCCTATGAGTTCCACCAAACTCAGATCAAACTGGGAAAAATCCTCCACCTGTACTGAACATGTGCTGTGTTTCTCTCACCACTGGGCTCTGAATATAAGTGTAACACCTGCTTACACAGCATTTATATTTGATTAGTTCTGAAAGTTATCTGAAGGTTATTTAAAAGTATACATGTAAATGTGTATGGATTATAAATAAATACTACTGTCATCATATAAGGGACTTATTACAATGACTGAGATTTCAGGGGTTGGTAGAGGGTCAATCTCTCTTGAATAGTAAGGGATGACAGGCCTCATCTGGCACACTCCAATCTCTCCAAATTTTTCTGAGACTCTATACTTCGCAGCCTCAGTACAAGAGCTTGCCCAGATTCCTATGGCTTTGTTGAAAACATAAAAATAATTCCATTAATTTCTTTAGAAGAAAAGTTATTTCAAAATGTTATTTTCATGTCTTCACAGTGAACCTTTTGCTACCTCACCCTGCTCTCAAAGCATTTCAACTTGAAAGAAACAAAAGTAACTGCTTTTCCCTAAATATATGGTATTAAAGCATGGCCATTTTCAATAACATGTACTTAGTGCCGCTGAAAGTTCAGAGCCATTATGAAGAACTAAGAAAACAAAGCAAAATGATAAAGTTTAGAGCCCTTGGTAATTACTACAGTGCTCCTATGTCATTTAAAATATGTGTAATTAATCTGTATTTAAACACACTGTAGGCTTCAACAATAAATTGAAGAATGATTCACGTTACAGCACACCTATACAAGTTTTTTTTATCTTCCAAGTGTGGTAAACATTAATTAACCCTGGATAATTAAAACAGCTATGGTTTACAGATTTACTCATTCATCAGCCTCAAGCAAAAGCAAAACATTTAAAGCTATCCACAATTTGTGACCAATTAAATATGGATTTTTTAATGGAGAGGTCACATATTCAATACATAGCTTTTAAAATTTAAATTTGATATTATTTTAATAAGAATCTTGGAGAACATTACAGATTCTTAGAAGTCAAAGAAAAGACAAAATACAACTACATATTAAGGGTTGGGTTCAACTGGTTGCTCTCATACTGCCAACACCCAGAAGATTTGCTAAGCTCTAACCACGGATACTTCTAGTTGTGACTTTAGCTGGAAATAGGGCCTTTGTAGATGTCATCAAGTCAAGATGGTTGCCCTGCAGTCCAATGAAAGGCTCTTAGTTATCCTGGAGAAGACAGGGAGACAGAGACTGGGGGCAAGACACCATGGGAATGAGGGGAGAGCAGCCAAAGCAGGCCAAGGACTATCAGCAGCAAATGACCATAGGAAGCATCCATGACAATGGGACAGATGTTCCCTGGGAGCCTTCAAAGGTCTTCCAACTACCAGAAAGACAAGAGAGAATTTCTGACAGTGTAGGCCACCTGGTTCTTGATAATTGGTTCCTGCAGCCCCAGGAAGTAACATACAGCTCAAGTAAATGAACAGTCATTATTTGCTGATGTGACAACCTTTTCTGGCTATTAATAAACACAGTGGAGTATAGTGTGGTTGCTTAGTGAGATTTAAAGCTTGGATTAAGTAGATTAAGAGAGAGAAAAAACCCAAAAACTTCTGTAACCTATCATTAGTCTAATCTGGCCCCATCACTGCAGGGATGTTTTCCTTCTGAATGAACATCAGGAATCCTTTTGGCAGAAATTAAATGGTTCTTTGCCTCAGCTTTCCATTCCTCTCTTCCCTTTCTCGAGAGTCATGGTTGCACATTTTATCCTGATAGGACCATGAGAATTCTAGATGCCAGTGCCAACCCTTGCACTCAGCAAGGAAGTGGAGGGGCTTCAGTTTCAAACACCTAATCAACACAGAGGTTATGCTGTTTCCTCTCCAAGAAGCCAGGAGCTCAGCTGTCCCTGGCAGCAAGATGTGTGGCAAATGCCTGGTGGGTTTCAAGTCTTACCAATCCCAGGATGATGAAAACACCTTCTCCAGTGCTAGAATGGAGTATGCTGTCATAGTGATATCCGGTAACTAAATTTAGTGAAGTCAAATTCACCAGAATAATGTATAGAATTTAGCATATCAACTTCAATTTAGAGGTTACGCTTAACAAATTTTGTCTGAACAAAATTTTTTTCCAGTAGTTTAATAGCTATACTTCATTCTTGCCTGAAATCTAAATGATTAGATTAGAGTACTTTATGGAAGAAGTGTCCAGTGGCAATATAATACCTAAGTTGCTTGTAACTGTGGTTCAAGACATTAGAAAATATGGCTGATAACACTGGTTGTGAATTTTTCATGTTCTACTTCATTGTACTAGTTCTAGTCTGTCCCTTGTGCTTTCCCACCATGAATGCCTCACTGTAGTCACTCAGAAACAAATATAAAAGGGTTAGGTAGACATATTGATTTAAAACACATTTTAAAAATCCACTGAATTCTCCCTTCCTAGGAGTCTCCTCTTGATATACCAGAGAGGACTTAGTCATGAAGTTCACAGACATAGAAAGCTCACGAAGGCTGTCCAAGTGAAACCTCGTATGTTAGTCCATTTTGTGATGATACAATAGAAAACTGAGATTGGGGAATTTATAGAGGATGGAAGTTTTATTTGGCTTACAGTTTCTAGAGGCTGAGGTGGCCAAAAGCGTGGTGCTGGCCTCGGGCCACTGGCAAATGAGCACCTGTGAACCAGAGCGAGAAATCAGGAAGAGCCCATTGTGTTCTGGGAGCTCGCTTGTGCACTGGTTAACCATTCTTGTGCTAACATCATTAATACATTCATGACGGCTCCTTTATGATGTCTCACTTCTTACAACTGTCATGTTGGCATGTAAATTTCAACATGAGCACTGGAGGGAACATTCACACCACATGGCCTGGATTTGATGCCACAGGAAGTAGAAGCAGGGGAAGTATCTTTCATGATCGCCTCTGATTTTTCTTTTCTTTTTTTTTTTTTAGAATAAAGAATCCATGTGTATTTTATAGACAATATTTGAGAAATAATGAACAGGAGGTACATTAGGTTTATATAAGGGATAAACTTGTCACTGTTAGGGTCTGAATTGTGGCCATGCTCCTTAATCCCCAATTCATATGCTGAACCTCTAAACTTAACTGTAGTAGTATCTGGTGTTAGGGCCTTTAAAGAGGAAATTACTGTTAATGAGGTCGTCACAGGTGGGAGCTCTATCCAAATGGACAGCTGTACCTACAAGAAGAGGAGGAGGTATCAGATATCTCTTTCACTAAGCAGGCCAGATAAGGATAAACCAGACAGCCTCGCTACTCTGTCTGTTATAGTTGCCTATCTTAGTTTGTTTTCTGTTACTCTAACTGAATACCAAAGGCTGAGTAAATTATAAAGAAAAGAGATTCATTTAGTTCATGATTCCGTAAGTTCAAAAGCGTAGCAGCATCTGGTGAGGGCCTTCCTGGGTCATGACACAGCGGCGGGACTCACAAGGCGAGACAGCGCTACCTTGGAGCCCTCTTTCTCTATTAGAAAGCCAGTAATGTAACTGTGGGAGCCTGGCCCTCAAGACCTTCTCTAATCTTAATTACTTCCCAAAGGCCCCATCTTAACATAGCATTAATATGTAACTGTGGGGATTAAATTTGCACATGAATTTGGGAGGGAACAAACACTGTAAGCATAGCACCAGCCTACGCCACTCATAAACGCACCTTGTGCACTCATACAAAAGAGAAGACAAAGGGCAAAATGGCTTACTCTAAGGTTTTCTGTTTTCTTCTCCTGTTTTTAAAAAGGTGAGAGATGAAGAAAAGAGTAGAATGCACTAACTCTGCTCACTGAGATGTGTAAGAAACTTTTAGTATGGCCCTTCCTGGAAATGGCAAGTTAGTGATCTACTTTAACTGTAACTTATTTCAGAACTTAAAGGTACTTGATATTTGGGATTTTTCTTTTCCTTTATTTTTTATAAACACCCCACCCAGTGCTCTGCTATTTTGCTTCAAAATAGGCAGAGGGAAAATTCACGCAGCAACTTCCCTATGAATTACACGTTTCCTCTTATGTGGCCTATATGCTTTGGAGGACAAAAGGAGATGGCAGATGATTTCTATTCCAAGTCACTACAGCACATAATATAAGAAGGAAGAAGTTTAATTTCCCCTCATATATAAGCTGCAACACACACACATGGCTGCTTAACACTGTGAGCTGCCTCGCCAGACCGGCACCTGGAGTTGGCACTCAGGTCATATGGTCTCTAACCCAAAAGAACAGCTGCAGTCACAGAGGAAGAGATGCCAGAGATCTCTCTTTCTCCCAGCAGGCCAGAAGAGGATAAACCACACTGCGTAGCTATTTTCTGGGTGGTTTCTGTCTGTTCTTTAAGGCGAGACATTGTTCTGGGCTAACAGAAGGCTTCTGGATAATCGTGCAAGATGAAGATTTTGTGATGTGCCATTTACAGTGCTGACAACTCGAGGTATATTGACAAGTTCCCTCTCATTCCTTCTTAAAATGGTATCATTTTGGATTTGAAGACAGGCTAAATGGGTACTTTCAGTGAAATGCTGATATCAAAAATAGTGAGGAATCTAAAAAAAGAGAAAAAGGATCTAGTTCACAGAGGAGTAGGGTCAAAAAAACCCCAGCAATTGGAAGGGGAATGAAAGGGCATTTTATGAATGAAGCCTGTTGGCACTCTTTACCTTTCTAGACATATTAATCAAAGTTAAACGATTCATCCAATGTCTTTTCATAGTAATAAGATTTAACTTGGATAAAAGAAGAACAGGCTACAGTGTTGTTTTTATCTACGTAGACTCTTTGCATTTAAAAGTCAAGGTGAACTGGCATGTCAGTGTAGTATTTTAAACAATCATAATGTTGGAAATATACTAACAATACAAACGTTTGACTTACGACAGGACTATTTCCTGATATACCTTTTTTTGTTGAAAATACTGCTAAAGTCAAAATGAATTTGGTATGCCTAGCTTACTGGGCATCACAGCTTAGCAACAGGACTGTGGAGTACTGGCAGTTGCCCCTCACGGTCGTGTGGCTGACGAGTAGCTGTTGCTCAACACCATGAAAAGTGACTACATTGTCAGCCAAGAAAAATATCAACATTCAAAACATACTCACAGTTGGGCTGAGGATATAGCTCAGTGGCAGAGTGCTTGCCTGGCATGGTCAAGGCCCTGGGTTCAATCCCCGGTACCAAGATGAAAAACAAAAAACCCACAAAAAAAAAAAAAAACATATTCGAAGTCTACTTTTGCTCCATATGTACTGCACAGGTGTACTTACAAGTCAGAAGCCAAGCTGAATCATCATTACATGAATCTTTGTAAATTAAATCATCCACAAACACTGCTAGACATTCACATGGCTAATGTACCGTAATATATTAATGTCCAATGCCAGCCATTACTGTATGTTTGAGAGAGATATACCTAGGTCCTAAGTTTCTAAGATTCTTAAAAGCATGAGCTTAAGACTTCTGAATATTTAAGAATCATTTGGAGAAATAAGAAAAATGCATTAGGTTCTGTAGGTTGCAGGAAGGCTCAAGGATTCCTCCAAATTGTTGAGTCTCACTTGGTTCTACATGCATGTTAAGAAGTAATGACTCCTAGGATAACAATGTCACGAAGAGAGAAACTTTTCCAGAGAATTCTAAATGGGCTTTTTGTACCTAGAAGCCTGCAGCAGCCAAACTGAGCACCTTACCATGTAATGGACTCTCTGCTGTATACTGAGATGACCAATGGTGGGTCCCAGACTCAGCTTCCCATAGGGAGACCTCAATTCTGTCCTAATATGTCAATTATTTGTTATAGAAAATACATTTTTTTTCACACTGTAGGTATTTAAAGACTCACTTTGATTTCTAAAGAGCTTTGGCAAGACAGGAGGAAGCCCTCTGAGCCTTGACCATTTTTAGAACACTCAGTTTCTGATTTTGATCAAACCACTTAATCACCCAGAATGCTCAATCTGAAAGCCGAGGGTTGCACTCCACTTTCATGTTCTCATCTCCCTTGAAGAGCAGCTGGCAGCAGCGTGGGTGCAAGTCCAGGCTGAACGTGGGCAGCAAGCCAGCTCTTCCCATCACATCAACGTGACACAGAAGGCAACGCCTCTCGCACATTTTCATACATATTGGACTCACTGACGAATGCCATATATATCAAAAGAAAGAATAATTCTGTCATTGTATTTCCCTTAATAACTGTATTTTAGCAATCCACAGATACTCTTGCCTTAATTTTTTTTATCTTATATGTGAAGGAAGTACTTCATTCTTCAGTCATAAGAAGGCTTTTCATTCAAGATAGAAAAAAAATAGTGCTCAAGAGTTATGATACTGGCTTTCTGCCAAAAAGAGAGAAATCAAGCACAGACTTAGCCACTAAGCTCTAACTACATTCTGACAAAATCTTACTAAAAATTTAAAAATCTTGCCCCCTCCAGGCTTCACCAATTATTCTTTTTGGGGGAAATCCCCCATTCCTGTCTTCATCATCACCACCAATATTCCTAACAACAGCTTGAAAGTTTTTCAGATTGATTCTTAGCTGGTAGAGGGTGGAATCAGAAAATGCACATTTCTAAAATGTCACTCTTAATGATGAAAAATGGGAAAAAACTATGTAATTCTCTCCTCCACAGTTATTCTGAAGATCAAGTGAGGTTTTGGGGAGGTTAAAAAAGCAAAGTGATCAAAAAGAAGACAACATAGTAATTATATAAACAAAAAAATACATGGTCTAATTAAAATATCTATTAACTCTTCTGTGTACATCTGAGTGGCAATTATTCCTTTATGACCATAAAATAACTGTTTGTGCTGGTTTGGGACCTCATCATGACCTCATACGACTTAATGGCCACAGCAACATGCCATTAATATGCCATCGGTCAACAGGTTTGATCATAAAAATTCACAGAACTAAACATGTTATGTCTCATCCTTTGCAAATAGGGATATTCTGGTTTAGAATTATTAACTTCTGCTTGTGCTGCAAAGAAAAATCTGTGAGTACTGACCACACGGAAGAAGGTATATTTGTTGTCATGTTTTGGTTTATGATTTCTTACCATAGAGAAAGTTAAGTCTGATGCAAGATCCTGCAAAACACACAATGTTGCTGATATTTATGTCCTTCCTAAAAGTCCTGACAATGACGTATGTTACTCAAGGACACTGAGTCTTTGAGCTTGGTTATTATTGAGTTATAAATGCTAAAGAAAGGCATTTCTTCCACCCATAACCTTTTCAATGGAAAGATGCTAAAGCTAAATATAAGACTCCTTAATCTTGTTTCTTAAAAGTTGCTTGTTTCATTAGCAGTAAGTAAATATCATTAGATATAAAGACATCAGAATAGCTCTGTAGTCTTATTAAATGTATGGCCTCGATAGTCTTCTATGAATCACAGCAGAAGTAACAAATGGCTGCGTGATGCCACTGGACTCAGCTATCATCTTTCCTTCCCCTAATGAGTATAGCCTCATTCTCAACTGGTTTCCCACAACAAATTCTATTATTTCAAGTTATTTGAATAAGACTTTGCCCTATGCCTCTCATTTACATGTGCTCAGCACAGAGCTCAGAACATGGTAGGCATTTAATAAACATTTATTGAACATCTTCTATCTTTGATATAAGATAATTTTGCTAGCTCAGACTATTTTGCTATTCACAGGGCAAATGATAGGAACATTTACTTTTTATCATAGTAAATTAGAGATAACATAAACTTTACTTTTTAAATTCATTTTTTGATTCTGGGACTGACTTCCAGACCTTAAGCCTGCTAAATATGCACTCTACGCAGACCTGTACTCTTAGCCATCCCAGCCCCCTTTCTGAGACAGGTTCTCGCTCTGTAGCCCAGGTTGGGCGTGAACTCACTATGCAGCGTAGGCTAGCCTTAGACTCAAGGCACTCCTTCTGCCTCAGTCTCCTGAGTGCTGGAATTACAGGCATGTGCCACCATGCCCAACTTTATGTGGTGTTGGGGAATTGAATTTAGGGTCTTGAACTTGCTAGGTGAGCTCTTTAACTGCTGTGCTATTCCTCCAGCCTTCTTAGACCCTATTTTAATTATTATTAATTGTACTGTTTAGTGGCATTAAATGCATTCACACAGCTGTGTAACCACTACCATCACCCACCTTCCAAGCTCAATCCGTTCTTCCTCCCACACTGAAATTCGGGGCTCAGTGAGTCCTAACTCCACATTCCTTCCTCTTCCCAGACCCTGGCAACCACCATTCTGGCCTCTACTCAAATAATTTCCTACTCTACGCAGCCGAGGTAAAGAGCATTGAATGATATGAAACACTTCCAAAATTTTCATGTCTTCCGTATGCAGAAAAATGCTAACTTCCTTATCATTCCAATTTCATAATTTACGTGCTGAAGCAAGCACTACACACACACACACACACACACACACACACACACACACACACACACACACTGGAAACCTTTAAATAATTTAGGGTAGTAACAAGGAACTGTCATTTATTTAATGACATCTATGGAAACCTTTAAATAACTTAGAGTAGTAACCAAGAACTGCCACTTATTTAGTGACATCTAAGAGGCAATGATAAAATTAATTTTCTTTTGGTTTGACAATAGCTACTCAATATAAAGAGCTGTATCTTAACTGCTAACAGAGCATTACATGTAAAAAAAAAAAACCTGGAGAACTGCTTAGTGGTAGCTCTAGATGCTCCTAAGCAGCAAGGTATCCATGTGATTTGGCCATACTTATTAGAAAAGAAAAGAAATTTTACTGTAAGAAAAGGTCTCCTTATGAACGATTAATGTTTTCATAAGCAGCTACATAATATTTCACTTTTCTTAAGAGTGCACTGTAAAGATGATGAGCTGTAACTTTCTATCAACAACATCATTTGAAAGGAATCCAATTTAATTCTAAGGATCAGCAATCATCAATAAAACAAAAGCAGATTTTTTAAGGTGACTAACTCGCAAATAGCAACTCTTTCAAAACCAAACAAATCCTACGCCCATTTCTCAGAATGTGAAATTTGGTTTGCCTTTAGAATCTCCTACATAAAGACAGCTCTCCATTGCTTTTGCCCCAGGAGTTCCTTCATAACTCGCCAAGACTCAAAAGGGACGCAGAAGGTCTCAAAGTTTCACTCTACTATGAGTCTCCGAGGGAGAAGAAATGAGTAGCTCCGAAGGCCAGGCTGGCTCAGGTTGTTACTTCTGAGCAGCAAGAAACCTGCAGCTGCCTCTCTTCTCTAGAAGATAAGCACATTTCTGGTCTTCACTGGCCAAAGGAGCAGCCACAGCAAGATGCTTTAGAAGAAGCAAGACATGAATGGCTATCAGCTTTCACAGGACGGGACAGGTCGTGTGAACACCATCCAGAACAAAAGCAATGATACACAGACATGACACAATATAAATTGTTGCCAATTGCTTCTTTAAGGATATAAGAATTAACTCACACTTTTATGAACACCTGTAAATGAATAACAATTCCAAAAAGTTAAACAGATCAAGAAGGCTATTTTAAATTTATTGCATTAGGTTAAAGCATCTGTCAATGGGGGTGAAAATAAGAAATAACCTTGACCCCCTGAGCACGTTTTAGGCTCCCAATCCAGAAGGTTTGTGTTTTGATGTATACTAAGCTAGCCTGCCTTTGGACCAGGCCTTGCAATTTACAATGGCTTACAGATGGATCCACAATTTTTGATGAGACGTTGTACGTCACCTTCCACGATTTACTCTGTACAGCACTCTGTGGCGTAGATGCCAAAGGGAATGCTGACGAGGAATGCTGGAACCTGCTCAGGGAGCGCATTGCAGTTTTGTTTTCTGAGCTGAACAGCAAGAAGCAAATTAATATTCCTCCCAATTTTGTCTCACGTGTAAACAAATTTGCTTCCTTCCCAGTTAGTCTTTGTGGAAATATATTTCAAAATTAATCTCAATTTGGACTCATCTCCATATTTAGGGAAGCAAGTATCACTGTGAAATTTCTTGTCCTCATTTAATTAATTTAAGTGGACCTTGAAGGCCTCACTTGTGAAAAACAGAGTAATCAGCCCTTGTTACAGTCCAAAATCACTGTTTGCTCCTAAGACTTTACAGAAATCAGGACGCATCTGTTGTACTATTCCACGCCAGGGAACAGTCCTGCAGCCACTACTTGGGTCTGACTTTACTCTCTGGTTGGTTTTTCTGGGGATTCTTTTTTGATTTTGTTTCAAGTTACAGGGCCACACAGAAGAGTTGGTGAGTCGATAAAATGACTTCACAGCAGTACTGAATCATTACGAAAATCAGCAGGAGGTGCAGAAGACCCTTACTCAGGGTCATCTATTTGGCTGAGATGCCAACACACAGACACATAAAGAAATATGTGCCAACTCTGAAATGGACAAAAACTATGGGCATGTCACAGTCATCACAGCTTAAGAAAAAGCTCATAGGGAAATTCTCTGGAATATCAAAATTTGGAATAAAATGACAAAGTGCAAAATCAATTCTACTTCCAAATACTGACTTCCCTAAACAGAGCCCAAGGTGAAATCATCTCACAGTGGACATCTGTTTTAGGACCTACAGATCTTACGTAATTGCTACATTTTTTTTTTTTTAAACTGGTAAAGTAATCTTAAAGTTCTTGGAGAAATGTAATAGTTCAGAATTCTGAAAAAAAAAAAAAACCAAAAGCAAGGATCCTGTTGCTTAATTAGGAACTTATTACAAAGCTTCAGCAATCAAAATAGTGAGGTGATAAAATAAGAACAGGTGTACAAACCAATGGAATAGAACAGAGAATAAGGAAATCTATGGACAGTTGCATTTGGACAACAGTGCAAAGATCGCCCAATGAGGGAAAGAATGGTCATTTTCAAGAAAAGATGCAGGGAACTGGAGAGCCACAGGAAAAGAATTTAATGTGGACCTTTATCACTCATCATACACAAAAATTACATGAAATGAATCAAAGGTTTAACCGAAACTATGAAACTCTTAGAAGGAAATATAGGTCTAAATCATCATAACCTTGGGTCAGACAATGGTTTCTTCCATATAATACCAAAGCATTAACAATATATTGGATTTTTATCAAAACTTCAAAAAGTATGTGAAAAGGTATTACCAGAAAAGCAAAAAGACAATTTATAGAATGGATAAGGTATTTTCAAATCATTCATTTGATGAAGTCTAGTATCTAGAATATATAAAGACCTCTTACAACTCAATAATAAAAAGGACATTAGACAATGGGCAAGGACTTTGAGCAGACATCCCTTCTTCTGGCTGAACAATCTGATCAACAGCGAGCTACCTCAGTGGCACAGGAGAACAACATGGCTGGTGCTTAACTCATCTAAGGATTCCTGGTGACCAATGGGAACAGAACAAGTAAGATCAATACATTACACTGAGTTACGTATGTTAATACTAACAATTTATCTGACAGAATGGTAGATGGTAGATATAAAGCTCAAAAAACTCCAAATCTTTTAAAAGATTTCCTAGCAATTCTTTCTAGAAAGTCTATTCTTTTTTAATGTTTTTAAAAGAATGGAATTTTCTTTTGAAATTAGGGATTGCAAGTACAAGAATTAAAAGATCTGCTTGTCATAAAGGAAAACTATAAGACAATTATTCAGGACAACTGATGTTTTATTAAATTTCAAGTTTTAAACAGACAGGGTGTATAGATGCCATGCTTAAGAAAAAGAGAGGTTACATAGTACCACATGCAAAAAAGTGACAGAGAGCTGAACACACACAGCACCCTCCTAGCCACTGTGGGTGAGTTCAACAGTAAGGGACTACTGCTTCTAAAAAGTTCCTGCAGACAGACCAGACAGGGACTTGAGGAAGTGCCCACGCTGGTGTTCAGACATCCATTGTGCTGTCTGGAGATATTTCAACATGGCCCTCAACCTGCCAGAAAACTGCGATACCATCTTTATATATACCATCCCATTTCGAAGAGTAAAATGTTTTATAGGAAGGTTCATTTTTGTGACAAAGCATTTTCATCATTTCATTTATAAGTATAAGTGTTGGTTAGAGGGGGTCACAGATATATGTTTAGATGCGGGCAGTCAAACATAAGCCACACGTGCTACACGGTTAATGACATTGGGGAAAACCGGAGTAAGAAGTTCTGCGACTATCATAAACCCAAGAAGGGGACATGCCTGCGGTTGTTTATGGTATCAATAAAAATTCAGGTGCTTCCACCCGATGTACAATGTACATACATTTAGAAGTCACTTCTTATGGAAAAGAATAAAAACTGATAAGCTAAAAGCTCCCTTTCTTGCTTTAATTTTATGATTTTTATCTTCTTTGATGCTAATTTTTAAAAACTAGTAATCAATCACACATAAGATACTTAATTCTCAATGGAATTAAATGCTCTGGGTTTATTACAGAGAAAGGAAACACTGTATGTAAAATAAGCATGCTAAGACTTTTCCTGAAAAGTGGAAAATTTATCAGGAGGCCACAGTGATCCAGTAATATATAATGAAGTCTTAAATGGCTTTTTAAAATACACTAAGAAATACTTTCCTTGTATAAACAATGTCAAAGCTTTTCTTAGCAAGAAGGTTTCATAATTTGTATGCAAGTAACAAATTTTTAAAAGAAAACAAATTACTGTGCCTGATAACTTGCACATAGCATTTCAAAATGAACTAAAAAGCACTATAAGATAACAAAAGGTAAGTTTTACGTAACAAGAGTGAAGTTTTGAAAAATTCACAGGATAGTCAAATCAGACAACATAATTACTGAGTCACATGTTGAAGTATGGGAACTGGGGAAATGACCAAACAGAGGTCTGTCATGGTATATTATGGAACCACGATGCAAAATGTTTTTAGCAACAGTCTTCAGAACTGTGTTTTGTTTTTTATTTTGCTTTCTCTGTCAACCATATCCATTTTGTTGGTGTGATCAATTACAACAGCTTAAGAGAATGTTGTGGCTTAGGAAAAGGATTTATTTTGTGCCCTACTTAAGCTTGAGGCCACAGAGGGATCTTAGGGCAAAAGGGCAGACATGATTAATCTAAGTTAAAGAGCATCTACCTCGCAGCCGGGGGATTTGCTTCCACCTCATGTCTACAATTACCATCACCTGCAAAGCATTATAAGATCCTGAGGCAATGATGACCAAGGCAAAGATGGCCTAGAAGAGCTCAGAGAAGGGAGGATTAGTGCAGGTATGAACAAATAATTAAAATACCAAGGAAAGTATAGTATTAGAGGTGATTACCCAATGTCATGGACACTTATATTAAACAGAAAGTAATTATAACTAGGATAGGAGAACAAGTAGCAGAGAGAACACAGATTTGGGATTTAGGCAGAACAAGGTTTCAATCCCACTTCTATCCACGGTGGCAAGTTAGTGGCCTTTCCAAGGTTCACTTTCTCTAATTTAAATGAGGGGTCCTATCACTGAATCCCCTACTGTTGTCACTAGCTCATGTGCTGCACTTACGTAAAATACAAGAAAGCCCAGCTATGAGTAGACAGTTTGATACCTGGGAGCCTGGACCTGGGAGTGGGGTGTGCAATCAACGACGGTCCCTACTCTTCTCCAAAGCACGTTTTCATGCCTATACATAATGGTCCTGTACCTCAGGGGTGAACTTTATTAAGAATCTGAGCCACTGATACGACAAACACTCGTTAGCTTGCAACATGGCTGTCACACAAATGACAGCTCTTCCCTCATTTCCTATGCAAATTAGTAAGGATTTTTGGGAGTATAGACACTCCAGCTTAATTCTGAAGGATGCAACTTTTCAAGCAACAGACAACAAAGTGCAGTTGTTATTTGCATTTCAGCATGGAAAATAGGCAGTCTTGAAGAGAAAGAATTTGGGGGTTGGGGGTGGTGGTGTGAGACAAGGAGGCCAGAATCTGAGCTACTGAACTGAACGTGAAGAGCAGGGTTTCCACGTAGACACAGGTGAACGGGAGGCAGCTCAGATAGGGCTTGACATGGATAAGAAACTACAGATGAGGGAAAAGAAGACATCATGCATCAGTTTAGGCCAAATCTAGACAGTAAAACAGGAGCACAAGGAGCTCTCTCACGCATATACTGACTTGAGTTTCAAAGCCACATGAGACACCACAAGCACAGTTGTGAGACCTATGGGTCTGGGATTTACTGGTGTTTGTAGGAAAGCAGTATAAACAGATGGGATGCCTCAGGAAAAAAGCAACAGGAGAAGAGGAGACTAGGGCCAGATGTCACTGGTATGATCAACTCCGTACTTTAGCCACAATTTATTCATTTATCCTCAGAAATTTGATTCCAATTCCCATCCCTTCTTTGTAGAGTAACTTCTTTCTCCTTCACTTTCATGCTTAAAGGGAATTCTACTTGGGGACATAATTTATGTGACCAGATACACCCAATGTCACTGCAGAAAAGGACTGGGTAAAACCCCTTGACCGGAAAGCAGTGGCTACCATTATTTAATTAAACTACTGAATTTCTCTCCAGATGTTTGAGTGCATTAAACAAAACAAATCCAAATTGCTTACATTTGTATGTGCAAGCTTTTAAAACAAAAGCAAGCATATTTTGGTAGTTTTGCATCTTGTCCTTTTGCCAGTGACTTTAAATTTTAGTATGTTCCTCATTTTTACTGACCTGACTCTAAATGCAAAGTTTGATATTTAGAGAAATGACAAATAAATGCAAATGAGACTAAAGACAAAGCATAAAATCAGAGACTATTACAAACAGTAGAAGACATAAGCAGGAAGAATCTATGAAAATCTTATTTGGCAAGGACGCCAAAAAATAGCAATTTCTACTATGGAAAATTTCCAACATATAGAAAAACAATATGATATAAGAAATCCCAAGTACGACTCAGTTTCCAGTTACCATCCTACAGACAATCCAGTTTCATCTGTCTTCTGCTCAACAGTGTGTTCTTAACTAGTCCGAGAAATAAAGACTATAGGAATCGAATAAAGCCAACCCAGAAAATCCCTTTTCCTCAGCAAGCTCTCTTCTTTACTTTGGTGTTAGGAGCTGAGACAGTGTGGAAGTCTAACAGAAGTTTCTTACTGCAAACTTTTCTTCCTAGAGGAAAATTTAAAATGGAAGCACTTTCCAAAGAAAAGATTTTTAAAGGATTATCTTTAAAGATTTCATGTCCATTATATTCAGAATGACCTATTAATTTTTGTAGGATAAATAAAATGTTGTTATTCCAACCTAATAACAGAGCTTTTTTTCTTTCCTTAAAGAAAAATGTCTATGATTCTAATGATGTCAATATCCTCCGTCACTGAGATTTGATATTAACCAGTTGCAGTGTTCTTGGGTATTTTGCACCATATTCAAGAATTTGAATCTCCATCTGCTCTGTGGAATATGACTCACTGGTGTTAATGCTTTCAGGAGTAGATTACTAAAGTGAAAAGTTTGAATAATTCAATTAGAAACAATCAACCATAATCACCGGGTGTGAGTGTAAAGGGTCACCAACCTTCTAGTCCTTGATAGCTTGCTTTCTTATAGTTTGGTATCTGCAACAAAACCTTATTTGAAGTCACACATGGAAGCAGGCTTGGGACCAAATGTATTTAGCTAGAAGATTTTAGCTCTAGCGCATAAAAATGTGATAAATTATTTGGGTTTGTTTTCTGTAAAACTTTTTGGAGGATTTTCTTACTGTATATGTAGTATTTTGAAGGTCACATATGATTTGTATCCTCTAATGATATCTAATAAATATAATAATTTCTTAAAGATACTTAGTAAGAGTAAAAAATTGGAACTCTGCTCTCAATTCCCAGTGTTGATGAAAAACTCCTCTTAATATCTTCAAAAGAATTTTCCTCAACATTGAGTTCCCTCTTCTAAACAAAGGTTTGAAAGTCTTGCTGTGAAGTTTTTTCTCCGCCAAAAATGTAACTTGATGTGTACTCAATTCTATCCACTAATATACAGGACTACACAGACCATAATCACCAGATTCATGCGAAATACTCGACAGCGATCCGGGTAACATTTATAGAAAAATAGTAAGTAAATGGTAGAATAGTGTTGGCATAAGATGTAGAAGCCAGCTGTTCTCTCAAGCAAAGTTTCTGGAATTTCACAGTAGGAATTTCTGAAATGGAGACTATTTACCTACGAGAACATGGGTGCTCTAGTTTCCTGTGGAATGTAACCTGTATCCACTTACAGCATGCCTAACAAAGGGCAGGATTCTGTACGGAGAAGGGTACGGCAGACATGGACTACTTTTGGCTGACTGTCTCTGCACCCAGTCTTCTGTTGATGTAAGCAGAATTATACTTGTTTTATATTGCAAGAACTACTATCACAGATGCACATCTTTGTGAAGCATGGCCACTTGGAGAATTTTACAGAAGTATAATAGTAATAATATACTTCCTTCCCCAGAAAAATAGAAAAGACTTACTTGCAAGAAATATTAATCACTTTCTTAGAAAAAGTGGAACTAGATGGTGGACACACAGCAGTTCTCTGTATTACGTCTTCAAGTGCTTGTCAAGATGGGATCACATTTCAGAATAAATTTAATAGTCCATGACTTTTTAAGTTTACAAAACAAAGTGGTTTAGAGCACACTAATGGTAGGACGTTTCCCCCTATCAATTAGAGTTGATATTTGCCAAATACAACAATAACTAAAAGGTCTCAACGATGTGTTTTGGCTGTGCATCCTATCATGTATGGGTCACAGGCAAGTATGTTACTTAAATTGTTAGTCTGAGCTTTTTCACTTGTAAAATGAGGCTGTCATGCCACCCAGATAAAGTTATAGTGAGGAAGAAAGGATGCTTTCACCCTGAACTGTAAAGTAGCAAAGGAGACATGAGCTGAGATTAGATAAGTGAGAAAATAATTGCTGGTAAGTATCATTCAGTAGTAAGTGAGTCATTCTTATGCAAATATTCAATATTTGTTACATTCCTAAGGAGAATTAAACATAGATGCAACTTTAAAGGTGAGGCCTATTCCATCCTGCAAGAATTATACCACAAAAGGCAAGCTGGTCTTTTAATTTCCATGCACATGAATACTAGCTATTCCTGACGCGGAGGAATCAACTGATTTCTCCTCCAGGCACAAATGTATCTGCATGGACAGCATCAAAAGAACAGCCTACTTACCAACTTCATCCTGAATCTCCTCGGCCACAGCGGGGACATTGTAGAGCAGGGAGAGAGACTGGTTCATGCGCTCATAGATCACACGGAGGTGCGTCATAACCTGCACCAAAGAAGACCAGTCCAGGTAACCAGTTTCTGAGACATTAATAGTTAGCTATTCTCCTCACTAAGAAATGAATGTAAAGACTTGTAACACTTCCAGGATGCTTAGCTCAAAGTGCATTCCTATTAATCTTGTTCTCCTACTTTTTGTTGTCTAACTTTTGAGCTCAGCCCTGAGTCTCACCTTTAAGCTCACGAGCGTATTGTAGGCTTGTAACAGTCAATGACAAAGACCATTCATTCATGCCATCACTGACTCTGAGCTCTCAGCCTTCTTCAACAGTCCCTCATTTCCTAAATATATGCCTGCAAATTTTCTAATAGATGAGAACATTTCATTAACTTTTTGTACTGAATATAAGCATCTTACAATTTCAGTTCACAACTTTTAGGGACCAAAGAGTATTATTCAGGGTCAGATTAAATCTAAGCATTACGGTAGCAATAAAGATTAAAACTGCCTGCTGTAATTTAGTGAAGGTTTTAGTTTATATGACTTTCTTCCATTTTAGGGGCCAGTTTTAAATGGTTCCTTGAACTATCTGTAACAATAAAAATTCAAGATTTTCATATTCTCTCTAATGTGCATAACTCAGAAGATGCCCAACTGCATATTGCCGTAAGATAAGATTTTAGAATTAACCAGGCATTAAAAAGCTCTTGCTGTAGAAGTAGAAGAGTCAGAGGCCTCTGGGAATAACTGAAGGTCCTATAACTGATTTAAGAAGGAAGAATCCTCGAATATCAAAGCTCTAGGTGATTCCCAGAGCAGTGCTTACCTGGGACCGGATCTGTGCCGCCTTCTTGGGATCCACCATGCGCACGTGTTCAAAATGCTTTAGAGTGTGCTGCCTGTCTTTCTGCTCAGCACGGACATACTTCTTCAGCATGTTGAACACATGACGAGGCTGTGGAGGATAAGGTGGGAAAAAGGTTTTCCAACTTTATGCAAAAACTTTAAAGAAAGGTTGGTGTTGGTCCCGAGGTCCCACAACTTCACTCAATGATGTAAAAATATTACAAATCCTCTGTGCAAATCCTTCCTACTAGGCACTATTCTCCCACTCTTTTATTAATGAGTAATTATTTGGATGGGCCACTTTTCATGGAACAAGGTATGTTAGCGTTTTTTACACACATGCTGACTGTCCTTAATTTACCTTTTTCTTTTGATATGGGCGTATTCTTTTACTACAGAAGGAGAAAAAATTTTGAAGTAGGTTCAGTGAGATCCTTTATCCCACCAAAATACAGGGGTACATAACAAGGCTGGCTCCACTTCTACACTGTCTTAACACCGGAAGTAATGTACAAATAATACCATTATTAGTATCATAATAGTATGAAAATCAAGATGAGAAAAATAACTAACTGCTACTCATTTGTAGGCAAAAGACAGCATAAGCGCAAAGAGACATTGTATTTTCCTAGAAGAAAGGCTACTGCTAAATTGTAGTTACTCTGAAATTTAATTAAGTTCTTGTTAAGCCATTAGATTCTCATTCTTTCAGCAATAATTAAGTTCTTCATAAGTGCTTTTAGTGTTTTCTAACTGGTTCAACTTCATTCTTATTCATGTTGTATATGAAAATACTTTAAAAAAAAACGAACACAGGTTTGTTTGTATTCAGAGATTCCATTGCTATGTGCATTCTATGTGATTTTAGAAAATGATTTACAAAGATATACATCTGTTCTTCATTAAAACCAAAGGATAATCTCAAAAATTCATGTCAGAAATAGAAGTAGGACCATGTATGCAAACATAGTTACTGTTAGTAACATGTATTGGGCACCCTGAAAACCAGCTGGGAGATCCATAATTTGCTCCCAGAGAATGGGGGAAAGAGAGAGAGAGAGAGAGAGAGAGAGAGAGAGAGAGAGAGAGAGAGAGTAGTTGATAATGCTTTTACAATGCCATCCACATTGTGTGGGATAAACCTCTCCTTTCCTGTTAACTTGGGGGTCGTCTTCCTGAGTAGATTGGTGCTTTATCTCTGTACCAGCATGAAATGCATTCAGTATCATATGACCTATTATTTGTTTCTGGCTCCCACTCATGTGAGATCCCTGGGGCCAGATTTGATCTTCCTTCTCATTACTGGGAACTCCTACCATCGGTGCCTGGCTCAGAGAGAGCACGCTGTACTTGCTTACTCATCTGCGTGGCTTCCATCTTTTTTTTTCCTAGAAGAAATGAGCTTCTCCATGATCCAAGAAAGACAGACATCACAGCTTGAAACACAGCTCCTGGCTGTATTTCATTACTGTTTTCATTTGTACTGTGAAATCTGGTCTAAATCTACAAATCAGAGAATGACATTTCTAATCTTAGAAGAAAAGTAGTAAAAGATATAATTGATAAGGATATCCATAAAACACATATTTAAAGAAAACAGGATAATGTAGGCTAGCTAAAATTTTTTTTTAAATGTCAGAAGGAAAGACAGATGACTACTGATGGTGAGGGGTATTTCACACGCAAGGCTGTGTGGTGGGAACATTATGTAACCTTGACACTTGCTCATGACTAAGTCCCAGGCATACTGCCCTCCCTCACGTATGGAAACCATGGTATTTCCGGGGCTGGAGACAGACAAGTGCGACACAAGTGCGACAAGTGCGCTTCCCTGCACTGTCTGTGCTGCCCTCCCTGACGCAGCTCACTAGCTTACTGTATCTTCTTCATTGCTGCATTTCACTTCCCTCTCATGAAAAGGAGTTTTTATTTTCAAGAAAATGGTCTTTTTCCCCTAGGGAGCTAAAGTAAGAAAACGCTTCAATTAAAAATGTGAGGATTGCTCATCATCATAGCCTTCCCTCCCACCCCACCACTAATAGCCCCCCATGAATGAATGTTTCCACAGTGCATTTTGTTCCCAAGGGATCATTACCAACCAAGCAATTGCCTTGGATGGTGCGGTCCCAGACTGGCCTTGGCGTTACTGTATTTAAAGAATGGGGAGGAGCCATTTCTTACACCCAGCATCTGGTTTCCCTCTTTTTCCACGATACCACAAATACCATATATTCCCATGTGCTAATTATTAATGTCAAAAATTTATTTTTAAAATAAGCATGAAAATCTCAATTTCCCCCATCTGTGCAATTCAGATAGTAATACTTTACAAAGAAAGAATAGTTGAGGACTGAAGATGTTCTGTGTGAGGCATGAGGGCCCATGAGGCAGAGGTTATGGAGGCTACATGCTGGTCTATGGTGAGACAATGGTTCAGCCTTGGGGCAAGGAAATGCCAAGCTCAGCTAGCTGGCTCCAGAAACCTTCCCCCTGACTGCTGTGTAGTGCTTCCTTCCAATGAGAATCTAGCATGGACTCAACTAAAGACAGCTCTACAAAGTAACCAGTAAGTCTTGAGAGAGGAGAAGTCACTCAACAATCAAAAACAAGTGCCTGATCTAAGAATCCTTGCCTAAATTTCTAGTTCTTATAAGATCAGCACAGTAGTTGCCTTTTATCTGTGGAGGTCTGTTTTAAGACCTACATTGGATATCCAAATGTGAAATAATATTTAGGCCCCATGTAGACTATGATTGTTCTTATACATATTTACTTCTAATAAAATTTAATTCATAAATTTGTCACATTAAGGGATTAACAATAGCTGATAACAAAAATAAAATAGTAATGCCAACATGCTGTAATGAAAGTTACCTAAGACTTCGTAACAGCTTATTTCTGGAATTTTCATTTTATGTTTTTAGATCATAGTTGATTGAGGTAACTGCTATTGTGAAAAAATGAAATTGTGGATAGTAGGGATCATAGTAGCGTCTTTTGGGGGTACACTGATGTCAGTGTTTAATTGTGTAGAACTATCAGATTTCATTATTCAATCTCTTATTTACTATCCTCAATTTGAATGTTTGGTTCTTCTGTAGCCAATGTAGCAGAACTAGGGCGGGGATGGAGCAAGACAGGAATGTCTGTTGATCTGATTAGAAGATTACCGGAAAATGACTCAAAGTTAAGCTTGATTCTAGTGCTAAATCCTTCCTTACATTCTACTAATATGGATAATTAAGTGGTGAATGTGATCACTTGTTTTTAACCGCTTATCTCATTTAACACCAACTAAAAAAAAATATAGGGTTCAGGAAAACGTAGAAAAATATTCTTAACTTATTCGCAAACCTGGATGCTGGATAATGACACAGCAACAAGCGAGGCTGTGAGGATTCCCGAGGCATCCGCCCCTGCATGGATCATGAGCCCTGGAGCCCGGAATAAGCTCTGACTCACTGTTACGTATGAATTCGGACACACACAGTGTGTGCAACCACAAAAACACAAGCTCTATCCTCCTAGTGTCCGCTTAATAACAAGAGAAGCCTGCAGAATCAGACAATTCAGACAGCTGTAGGAGAGTCCTCAACAGGTGAGTGGCAGGATTCTGCTTGGCTGCTTTTACCATGTAAAAATGGCAGCTGCACCTACATCTCAGAAATACTAATTTTAGTCAAGAAAGAAAAAGAGGCAACATCTCCCTGTACCTTTTTATACTTTCATTTAATTTAGGTTCAGAAGAAAAAGACCTCTGCTTCTGTTATCATGAATCATACATATTTCATTAAAAAAGTAATTGTTCCCACAACTTTTAGGCACAACAAAGAATTTCCCAAGACTCAGAACTAGTTATTTCTAGGGCTATATCCTATACATCAGAGTAACAGGGAATCTTGATTAACTGTAGAGGTTGATTTTATTATGCTAGGACAAAGATGAATTCCTTAAATTTTAATTAAAAAGCAGAAACATACAGGAATGATAGGAAAAGAACAGCTGGTATCTCTATAGGATACAGAAATAATTCTCCTAAATGAACTGCTATTAAATCTGAGAGTATTGTCAGACCATTCACATTGAAGATTAAATTATTCCTATGATTAGGAAAAAATCAAAGAATTTGGTGGCTCTTAAGAATATCGCTGACACATGGAGCTCAGAAACATTTTTTTAATCTGCATGCATATAATTTCAATGACTCTCAAGTCCTTAAATTTCTGAAAACCGGTCATATCTTTTTCTGGCAAATTTCTTTTTCCATTGTCAAGATATTCTAGGTATTAATACTGTCATCTAGTGACAACTGGCATTGGGTGACTAATTTAAAACTCAGACTACTGAAGTGTAAAGAAAATAGATGATCTGCCCCAAGGGGACTCGTTATGTCCAATCACTGTTATTGTCACGACTCCTCCAAAGAAGTGTTTATCTCATAATTATATCACTTCTGTTTGCAACTGATGAGACACTTTTCAATTTTCACTAAATTAGTTTTGGACTCATGTTATCTTTGAAAAATGATTCAAAAAATTTAAAGAACTAATAATAGGTATTACCAAAATAGAATAGACATCATCTATGAAGATGGAAAGAAAAAATAAGAAAATGTTAATAATTTTGAAGGCTATGTCACAGCCTTTCCTAATAAAAGGCAATGTTTTCTTAAACACCCTTCTTTTTTGCAGCATATTACTTTTTCCATTTGGTTCTTTCACACATTTTCTCACACCTGGTGTCCCTGGGAGTTGGAATGAATGATATACATCTGGCTGACTGATGAAGCACAAGACCACTCCGTGACAATCACACCTGAATATGTAGCTTTTTATTCAACAGTTCTCCTGGGAAGCATATTGAGGTGTAATTATTCAACCCTCTTGTCCCAGTGTGTGGCTTTATGTTTGATCTCGAAATCTGGCATCTTATCATAATAGACACTTTGCCTTAAACCCTTACCTGATGGATGGGAGTGAACTGTCAAGAGCTTTTTAAAGCCCCGGGCATAATTCTGCCAAGAAGGAAGTGAATGACTCACGTTATGGGGAGCACCCTAACCTTTCCATGGACTTATTCAGAAAATCATCTCCTGGAGCATTAAATTGCACCCGAGTGGTTTCCAAAACTGACTAGAAGTTAATCACTTACTGAGAAGTTCTCTCCTGTTTTTACAAATAGATTTAGGGCCATGATTTTCACTGTTCTATGCCTCAGATTTCAAAAAATTGAAATATATAAAATGTACAAAACGTGTATTTACGCAGGCTTAAAGGCATACTTAGCCTCCATCTACTAAAGATGATCTCAGTTGAGCTCACTTTGCCATTTGGTCCTCAAAATTTCAAATTCATTTTTGTTACTGCAAGAAAAACCTAGAAAACCCACCCAAAATACATACAAAAAAAATAAGGCGTTTCCACGGGAACTTTTGGATAACAATTTTAGAGCTGGGTGAACATTTTATTTTGAAGTCTACTACAAGACGTATCCATTTTCCCTTCTTCACAAAAGCACACGAATGATTTCGTTAGTTTAAAAGGAGTACCACAGGGCAAACAAGAATTCCATGCTGAGACAAACAGCAGTCTAGACAAAGCAACAGGGAGAATGGCAATAGATTTGCACACCTTTCTATACCCAGTGTTTTTTTACTTTTGGTACTATAGACTCAATTAGAATGGTCAGATATCGGATAAGAAACCACTATCACCACATTCGGACCACCAGGGCAAATCCTCTGCATGCACCAAGGAGTCAGCCCTGCTTTGCTTCTCAGAATACTCCATTTACCGCTTTGGCCTTGACTTTGTACTCCAACTAAACTCAGCAGTAGCCAGGTAACACCTCTCCCACTGGTTTCTTCCTTCACATGGACACAGAACAATTTTCATTAGGGAGAGCCACTAACACTTCCATGTACTCTGTCTTAACAATCTCTCCCCTTGCAGGAAGGAAGACAGCCCCCTACCTCACAGTCTTGTCCCAACCTCCAATTAACCATTCTGTTTTACTAAATATGGCCAACCAAAGCTGGAAAAACGTTAATTGCAAAAAGAGTAGAAAAATGAATCCCAATCTGCAGATGGGGGAGGAAAATTCTCCATATTAAGCCACCTGCTTTTAGTTACAGGTTATGCAAGTGACAAACATGGAAATCAAACATGATATGATAGAAAATAGGATACTATAAAAGAGAAAAAGTAAAATAAAGGGGAAGAAGAAAATGGACAACAGTGGTTTTATTCTTTTCTTAGTAAACTTTTGTCAAATCTGGTACATTTCATATTTTTGTCTGGGATATTCTGAGGAAGCTATTTTGGTTATAGAGGGCACAGCTCTAAATCAGTAAAAGCTGTAAACAGAGCTGGAATTTAGCACCTGACTCAATGAGTTACACTTTTGAACATTTTTAGCACAGTGGAGACAGGGCTCTGAGCTTCTGATCCAGGGGCACAAAAGGGCCAGAAATTACATGGACTTATATGTCTTCATGTCTTATTTATTCATGTAGTAAAACAGGCTGAAGCTTTTAGCAATGAACAGGATTATTAATGCAACCCAGAAGGCAAAGCCCACAGAGCTGCAGAAGAAAATGGTAAATAAAAGATGTTTTAAAGTAACCCAGGCCCACGGAAAGATTTGTCAAATGGTCTGATGAACAAATGCCAACTGTAACATTTTTTTTTTTTCCAGAGATGTACAAGGATCTGCTTTTCAGATTAGAACTTGGCATTTCTGCTTCATACATTGTCTAACTGGTGAATACATTCAAGGATAAACACAACTGTGTTTCTTTTAATTGTACTACAGCTAGTGAATCTCTTAAACTACTAGAAATTCAAAGAGTTGTTGTTTATTTAAGAACATTTTGTAAGAAAACTCAAGGTAAAGCTTCTTAAAGTCCAAATATAACTTTGAAATTTTAATTTGGGGCCCATGGCTGAGTTTCATAAGATAAATGAATCTCTTGATGTGAAAGTGTGTGTGTGCACATGTGTGTGTCTGTAGGTTGGGGATCTCTTGCTCTCCATCTGTTCTCTTGGGCAGTTGGGAACATAAGGTGACTACGTCAGGAATCTTTAAATAATGTTATGCACCTGGGTAAAGAAGCTGAGTACCTTTATCTTCATAATAGGTTTTACTTTTCAAGGATGAAATGGAAACAGATATTAACATAACATTTACATGGGTGTTTGATGCAAGAAAGCACAGCGTTCCATGGTGGAGGTTTTGAGGGTATTCAATGCAAATATTTCAAAGGCTGTGACTGAATGGGGATTCTGTTGTGAAGGGACATCAGGAGATGAATACGGGATCAGAGAGTGTTTTGAAGCTTCCCAACATACTTAAATTTCTATTTGATGCAATTAAAAACAGAAGACATAAATGTTTGTGTTTACATTTTCCCACTGGTCTCGAGTAAGATCTATCTAACTAAGCATGATAAACATTTAAAGCAAAGCAAAGCAAAGCACGATACTGAAAGACTTTTTGAAACACACACCACTTAGAGTAGATTACAGAATTTAATTTAAAAGATGCCAATTCTCCCAGTTGTCTTTCTACCAAGTATTTGCTTCTTGTTTCTTCCTTAAAAGCTCTGAAGTTAATGAGTCCCTGTGGGCCCATTGATTTATATAAATCTCAATTAAAAATAAATGAAAGGTAAATGAATAAATAATAAATACACCAGGTACACAGTACTTTCTAAAAGATGATTTTTAGCTTAGCCGTCTTTAAATTTTTAATTGTATCTTAAAAATTAGTCTGACAAAACTTTGGTTATATTCAAAACTTGCTGATATATGTCCTAAACATCATAGTATTTGTCTCTCCACATATTAAGAACTTAGTTAAAAAAAATGCCACAGAGACTTGTGCTCTGTACATATGCTCTTTAAAATGCTGTGTATTTCTTTTTGATCAAAAGTGTTGAGGACAAAATGATGGCTTACAGGAATAAGGGGAGTTTGCATTTAGCAAAATGACTTGAGAACAAAATAGCTCAGGGTAACATCTGCACTACTTACTTGTTTTACAAAACTTACAGTAATATCCACATTGGCTCAAGATTGGTATAGCTGGAGTCAACATGAGATACAGGCTAGAAATTGATCAGCTGGGACTCCTTCATGCCATTATATATTGACTAGATGATTAAACTCCATAACCTGTTCTGCTCTTATTATTTCTAACCTACCTCTTCGTGAGGAGGCAAATTTCACTTATTCAAAGTAAGAGAGATAAACGCTTGTTTAGCTCTTCAGGCAAGTGCCTAGTATAAGAACAAATGACTATGCTACCTCTGTACTTGAATTACAAAGTAAGGTTCAGTTATTTCTTTCTCATCTTTAAAACATTTCAATTGTTATTAATTAGGGTCTGCTAAGTTTTTCCAGAACAAGGCCTACAACAGAAAATTCATTTAAAAAAGTCTACAACTGGCCTCTGGTTTAACTATACAGTATCCCACAGTAAGTCTTATTTCTTTTCAGGCTCCAGAGAATGTTGTGTATTCGGGAGATACTGTCATCTCTTATTTTGTGGCAGAGAAGCAAGACCCCAACAGCTAGCGGAGGGAAGGCTCAGCTTGAAGTTAGAAGCAGGAGTCACATGACTGTAGTGAGGAGGTCAACTGTTGATAGTTTGTCTTTAAGTGGTATAAGGCTTTAGTAGTGAGAAGCCTCCCAACATGATGGAAGTTAAGCAGATGTAATGAAAATTGGGAGAAGAATTCTGCTTTTCTTGGGGAAAAAGTATAAGTCCTTGATTTTCCAAGGAAATTTTATATCTTCTAGGCACTGTGTTAGGTACAAAGAGTATCTCAGAAATATTTCCTTGTAGTTCCAATTACAAGATATGACTTTCCTCAGATAATTACTAACAAGTTCTTGACTATATCTTTCAAGAGCAAAGTATAAAAACCAGTCATCCAGAAGAGATTCAGACTTTTCTTTCTCTTTCTAAAGTGTAGAGCTAAATGCAATGCCGCGCCATATGATACTACTCAAACACTCAAAGATGGCAACTTAACAAAAATGGCAGGTAATACCCCAAGATTGTGGGCCCATGACCACTCAGCCCTATTTCTTATTAAAAGAAAAGATTTAGGCAATTTAGCAGAAATCTTTGGATCTACCAACAACAATTTTTCTTTTTTGAACAGTCAATCAGTTCCTCCCAGGAACCTTGGAAATTTTTATTTTATTTTTCATTGATTGTCTAATTTTGATGACATTAACAAAGGGCCCACAGAAAGCACCATGGTAACCATGTAAAACAAATTCTTTTGATGAGTCATGAAAGTCTGACAAACATACTTCTTGTCCCAGCCTTTCTTGTAATGGTCAATGAGGCTTAACTGAAAGGGTCTCAATGTGCTTTATTTAAAGAGTCCACTCATCCTCACCTTTTTTTCAGCCCATCGTTTCGGGAGACTGGACTCACCCCTGGACCATTCCACAGTGTGTCTGCTTTCAAGACTGTGGTCTCCACACCTGCCATCCTGCTTGGCCCTGACACATGATGTCTGCTGTGACTCCCCCAAAAGCATCTTTTTAAGAGCAAGAGAGGAACTGAAGAACTTTTTCTTTGCAGACAGGCAAAACCAGAATTTTATTGAACATACTTAAGGAATTCAGAGGTTTTTTGCTAATAGGAAATGAAAATGCTAATGTAGATATTCTGTTTCAAAAGCTCTTTGTTTCAAGAGGAAATATGGTCTACTGAGAAGGTTCTGCAGTGGACAACTGTGATTCACAGCTCTACTCTGTCCCTCACGAGCGGTGTCACCCTGAACCAGCCACTCTATCTCCTGAGATCATAGTGATGTCATCGGTACAAGAGGGCCAATACTGTCTCGCTACCTGGAGGAATGCCAAGAGTTCTTTTATGGCTCTTCATGGCTTTTAGAAAATCAATGTGACTAGAGCAAAACGAGCACAAGCGGGTGGCATTTGGGGTTAGTTACATAACGTGCACGCAGACGTCCACTCCTGGCCAAGCCGCAGTAGAAGGAACCACTTACCTTCCTGACGGAAACAACTAATAAACGGACAAAATACATGGAACAGTTTCTGCAGGGTATTAAACCTTAGGTGAAGGACAGGGAGCCTCAAGACAGGGGGAACCAGGGAGGTGAGGCCTACAAGAGTAAGTCTAAGCTTACTACTACTCTGGAAGTCTAGAATATGGCCTAAGGTAGGAAACAAGGCAGGGCCTAGAGGACTCTAAAAGGAGAGGAGTCCAGAGAGACCCAGGGGCTAGAATTCACGAGGCAGAGTATTGGTGGGAAAGTGCTACTCTTCAAAAGAACCCAGAGATTTGCAGGGAGTCATCCTTGAAGTTGTAGCTGAGTAATAATCAGCGCAAGCATGTGGAAGAGACTGAGGCCAGGGGCAAAAGTCACCTCTGGAGTTTGCACAGAGGTAACAGCAGTACTTATACTCACCAGGTAGATGGAATACTCATGGTAGATACCCAGAAGGTATCTGCCTCATGAGGCAGATAGGCTGAAAATGCCTCTGTTCACACACAACCTTTAAAAGGCAGAACTCAAAAGGATCAAACTGCTGTTAGATAACATAACTCCATTCCAGAACAAGGTTCGAGAAAACTAGTGGGTATACAAAATACTCCGTAAGATAAAACATATTGTATCTGTCATCCAATAAAAAAAATGACAAGGCATGAGAAGATGCAGAAAAATGTTACACATTATAAAGAAAATGAATCAAAACAGAGCCAAAATTGACACAGATGCTGTAGTTAGCAATGATTTCTGTAACCTTGTTGTAGAAGTTCAAAAAACTGACGTTATATACTGGGGAAGGGAAGTCCAAGGTAATTTTCTAGATATGAAAGTGAAAGTATTTGAGATGAGACAAAAGATGAAGAGAGAACATGAAGAGCTGAAGGGCAGATGGAAGTGCACCATGGCAATCATCATGACAGTACTCAAAACTGGGGCTAACGAGAAAAGTTGTAAAAGGAATCAGCAAAAAAGAAAATCTAGAAAGCATTCATACGTGAGACCTACAGATGAATACTACCCACTTTCCTGCTGAAACTCACAGAAGTAAGACAATGAAATAAGACCCTTCAGCCACACTGAAAATATCCGTCAAAACCAAAAAATCAACAGACATTAAGACATTTTAATACAAAGAAATTAAAAAAAATCCACCCCCATGCATTAAAAATGTTTTAGAGAAGGGTCTCTGGGTAGAAGGAAAATGCTAGGTAATCTGTACCAAAAATTCAAAGCACCAGGAATGCTAACTACATAGACATTCACACAATTATTATTTATTTTTAAAAACAAAATAATTGACTATTTAAAAAACACAATTATAGTACGAACAAAACAATGAAATAACCAGGTGAAAGAGTGAAACAGGGAAAAATGGATGTTGGCCCTTTGTGTGGATGTAACTAACATCAGACCAAAAATATTCGGAAAAAAACCTGTGTAAGGAACATGTACAGACTTCATTTTATTGTTCCCTTTTGCTAAGCAGAATGGTTCAGCAATCATTTCCTTGCCATTTACATTAGAATTTACAGTATAAAGGAGAATGTGCCCAGTAACATGCAAACACTACGTTATTTTAATATAAGGGACTTGATTGAGGATCTATGAATTTTGGTACCTAAGGTCTTAGAATCTGTTTCACACAGATATTGAGAGACAATTATTTCTTATTGCAAGGCTCTCATACTGTTTGTTCAATATACTTATACTGATACAATGACATTGGGAGAAGTTAAAAATGATTTCTATAAATTCTAATGCTATCACTGAAATAACAAAGTAGTTATGATTTATAAGGCATCAAAGGAGAACAGAATCATAAATTACTTGGTCCAAAGAAAGGAATGACAAAACAGATCAGATAAACTGAAAAGAAATAGCAAGATTATAGAAGAATATGAATAACCTCCTTCAATGTACATGGTCTTCACAGTTAAAAATCAAGACTGAACTATATACTGTCTGTAAAAAATATACTTCAAATATAAGGGCAAAAAAGTTAAATAATAGGAAGGAAATATACACTGTGCTAGCAATAATCCAAAAAGTTGGAACAGCTTCGTTAGTATTAAACAAAGTAGACTTTGGAGTAAATCTTATTACCAGGGATTAAAGGGTTTAAATTTCATAATGATGAGGGGACATCAGAGAAAGAACAGCCCTGGACACACCTAAAAATAGGGGCTCAGAATAACAAAGCAAAAACTGATAGTACTGCAAAGAGAGACAGAAATTCACAGCTAAGGCTGGAGGTCCCAGGACTCATCTGCAGACAGAAAGCAGTCGTAAAGTAGCTATGCTCCAAATGTTTCCTCCACTCAAAGTCAGTGTCACCATTGAGCACTAGCGAGGAAATCCATGCCCTGCACTACCAAAAGGCCTTTTTGGGGCAGTCATCAGTGAAATCACAAATGACCTTGTCACTGCTGGTCCTGCCTGATTCAGCCTAACCTCCAGAGTACAGCCACTGCTCTGAGCCAGAAATTCGAGTTCAGTTTTCACAGGTACATGAAAAATTGTTTTACCTCTGCAAAGTGTCCAGTTGCCTTGACCTCAGTTTTATCAATTACATAACGGAACGGCTGGGCTACGTTATTTTAAAAATCCTTTGCCAACGTGTGAATGTTTGTGTTTTCCCACCACATTCACAGACTGTGAAACTTAATGTCCTGTGTGATGCTATGAGATGGTGGAGGCCATGACGAGCCCTCAAGAACGGGGTTGGTATCTTTATAAAACAGATCCCAGGGAGGCTCCCTTGTCCCTCCGGCCACGTGAGGATGCAGCGAAAAGCCTGAACCTCACAATGTCCTTGAACTGGGAAGCAGAACCTCACTAGACACCAGATCTGCTGGTGTCTTGATCTCATACTTGTCAGGCTCTGGAACTGTGAGAAGTAAATCCCTATTGTTTACAATCCATTCAATCTATAGAATTTCAATATAAATCCTGAACAAGATTTCAATTACATTGCTAACTGTTGCAACATCAGAATACTAGGTGGCATTGCATGCTGAGCTCCCAGGAAGCCTACCGATGTGCTCTTAAGAAATGGGTAAGAGTCTGTATGAAAGTGTGGAACACAGCTGGCTCTGTGGAGGTTGCTGCCCTGTGACCTTCTAACTTTCAAGACAGAATGGAGAGGCCATCCCTGTAAATAAATGCCCTTCTCCTGCTTTCTTTTGTATGGTCTCCAGTCCCAAGTCCCATCCTACTGTTTGTGGTGACCTTAAGTCCCAAGGTGACCTACCCGAGGAGGTACAGCCTGCAGAGCGGTGATGTAGTTCTCCAGGGCCAGGCGACGGCGGTCGTTGAGCATGGCTTCCACTCTGGCCATGTGCGTCTCCACCAGCTGCTGCCTCTCATTGGCCGCTTCCTGTTCCAGAGACTCCACCTTCTCCTGGAAGTGCTGCCATCATAAACACGCACACAGGAAGACAGAACTGGGTCACTCAGGACAGGGCAGCAAATCTAAGTCTCTTAAAATGGTATTCTTAAAGTGACTAATAACTATTCAAAACACTGCACAGGCACTGCAACATTCTGATTGATTCTGCACTTTTCATAGGTACCTCTTTTTCCTGCCTTTTCCACTTTCCAAGGAAATTTATTTCTCATTGGAAATCAGTACTGCGAAGTCCTTGAAGACTGACTTGACTGGTAATAATGTGAGATAACTTCACCGGAGCTCTTACATTACATATTAAAAAAAAATATTCTCCTCTGCCTGAAAGTACTTTAAAAGCAAATGATCATGATAATCTCTGTTTATGTAAGGTAATTTGGAGGCTAGTTTCAGTCTAAAATTCAAATGCTCACATAACTGCTCCCAGGAGGAGAAGAGAGAACTAGGACAACCAAAAAATGTATTATTAATAAAAATTGGATTGCAAGTAACAATATGAGTCTCAATGGCAATCAATTGTAACTTGAAATAATTGGGAACAAAGAGAAGTCAGGGTTTAGGCAACTCAGTTACCAGGTGGGGACTGGAAACAGACCAGCTTCACGGGAATAAGAAATATCAAGCCTGAAGTTCAAACAGGGGCTGTTAAGTCACAAGACCTCACTGCCAGGTGGCTAGCGCATTATGTGCCGTAGGGAAGGGGCTGGCCTTTACCTGGATCACAGCCTTCTTATCGGCTTTGGGTAAGTTCTTTGCCTGACGTTCTGCCTCCTCCCATTCTCTCATGACCTACAAAAATGAAAAAACATTGAAATTGAAAATCACCACTTCTTGTTGCAAATGCAGACACAACTGCATAGGTTGTAGTATTTTTTTCTCCCATTTTTGTCATTACAAACATTAAAAAAATTATCACATACCACATACATGAGTGTTACCTGACCTCCCATAACAATGCAAAAAATTTATTGTAGCAGTATACTGAACATAAATATCCATGCTTAATACAGGAAGGTAACCTTCTGAAACATGATTGACTTTTTTTCTTTTATTTTCTGGAGAAATGGCCAAAAGTCATTTTACTTGATGGGAGCAAATACCAACTGTTTAAAAAAGGGTATATACTTCCTGAGCAAGGTCTTTGATTAATACATTAAACACACTGGCTTTAACCTTTTATGGAAGCAAGTCAGCATTTCAACTGAGTATTTTTAGTATGGGAAAAAGCAACGTTTTTATGTGTGAAAGTGTCGTGAATACAAGGCTAAAAAAACTGAATCACACAAAGAAGAGAGGGAAGGAGTCCGTGGATTAAAATCCTAAGATCTACCCCTTACAGAACCCGTGTGCAACCAAGGCCTTCTGCTCACCAACCTGAGTCACAAATACCTAGATCCAAATCCCTACAGAAACTCCAAAAAAGTATACATTATTCTGAATATAGCAAAAAAGAAACACTGAGCTAGTATCCTGCTGAATCTGACTTGGGGAGAAAATAGTTTTTTGCTCTCAACCTTGATGTTCACCTGAATTCTCCTGAGGGATGCTACTCACTGATCTAAAAGCACAGAGTATCTGCAGATAGCATCTTCTTAGAAAAAAATAGTTTCTCACCACCTGTGGCTGCCTTTTCCATTCCAAGTGTACTGTACCAGCAGTCACACAGAGTTCAGGTATAATGTGTAGATAAAATGAAGAAAGACCAAGCATGCAAAATACTCGTCTGGCCAACGTAGTACTTACATACTTGTGTGTTTCCACCCTGTGAAAAATTTGACTTTGCACTTTATTTTTAAGAAACTGATTTTGTGATTTCAACAGTCAGCATGAAGAAAAGGTCTTCTACTAGATAATATCATATCCAATGTCCACATGAGTTTTTAATTCAGTATTTTGTTGTATGAGAGCATTCATTCATTTTTCTTTTAACACACAAAAATTACAGTCTCAGTGAGATACAAAGTCGTTGTTGCTTTAGGGACACTATGAAGAAATAAGGTAGAATAAATTTTCTATTATACCTGAATAGGGCAACAAAAACCATCTCAGAAAAACAGAAAAACTGGGACACATGCCAGCGTCCTGGGAGGCTGAGCCAGGAAGATTACAAGTTTGAGCCCAGGCGGGGCAACTTAGCAGCTTAGTGAGGTATTTTCTCAAAATAAAACACATTACAGGGCTGGGAATGGAGTGTGAAAGCCCTGAGTGTAACTTCCAATACTGTCCCTCAAAAACGGGTTTAGGGAATAAATACCCCAGAAGCCTAATAAACAACAGAACACACACTCAAAATAAACAACTTGTGTCAGTTACTTGGGTATTTCCATGGATTAATACAGGGCTCCTCTGAGCAAGGGAATATTGAAGACAATCTTTGCTGTACAGCTACGAAAGGCCTTGCAGCAAAAATTACTTCAACTGAGGCTGGAGGAATGGCACTTGCCTAGTAAGCACAAGGCCCTGGGGTCAATTCCCCAGCACCATATGAAGCTGGTCGTGTTGGTACATGCCTGTAATCCCAGCACTCAGTAGGCTGAGGGAGGAGGATTACCAAGTCCAAGGCTAGTCTGGGCTCCAGAGTGAGACTCTGTCTCAAAAATCAAAAACAAACAAAAATAAAACCTGTTCCATTTTTGATACTGAGAGTGTTCACAGAGGCAGTACTCTACCATGACTCTACTTTCTCAGGTAAGAAATACCAACATATCTTATCGGGAAGTGAAGAACTGATTTCTCACATCACATTTATGTATGTACCACCTCCCCTTGAGGTCAGAACCTGGCTATCATCTATGAATTGGGGAATCCATGGAATAACTATGATATATTTAGCTAATTTACTGAAAATAAGCGTTACTGTAGAAATGAACTCAAATTTTGATTTTCAGAGCCCCGTCATCACTGTAGGATTTACGACACCCTGATATACATGTATGTGTGGACTCAACATCTCCCTTAGATCAGTGGCTCCCACTGGACAGCTCTCACAGCAGATAATGTTACTGCAGACCCTGGTTTTAGTGCTTTACAAAAATCTATCTTACTTTGATTGATTCCTCACAATAGACTGTGCAATTAGGCACAGCTGTCACTATTTCATGGACAAGTTTAATGTATAAACTCTCAAGGTCAAACAAGGAGCAAATGGAAAAGAAAGATTAATAAGCTAAGTACATTACTGTCCACTCTGCCATGAAAAAATGGAATATCTACCAGGTGTGCCAAGTTTATTTATACTGAGTGACAGGAGAAAAGCTGTCCCTGAGATGCTACTATCTTCAAAATAAATATTTTGGAGTCAGGTCAAGTTTCGTGATAAGACTGTTAAATACATAAGTTAAAAAAAACTCTTTTAACTTAAGAGTTTAAAAACTCTTTTACTCTGTTCAGATGCTTCTTTGTATCTCTCAGATTGCTACTTATATAGCCAGAAACGCCTACAGTTTGGAGTAGTCATCACTATCACCAGCAAAATACCAAACAAACCCTAGTCCTCTATATTTATGAAAAAATGAATAATAATAAAGACTGCAACAGGATCAATTAAAAAAACAAAATTTAAAAGTTGCAATTTTCAGGATCTAGACATCGTGGTAGCTCCATTTATTCCGATTAAGCAATATGCCACTGCATGGTATCAATTTCATCTGGATTTACAGTTCTTCAAAGACTTGGCTGTTTTGTGAAGGGAAAAGAACAACTACCAAGTTCAAATTTAAAAGCAGCAAGTTCAAAGTCAGAAGGTTTCCAGAATTCAGCCTGATAGATAAGAGTATGAAGACAAAGGTTGGGCACAGGTATCTCCCATTCCTGTGACCGACTAAAAGAAGTGGACAACATGCTCCGCTCTAGGATCACATCTGTGAAGTCACTTCAAATATACCAAAAGATGCCAAAAATCCACTAAAAAGTATATTAACTAAGTCATAGGCTTTAAAATATTTGTTAAATTTTCTATTCTCCAGCGACCTACCATAATTGAAACAGAGCATTGGTCTACTGGGGTCAAAATAACCCAGATATACAGAAAACATACCCACAGATGAAAAAAATGTGTTTAAATAATGACAATGTGGATCGAAGAATGCAATTCAAGGTTAGTAAGACTTACACGTCTTGTAGGGACTGAAGGAAACTCGTAATTAAGTTAGAGACAGCAGACAGACATATCAAAAAATCACTAATAAAAATGGGGAGCAAATATTTAGAATTAAATAAAGGGTAAATGACTCTTTGTCTTGTTCTGGGAATTAAGTGGATGGAGTGCAAGGGATGGATGAGATCTGTGAACGTGGGAGAGCATTTCTGGATGCCAAGGTTAGGAGCAAAGGGATTCCAAGACAGGAGGCCAGGGTGCCTAGCTGGAATGGCAACTTCATGTAGCAGGAGGAAGACTGGAGACAGGGTGCACCAGTAGGCACTGGGGATGGCAAGCGTAGCAATCAGTGTTTACGCATGTTATTCTCCTTACGTACACTTGTGGGCAATTCATGTGCCCAGCACTGAATTTTTGAGGCCAGTGGGAAGCCACTGGAAATGTCAGATATAGAAAGTGAGACTTAAGTCTAAAGCAGAACATGTCAGTGGCAATAATTTCTACTCATGGTCCCCCTGTATATTCTCAACAATGATCACATACCTGCCTGTGACTTTCCTAAAGAAAACATCCTACTTTTCCAAAGAATCAGCTTCTGGTGAGATCTCATTATTCTACTGCACTGCCTAGTCATTTTTGTTTTGTTTTGTTTTGTTTTTGTTTTTGTCTTTTTTGAGACAGGATCTTGCTCTGTAGTTCAGGCTGGTTCTGAACTCACTATGCAGCACAGGCTGGCCTTGGACTTAATGGCAACACCCCTGCCTCAGCCTCCCAAGTGCTAGGATTACAGATGTATGCCACCACACCTGGCTTATGTGGCTGAACTCAGGCACCTGGTGCTTGACTTAGCGCTTGCTAGGAAAGTGCTTTAACTGCTGAGCCATTTCTCCGACTCCACTGCCTAGCTTTCCAGTTCAACTTGCTTGTAAGCTTTCATCACGAGCCACCATTAGAATAGTGCACTGCACACTGGAGCCAAAAATATTACTGTAAGTTCTGTCTTTATATGCTATTATACTATGTAGGTCCACGTATTACAGCTAGGCACCTTTTAAAAAAATGTAACTGTAATTGTGTTGATCCATTTTAGAGTCATTAATTTTATATTTTTCAAATGTAGGCCTTCCTACTAGTCTGGTACAGGAAGGCCACTACTACTGAGAAGAGACAGTCTGTTTCAGAGCTCCCAAGACAGAGGTACACACCACGGCAGGGCCATGTGTGAAGCAGAGCTAGGGTTTGAAAGACAAGCTTTATGTGTGCTGGGGCTGGGGAGTCCTGCCTGGTTTTAATATTAAGGGCTTCATAAGAAAATGGGTTGAGGTAAGACAACTGTATGTTGGAAGCCAGGTGGAGAACTTAGCCAAAAAACATATTTAAAGGTGCTCGGTATGTAGCTAGGTGGTATAGTGCTTGCCTAGCCAAGTATGAGGCTTGAGTTAAATGCTCAATAGTGGGAAGAAAAATAAGGAATATAAAAAGGCATGATTTGATGTCTACTAGAGACTTAATATGATTTTAGTATATGGCAGACTCATAAATCTTGTTTAATGTAGAGAAGTTTTAGGTGTTTATGTTAAGTACAACAAAAGTTAGTTCCAGCATCGGATCCCATAATAGTAACACTAAACTAATAAATCTGAGGTATTTCTTCATCTACTCATGTTTCCTTTTTCTCCCCACAGATTCATTTTTAACTGTGTTGACATAATTTAGAAAAGTGACTGCTAACAGTCACTGTAGGATTCATATTGTTGAATGAATAAGGAATCTGAGAAGGGGCTAAAATTCTCTACATGATCAAGTTCTTAACAGGACACAGGCTGCCCGGAAGTAGGCATAGCTTTAATTGTAGTTGACAGACACAGATTAAGTAGGTTTTACAAACAAGTTATATTTCAATTCATGTAACAGAGGATCTGCTTGAAAATAAAAGATCTGCATGGAGTCTGTCAGAGGGAAGGTTGTACTGGAAAGAAGCACTCGGCTTCCAAGTGCAGTGCCTGTGCCACCAGGCTGCTTGGCTCTAGGGCAGCCGGAGTGACTCCTGGGGGCTCCAGTCACTTAGAGGTCGGATGGACAGAGGAGTAGTTTCAGTGTAATTCTATGATTCTATGAATTCCGTTTGTCCAGAGTTTTAATCTGGTATTTAATAAAAAACATTCATTTTTTTTGGGTGCAGTTATTTATTGTGACCATCAGACCAGACAAGCAGACTCAGTATTTAAAGAAAGTCCACAAAAAGCCACAACTGACAGTTACCAAAAGACAATAAAGAACCTACAAAAAACATGCATGCCACAAACCCCCCAACCTATGAAGAAATTACTTTACATGGGAAAAGAGACTTTAGAGATAATAATTTAACTGAAAGATCGAGGGTGATAGCCACATCTCAACATCTTTCAGTTAAAACATTCATTTTCACTACGGAACTTTTTCTTTTTCGTGGTACTAGAGATAAAGGACAGGGCTTCTGCAGTGAACTGAAATGCCCTTCCTCTCCCCTGGCTTCTTTTCTTTTCAGATTTGGAAACAGAATCTTGCTAAGTCACTAAATTGCTCAGGCTGGACTTGAACTAATGAATTTACATTTAAAACTTGATAGTTGCAAGTACTACAGACACACAAGAGTAATACAATGTGGTACTGTTTAAAAAAATCTTACTGTGTATGTTTAAGGTATACGACATGAGATGCATGTGACATGAGATACATTTAGATAGCAAAAGAACTTTCCTATGGTGAAACAAAGCACAGATTCACCACCTAACACAGATGCCCACCAAGGACCTCTCCGCATCGCAGCGTTTCTCAACATCATTTCATCTGTGCTTATAGTCCTTCATGGAGGACTTGCCCTCACAGCAAACATTCAAAATGAAAAGCTCCTATGTTCAGAGAACCGGATAAAGCCCTGGGGGCCCAGGAGAGACAGAAGGAGACCAGACTGTCCAGTGTGTGGGACAGAAGGGGGCAAGGAGCAGGGTTACCTGGGACATTCTCTCCCGGTGCTTGGCCTCCAGCCTTTCTTTGGCTTTCTGGAAATGGGCGTGCTCGTTCTCATCCCCTGGTGTCTCCAGGTACTTGTCAACAGCATCAGGGGTGCTGGCTGCGGTTGTGGGAACTGGAAAGCAGAAGGGAAGGAGGTTTGAGAAGAGACACAAAGTGCCCATGCATTGGCAAGAAAAGCATGTTTGCAGTTACTTCCCAGGACGAGGGATTTAGTAGAAAAGCACACGTAAGATGTTAATGCTGTTTAAGAGAACATCCTTAGACAGTTCACAGCACAGTGAAGGGTGAGCTGCGTCTCATCCAGTTACGGGTAAAGGAAACCACCCACGTTGCAATTAGAACATCCAAATATCCTTTGCAAAAAAGGCATGCATAGGTGCTTTCCAGGGACATGGCTTCCCAAATCCTCATGCTTAAACCGAATTAATATACTTTTTGCAATTTTGGGAGTAAATAATGATATCACCAATATCACACACTAAGATTCCTGCAGAAACCAGAGAAATCTGAAAATCAGCCTCCTATAGAAAAACTGTATCTCTGGGAAAAATAAAGTCTACACAATGCAGTTTAGGTAGCTTAATCACAAGGCCATACTTCATGAGAGCACTTGGAACACTCTAGAAGGAAATATAAACATCAATAAGTGCACTTTTTAAATCGTAAAAGGATGCAATGCCTTCACAAACTTGGCAATAGTTAACAACTCATTACACTGCCTGTCAAAGAGGGTGATTTCTCTTTTGAATTCAATGTAGCAGTATCCGAGTTATAATATACACTGATAGATTATGTGGAAACATAAATACTCATAAAACTGAAGGGCAGGATGTAAACAAAATGTTCTACCTCACACATGAGAGGAGGGCAGTGCCTATGGGTGCATGCTGCCAAACGATCAGTATCAACTAGTGAGAACTCAGAACGTTTGGGAGCCATAAAAACCCAGAGACTTTGTACTTAAAGAACACATGTTTAACCTAAAATGAAATGAGATGCTTTTACTCTCTTCTCCAGTCAAACCAATTTAAATGCTCTATTCAAAAGATTACTTGAGTATCAATACTGTTCAAAGCATTCTTTTTGCTCTTCTTACCTAATTACTTAAGTATTGTACTTGGGATATAAGGTTCCAAAAAGCACTCAAATGAGAAATTTTATGGCAAAGTCATTTTGAAGCTAAAGTCTGAGTTATATGTCTTTTCTGCACCAGAAAATACTTGGAATCTTCCTTCAAGATATTAAAAGGAATGAGGCTATTTTTTCTAAATAATTAAAAAATGTATTTAATTTTAAAGAAAAACATTTATTCGGATTTCTCCCCTTCTACTTTAATCAGGGATTCACTGTTTCTCTCTCTCCCTTTCTTTTTTCTTTTCTTTTTTTTTTCTGGTCCTGGGGTTTGAACTAGGGGCCTTCTCACTGAGCTACATTTCCAGATCTTTTTTATTTTATATTTTGAGACAGGGTCTTGCTAACTTGCTCAGGTTTGGCCTGAACTTGCGATCCTCCTGTCTCAGCCTTCCACAGTGCTAAGACTACAGGCCTGCACCACTAGGCTGGGCTTAATCAGTATTTTTCAAAAAATTAAAAGTAGCTCCAGTATCTACTTAGACGTTGTATTCAAATGGGAGAAAGGAATCTTCAGGAACTTCATACAGCTGTTCCCACCCCTAACCCCGCCATGTTTCTAGTACACAAAAAAATGGCACTCCATCTTAAGTTTGTAGCAAAGAGAAAAGGAAGGAAAGGGCACGCTGGCTTTGCAACTAGGCACAACCGGATTTTAAAACTCATTTTTTTTTTAAACACCAACTAGGACCCTAGGCACTCTTCCTTCTTCCTTCCTCCCTTCCGTCCCTCTCTATTTCCCCCAGCACTGAGCATAGTACCCAGAAACTTCAACACTAGCCAAGTGCTCTACCACTCAGCTGTCCTCCCAGCCCATTCCATTTTCTTCATCAAGTGGAGACAACAAGCCATATAAAATAATGGAAGAGTAGAAAATCCCAGCTCTACCACTGAGTACAGAAGCAGGAAAGGTGAATTCATTCATGTTACAGAATTCTTCTTCCTCTTACTTACATCTTAGTTAATTAAATCTTACCATTTATGCTAAGGACCATAAACATCAGCCACTTTTACACACAATACCATGGACAGTCACCTGCAAGATTCATGAACTAAACGGTGTTATTTTCCAGAAAAATCTTAGTTATAGCTTGCATAAAAGGATGAAATTATTAAAATGTGAGTTCATTTTGCAAAATGGAAAAATAACCCTGAATTTTAAAGCTTTTTGTAAAACAGAAAGATCAAACATAATTTTTTTTCCCTGCAAAAAAACTCAAGTAAGTCCATATGCAAGTATTTTCCCAATTTGAAATAGAGGCAGTATCTACCACTTGAAATTTGTTTTCCATGGTTTTAATCATTTTCTCATCTTTCCTGGTAGAGAGCAAATCAGCACAAGTTACAAGAAAATGCAGAAAATAAGGCAGCAATAAGAAAATAAGGAAAATAAGGCAACAATCTTCTGGCAGAGTATAATAATCCAGCAGAATGACATGATTTGGTAGATCATACTTTACATTTTAACAAATGAAAATGTTAAGTGTTTGGGCAAACGGATGCTGATCACACAGCCATCTGGCTTTGGGTCCTAGCATGGCACCCACTGCAGAAAAAACACCACCACATAAATGGGAAGCTTTCTAGCTCTTAACTCTAATGACTGGTAAATCTTATGGCTTTCTGTAAGGGACTTTCTAGTCCTTCCATTCTGGTACTGGAGATTGAACCCAGGGCCTTCACACTGAGCAAATTTTGTATCTTGACACAAGGTCTCACCAAGTTGCTGCTACATTGCCCGGGTTGGGCTTGAACTTATCATTCCCTTGCTCCAGCTTCCCAGAGTACTTAGCAAATAATGTTTACTCTATAATGGAAAGGAGATAAATCATTATAAATCTGAATCCTTATTAATCTCTTTGGTCTAAACTTAAGTATACTTTTGTAATAAGTATGTGAGGTATGCTTACTCATATTAGGTCTCTTTCAAGTATGAAGCCTTCCTTTGGGCACATGAAAATAAACACTGTTGTATTATCGATTTATCCTGTAAAATGAAGAAACACTTCCATTGTGGTTGGTTTTGTGTCAACTTAAATGGGCTGCTGAGTGCTCATATTAATCTTTGTCTCCTCACTCTCCACACCGGGTGTGTGTCTGGCTGTGAACAGGACTTGGGTCCTTAGTCTCAGTAAAGAACATTGCTGTCTCTAATGCGAGTGGGCATCATACAGACCCCTGGGAGTCTGGCTAGAGCAAAGCGGCCACAGAGGAGGCAGGAGCTTGTGGTTCTTTGCTTCCTTCCTCCTGCCTGCCTGTGCTGGGGGACACAGGTGCTCTCCGGCATTGAGACTGGATCTTTCTACCTTTAGCTTCGCTAGTTCCTAGGCTTTTGGATCAGATCTAATTATACCACTGGCTTTTCTGCATCTCCACCTTAAGCAGGACAGATCAAGGTAACTTATCAGCTTGTGAGCTAATTCCTCATGATAACTCTGTTCATGTATGAATGGATGCTGAGTTACACACACACACACACACACACACACACACACCTTTTCACTGGAGTATCCTAAGTAATACCATTTTTCTTCAAGAACATATCTGTGAGGATCTAAGGTGCAACATGTAGAGCTGAGAAGTTGAAGAGAAGCTATGTCTTTCAGTATTTAAACTTATTTATTTATTTATTTATTTGAAACAGGGTCTTGCTCTGCAGTAGCTAGTCCTAGATTTACTATGCAGTCCAGGCTGGCTCTGAACTCATGGCCAATCCATCTGCCTCAGGCTTCTGTGTGCCGGGACTATAGACATGTGCCACCAAGTCCAGCTACTGTTCATGTGGTTCTGGGGTATAGAACACAGGGCCTTAAGACTGCTAAGCAAGCACTATCATTATGGAGCTAAGCCCCTAGCTCTAATTTAGGCTTTGTGAAGCCATTCACACTGACCCTCCATCTCAATTCCTGTGAGTGAATGAAACTGTTCCATATTCTGATCAACCAGAAAAACAGAACCCGGTCAAAGAGAGAAGTGTGCTGGTCTATGCAGATACATTAACATGACGTGTTTCACAGTCACTGCCCTGCATGTGGCAAGGAGGAAGGGAAGAACATTTTTAAGGAATGAGGGCAGAGAGCTCAGTTTCTGCTTATGTATATCTCTACAATCTCTGGGACGGACTTCCACATTGTGATCACACTGATGTCAGAATAGAGACACAGTCACGTAGTAGACAGGAGGAAAACTGCTGCTGTAAGTGTTTGGTGTGGGGAAAGCAGCAGCTCCAGGAACGCGTCATGGTATGCCTCAGGGCAGGACACCTGAAACACCAGTCACTGTAACCACACTTCAAAAGTGCAAACAAACTGCCTTTGGGAGGTTTTTGTTTGTTTGCTGTTTTTTCCACCACCGACCACTGAGGGCTGGTCAGAGACCTCTGTGGGTCAAATAACAACAGCTTCTTTTCATCCACAAGTACTCTGCTAGGTCTGTCACGAGTGTCCTTACTTAGCTTGTAAGGAGGAAAAGAAATTTCCAATTTTATTATTGTGTAGCGGACAAGCACTCTCATTTAGTAAAATAATACCCCTTAACAAAATTGGTATTCATGATTAGGTAAACCATAAAAAAGGCTATAAATTTAATGCCCAGAGGCGGAAAAAGCAAATTTATCCTTGTGTCTGAATCACTAGAAAGATGCTTTGTTTCCTTTTGCTAATGAACAATATTGACTTGGCAAAAAGACTTGGTTTGTTACAGTATCTTTGAGTGTATTTGATTTGGTTTGTTATAGTATCTGTGAGTATTTCTTATCACACAGCTGTTCTGTCCTGCACTCTGTCTGGTCAATGACCACCAAGAGAAGTAGAGTCGTAAAACAGAGGGCGAGCAGAAAGCTCCCATAAAAGAGAACACGCTGACTTCGTAGCTGGGAGAAACTATCCATCTCACTCACTCCTGCCTCTGTAAGCAAGCTGGCTGCGCAGCCTCAAGTTTTCCTGAAAACCAGCCTTAAAACTCATGAGCCAAACACTTTCAGGTCCAGGTTTTGACCACAACTTTTCTAAACAAGTATAAATAGCACCAAGACCAGGTGCATACGCCTTTAACCTGTTATTAAGCAGCCTTTATGTTAAAAAACACAACAGAAAAAAGCAGTTTTAATTCATTACTGCTTCGAGTTAACATGCTGCTTCCATATTCTGTGCCATCCTGCATCACTGATGCCTTCTGTCTAAGCCACAATCTTATTCTCAGGAGCCCTGGGAAGTCAGAGCTACCCCAGAGGCTGACACCGGCAGCTCTGCTGTAGACAGGGTGCCCTGACTTCAGAGCGCTTGTTCATTCCTTGACTCCTCTATCCCGTCAAGATTATGGCTCCTACATGTGAGGCACAGGAAAGACACCAACGTGCAGGACAGAGTTCTTTGCCTGGTGGGCAAGAAACAATCTCCACAAAAAATTACAAACAGTAAATAAAAGAAGTGCCAAGTGTGATGGCACACCCCCACAATCCCAGCAGTCTGGGAGGCTAAGACTGGTGGATCCCGAGTTTGAGCCCCTGTGGCCAACTTAGTGCTTAGTGAAACACTGTCTCAAAAAAATAAATTAAACATGAAATAAAATTTAAAAAAAGGGCTGGGAATAGAGCTCAGTGCAAAGGCCCCATGTTTCTTCAATCCATAGTATGATCAAGAAAACAAAACACACACACAAAAAAAAAGAAATTGTATTGCTAGCATGCAATTTGTATTATGGAGAAAAGGAAGAACAAAAATATGGCAGGGCTATGGAGGAGCAAGAGCACAGGGGATGGGACAGGGTCTGCAGCCATCAGGAGGCGTCTGGTCAGGGGTCAAAGGAGAAGGTGGCATTTCGACATTTCTCAGTTAGCCGCTGGGAGAACACAGCAGGCAGATGTGGAAACTAACACGAAGGCCTTAGGAGATGAGCATAAGTGGCAAATTCCTCGGCCAGCAAAGGAGACCAGTGTAGCCAGGGCTAACGAAGGCTGGGGGAAAGAGGAAGGTGCCTCAGGAGGGAAAGAGGTGCTGTCATGATCTGTAAAAGATCGCTCTGTCTGCTGGGAAAAAAGCAGAAGAAAGAGCTCTTACAAGAGTAGGAGACAAAGATGAGGATGGCTTGGACCAGGATGTCTCCCCGGAGGTCACCCACCCCACCACACGCCTAGGGGCAGGATGACAACATGCACAGTTCTTTCTCTAACTTCTGTTATCTACACGCAGGCAGCCGAGCCCCGCGGGAGGAGCTGCGTTCACATGTGCGTCAGGGCTCACTTCAGTTGTACTAAGGACACGCCAGTGCTCTCTTAGTGTCCCTGCAGGTCTCCCCACAACACTCCCAGCAGTCTATCCTCTTGGTGGGGCAGCTTTGCTTTCAAGTTAGAAATGAGCCCTCGCCCCACTCAATCTCCTTGTCACAGAACGCACCACTATCACTGAGGACACGAGGCCAGCGGGATTTCTGAACTCGAGTTTCCCCTGGGAACACTTTATCATTGGAAGGGAGGTCACATCAAAGTAAGGCGACATCTGCTAACGTTTTCAGGATGTGATTGATGTCACCCTCCCCTCATTGCCCAGCTGGAGGACTTCAAACAGGGCACATCAAATTTAACTGCACGGGCACCAGTTTCCCTCATTTGAATTCTCATTTGGTTACTGCCCCACAGAATCACCCCTTGGGATTCCTACAGGGATTCTGCACACCCTAATACATATATTTCCATCTCTAATACAGGGTATACTATGTAAATAGTTGCTACACTATGTTGTCTAAGAAACAATGATACAAAAATAGTCTGTATATGTTCAGGACAGACACATTTATTTTTAAAATTATTTTCGATTTGTGGTGGATTGAATCCATGGACATGGAAACCCCAGCACTTAGGACTGAGGGTGCTCTAGTCCACATTTATACTAAAGACAAGAATGTAAGGTCAAAACTAAAGACACTGTGAAAAATGGTTCCCATAATCTTGCTATTTGTTTGTTTCTTCAATCTCTAGGGAGATTCAGTAGCTGCAGTACATCTAGCCTGTCTCCTTTACTGAGTAGAAGGCAACTTCTCGATTTCACTGGCAACCAAAGAAGAAAGCAAATTAAATTGTATAGGAGTCACTGCCTTATCATTGAAAATGCTACTTCATACAGAACAAGCAACATTGTCACTTGAAATGGTTCTAATTTATGAAGACGCAATGTGGATAATTTATGTATGGGAGTGAAAGTTTAATTTCAATGTAGCAGGGCTGTAGACTGCCACTCTAACTTAATTTAAAAAACTTTTCCATCTCTTTAATTTCAAAACAGCTACGTTTCCTGTATTCTAAATTCATTTACCTTCCATTCCCCAAGTCTGAGATACAGGGGCCATTTACATTGTAAAAATAAAGTTTATGATCCTTCAATAAAATACTACATTTTTTTTTAAATGAGGAGGAAAAAAAAAGAACAAAGGCACCTTCCCCTTGTGTAAGACTTATTTTATAGTCAGTGGGAGTCTGTGGCAGAGAACACTATCAGTGCACTGTGGACACAAGGTAATAAAAATGTGATCAATGTTATGTTTACCCCCAGTCAAGCTACAGCTCTCTTTTATGTCCACAGATATGCACTGATGAGGGAAGTTTGTCAAATGTATGAAATAAATGTGAAAAAAAGAACGCTGGCATTTTAAAAATTCAGTATCTATGGTCTCTGTTTAGCACAATGCATCCACATTTAAAAGCCACTTCATGTCTGATCTACAACATACAGGTGACCCAACAGCAACAATAACCTGCATCTAAATGTCTTAACCTTAGATTACAGGTTTTTGTCAGTGTGGGGGGGAGCCACTCTCAATTTCATTAACAGCGGCTCATGAAGAAATGACCCGATAGAGATCTTTAATATTCAAGAGATGGGTTCAGAAAGTCAAAATCTACCACATTGCCCACTCTTTCTTGCACAGAAACTGCAAGAGTAAGAGCAGTTGGAGCCTTTAACCTCATAAGGATCAAACCAAATTCACTTGGCTCCTGCCTTCCACAGAAATCTTCCCCTACTTATGTAATTAATTTTATAAGATACCTGAGGTTCATCAGAAAAAGTGTCTAGTTATTAAAAGCACAATACTTGAATATCTTGTAGACGTCCCTCAAAATACCTGGCTCATGCTTGTGAGTCTTTTGTTCAAAAGTAACCAGCATATTAAACGTGAGTTGGGCCTGGTGGCTGCTTTAAAATAAGTGTTTTATGGGAACAACACAACGATGCTCAGTCATTTACTTATTATGTGAGGACACTTCCATGCTGCCTTGGCAGAGCTGAGTACTTATGACATGGTCTGTGTGGCCTGCAAAGCCTGAAACAGTTACTATCTGGCCTTTCAGAGAAAATGCTCACCAATCCCTTTAACTAAAATTATCCACTTTCCTTCCTGTGGCAAATGGCTAAAGAACAGAGCACATAGACAGTGAGAATCTTTTACTATTCAAAATAAAGAGCCTTCTTTAAAAAAAAAAAAAAAAGCAGTTATGCTAAGTGATTCCTTCCCCTTCCCCTTGAGTTTCTTGCTATCACAGCTTTGAAGAAAAAGACATTTTTTCTAATCGTTTCTGCATACCAAAGATCTGGCTTTTCACACTTGTCAGTCTGATAGATTTCACTGGCACTGATGTGACATGTAATTTAATGCACCACCACATCTTTTAATAACTATTTTCATAATTTTTGGCTTTTAAAAAAATCATAGTTCCAGTGGTTTTATAAAACGTGCCAAAGGGAATTAATGTTTGTTGCTTCACAACAGGAATAGCAAAACAGCATGATTAAGAACAAGAGCTCAAATTTGGCCCAGGTCTACATGGCCTGTTATTGCCGTAGCTATGATTAAGCCACAGGATGGAATCACTGAAGACCCAGAGCTAAGATGGCACATTTCACTCAAAGACTGCACAGTAAATTATCTACAGATTACAAATTGTGCACTTCTGAGGCTACAAACTTAGCAAGGACCTATGTATGGCTGAGCTGGTAAATTGCACTGGGGGGAGGGGAGTGAGTTAGGGAGCAGCAAGAAGCCACACACTGAGTTACATCCACAGCCCATTTTTTGTTTTTGATTTTGAGACAAGTTCTCACTAACACACTAAGTTTCCCAGACTGACCTTAAATGTGTGATCTTCCTGCCTTAATGTCCCAGAGTACTGGGACTACCGCTCCCATCTGCAATCTACTTCTTTTTATGTGACCTGTAAATATATTAGTGTAGCCCAAAATATCTGAATTACACAGATGTATCAACAAATTAACGTTCTCCCTTTCTTTACCCTGAAGTGGGCCAAACTTACACTTTTGCTGTAAACACGAAACCTAAGGCCATAAACATGATCCCAATGCGTAAGCGGCCAGTATGGCAAGGCTGGCTGTTCTCCACCCCAGGCTCGGATTCTACAAAACCAAGATGAAACTGACATAGAGGAAGATGTGGCTCACAGGTGAGTTTGTGGGTTTTATTCTCTGCTTCCATTAGAATAATTTTAAAAACCAAGGAGACCTCAAATTCTATAGTCAGAACAGAAACAGCCATATCCACCTTATCTCACAACTACTGAGAGCCGGGACGGTGGTCTGACAAATTCAATTTCAGAACACTTGTCCAAAATTGGATGCTACCGATATCCCCGATATCCTTACACTACAACAGGGTTTCCAGTTCGTGGAACATGTTCTTATTTATATCAGCCTAATTATAGCTCCTGATGCAAACATAGGGAAAATACTACTCTAAAAAAACAATAGTCAATCAAAGGTGATTTTGCATATTTAGCAAAGTCTGGAGACAATTTTAATTATTATAGCAGAAAAACAAGTGGCACAGAGTGCTGTGCTTAGAGGGTATTGCCTGGGCATCCTACACGCACAGGACAGTCTCTTGCACCAGTAAGTCCAACTGGATGGAAACGCCAAGCATGAGCTACATGTGCTGCTCTGTGGACAAATTCTCGCGTAAGAGGCAGGTAGCCAAGATTCAGACTCCAGCACGACAGAACTGGCTTCACAGACACTGTTTTATAAGATTCAGTGTCATGAGATTTGGTGTGTTTCCCATTTTGAGAAGCAATCTAATGGGATAATACTAGAAAAGATGATCATACTCTCATATCTGAAACATATTCTAGTCAATTATTCTAATAATATTATTATTGTTTATAAACAGAACATTGTGCAGACTGAAGTGAAACTTTTGCAACTTCCTAAACTCCTTAAACAGGCAGATCCATGACACTGATGTCAGAAAGAACTAAGATCCTTTTCCCAAGTTTTAAGTAAAGTGACAGCTCTCAGTTTCATGTCTCTATTCCTTACATTGGTGGCTTAGATTCTTATCTATGAGAACAAAAAAAGTGTCCCTAAATTGTAATACTTTTCAAGATTGTTTTTTATGACAAAAATTTTAAATATAGAAATGCCTGATTATGGTAATAAGAAATCTTGAGATGAAAATTGTTATTTATAATATGGGCTACTGTACATTTTCTCCATAAGTATTGTTATAATCTTATACCTATACAATTGGAAAGATTTTTTTCACTTTATATTTATGATCAGAAGCACCTCAGACTGACCAACCTGTTAAACCAATCACTTTGGTGGAAAGAAAGACTCTCTTAGTCCAAAATTCGTGAAGAGCAAAATGTAATCCTGAGTTGCCCACATAGGTGAGCTCGTTCACCACCTGGTGGGGCTCAGTTTTGATTCTCTGAATTGAGTCTGTTATCTACATGTGACCTCCAGGTGACCGTGAGTTTTTCAATTCAAATGTGCAGCTTTGCCATAAATAAGATGCAGAGCTATACAGGCCATAAATAACTAGAAATTATATGCTTTCCCCTGTTTGTACTAGCACTGCAAAAGCCTTCACTTGCTGTGACTGAATAGTCTCTGTAGGTACGGAAAAAAAATATACAGATGACAAAATCCCTTCATCTTCCTAGAATGGAAGGGTGTCAGGATCCCAAAGACATTGGAAGAAGGTGGAAAAATGACTGAAAAAGAGAAAATTACATGATAATTTGGGTATAACCTATGAAGAATGAATGAAAAAGTGGATGTTATACACATTTTATAAAAACAAATATATCAAATAAAGATGTTCATTTGCATCAATTAATGAAAATGGAAGATCTAATTCTTGTATATGCTAAAAGGATACAAAATAAAATGTAAAGACAAAAATCATTTTTAAAAAAGGGTAGAAAGACATACAATTTATTGGTGCATGCTATTTATATTCTTGGTATTTGAAAAAAAAAAAGTATTCCTCAACCTGTTCAATATGTTCACTATTTTCTATATTCTCCAAATGTACTTTATGAATCTCAAAATAATTGGCTAACCTATAAAACAATGTCAGAAGCAAATGCTAAGACATTTGGTGGGGTGAGCAGCCAAGATGTCATCTACATTTCAAACCAGTCCTCCCATGTTCAGCGGCTCCAGACAGGCCACTAAGCGCTATCCATCTTATTTTCTTATAAGCACAAAGGAAATGAGAAGAGTGTTCACCAAGTGTCCCAGAGAAAAACAAATATTATGGAAAATGCAACACACCATTCAAAGGTCACCATACATATAAAAACACATTTAAAAAAATCCTAACAATATAGATGTTTGCTCAGGATTAATTTGCTATTATATTTAAAGCAAAACTAATGTTATGAGAAAAATTATGAAAGTACAGAGTTCAGTGCCAAGGTATCCTAAAAGTCCATAGACAGGAGATATTAACAACATTTCTGATGCTCTGTACTATCAACTCTACATGTAAAATATAGAGATTCTTCCTAGTGATACTACGTCAGAGGACTTGCTGGGTCTTGGTTTTCTTACAATACCAAAATACATGTTTATCTTGCCAGTAAAACTACATTTAAAAAAGTTTACACAGTATTTAAATGAATTTGAGTATTTTATGAAGACCATTAAAAACTGTAGAGGTTGAGATGAAATCTTTTGAGAAGTAGATAATTCTCCAACTTTTTTTGTAATACTTGGCTTCATGAATTTTGCTACTAGTTTTCCTCCCTTAGACTAATACTGATGTTAACTTTAAGTGCTATTTTAATTATAAAATACCTAAGCCACAAATATGATTAAGTTTCTTTTTCTAGAAATCACAGGTATCAAGAGTATATATCATCCCTAGCCTATAGTTAGATAAATCTTTTTGTGGATATAATCCAAATTCAAAATTAAATATTGATGTGTCTGATATCATAATTTTAAAACTAAGCTAAACTGATATGGAAACTCAAAGCTCAAGATATCATTAAGACCTGGAATGGTTGGTTGATATGACATTTCTTTATAGAAAACTCTTATTCTCCTTCACAATGACAAAATCTAAAATGAAACATCTCTGATCCACCACTGTACAAGCTGGGAGAGGAGAAAGAAGTGTTCCTGAAACCTAAAAGAAATCTCTTACCTCCTTTTATATGAGTCAGTGTCTTACTCTGTAGTCCAGGCTGGTCTTGGACTCAGTATGGAGCCCCAGCTGGCCTCGAACTCACAGCAATTCTCTTGCTTCAGCCTCTAGAGTGCTGGGATTACAGCCATGTACCACCACACCCAGCTAATTTTTATGTGGTGCTGTGGCTTTGAACCCAGGCTGTGTCCACATGACAGAAGCACTTAATCACTGAGCTACACCCTCCCCCGCCCCCCAGCCCTGATTTTTCACTTCTTACCACTTCATATTGCCTTATAACTCACATAACTGGAATATATGTACACAAGTTAATTTGTGTGCTATAATGCATAAACAGCAAATATTTGGGTGGGGAGACAAGACAGTAAGTAATACATGTGATCTGGTTAAGTCATTGCATTTTGGTAGCTTCTAGGGAACCAAAGTGATGCCAAATCGAACATAACAATGATTCTGTACACACAATATTACTGAACCACATAAAACAGAAACGAAATTGATCAGAAATTGAAAAAGCTTAGTTAATGCTCTCAGCCCCACATCTGAAGTTGTCTGGAAAATTCAAAATTAATACAAGTAAGGCAATGGGAATATGTATTTTATTAAAAGACAGGTGTTCAAGAAATACAAAACCCATGCAAAGACTATATATAAAGGAGTTACAGTCAATCATGCAACACACTCCTCCCTGTCTCCCTCCCAGAGCGAATGAAAACATACGTTTAACAGGATCTTGGGGAAGAGGATCCTGGGTAGTCTTGAGTAAACTTTGGGACACTATGGAGAAAATAAGAGAACGTAACTAAAAACAAAAACAGAAACATGGGGATTATGGCTGGGATTTGTTCCCTGATTCCAGTGACCCAAATCAAAACAAACAGGAATCATTAAACTAAAAAACAAAATAAAACAAAAAAATAAACTGAGAACCAAAATAAACACAAACAAATACAAGACCTATTTTCACCAAAGAGTACCATCTTAGACTGCCCGATATTTTGTCTCAGTAAGACCTTCAAGTAAACTGCGGGGGCTTCCTGCTGCCGTTCTGTCTTCTTAGTGCCAAACTTCTCAGCTTCCCCTTGTTCCTTCCCACAGCACCTTCGTTCAGTTCATCGTTCCCAGGGCAGCACCTGGCTCAGGGACTTGATGAGGTTTTCTTCTCCTCTTACACCCTCTGCCTAATTCGCTAACCTCCAGCCCCTCCTTTGCCTTGTACTCCCACCCCCCAGTGATGGGGACTGAGCCACGTGTCGTGTTAGACTTTCCTGGGGAGACGTGGTCTATTCACCAGGTATGGCAATGAACAGACCAGAGTAAGATCACACAGAAGTTTAACTTAGAGGACTGGTGGGTTCCCTGACATTACTTCCAGGAGTCTGGGGGGCCACACGGGAGCCTAGATGACTGAAAGCCCACCCCAGCACAGGAATGACTCCCTGCTACCACAGCATTCTTGGGGAGGGGCCTTGAGACCCTGGTAAGTCCCAGGAACTCCCTAAGATCTGCACACCTGGCTCACTGCACCTTCCTCTTGGGACCTGCCTTCCCGCTAGGCAAGTGAAAGTGTTCTCCTACAGAGTCACATCCTCAGCCTTGCCTCTGCTGTGTGCCTGCATGCCTGCCTGCCTGCCTGCCTGCCTGCCTGCCTCCCTCCCTCCTTCCCTTCCTTTCTTCCTCCCTCCCTCTGTCTTCCTTTCTGGTATTGGGGGTTGAACCAATACCAGAAAAACATTGAGTTATGATCCCAACCCACTTTTAAAAAAATTTTTCCATTTTGACACACAGTGTCTTGATAAGTTACGCAGGCTGAGCTCAAACTTGCGTTCCTTCTGCCTCACCCTCCAAGAGTGCTGGGATTATAGGTCTGTGACACTGGGCTGGGCTCTAGGGCCTTCTTGATCTGTTATTCTGTAACTCATTCCCTCTAAAACTAAGTATTGCTTGTCTTATGCAATACATTTCTCTTTGGAGCAATTGTCTTTCGCAAATCTCTCAATAAACAAGTGCCTGGCTATGCATCTCCAACCAACCTGTGGTAACGACTACTTGCTCTTGGGCCAAAACCATCAAACAGAAAGGACATTAGAAAGGGCCATAGTGAGATTCGTGATAATTTCTAAATCTTGAGGTAAATTCTTCAGTGCTAATAATTAAAAATACCAACAAAATCCTTGCTTCCTTGTTACATACATAATATGTAACCGATATTCCAGAAAATAAATCCACGTTAGGGAAAAGAAGAGAAAACTGGAAAATTTCCAGGAAATTTCATTCAGTTAAACCAGTTAGATTCAAGGGAACAAAACCTTTTTGTTGCAATACAATTCCCCATTGTATTTCAAATTACGTGACAGAGTTAACTTTGTTTGAAACTGGGGTGGGTAGTTTTGTGGGTTAGAAGCTGCAATCATCCAATCAGAGCCAAGAAAAGAATGCCTGGGTTACCAGTTCGACACCTGTTCCCACACACTTCACCAGTGGCGTCATCTCATAGGCAAGGGAGGGCAGGAGAGCAAGAGAAGCTTTCCCTTAGATCCCACTGAGATACTGGGCTTCTCCACAATGGAAAGCCTAATGGAGCAGGTCCTTCCATAGTTCTGCTTGATCCTATGCTCCAGCTGGAAAATAATTTATGGAATCTCCAGGAATCTCAGGCAGGAAATGGTGGCTGCCACTCTTTGTCACACAAAGAAGAAAATGTAGGAGTCTTCCAGAAGATAAATGCAAAATTTTTCAGTTCTATCTGTATTAAGTCAAGGAATGACTTCTTGAGTGAGTAAAAGTTTCTACTCATGGACAAAAACATGGGGACCTAGCATGGAAGACTGTTAACAAGAGCAGAAGTCCCATATATCTGGCACAGTCTCTCCTAAAAATTAACTTTTTAGGGAAAAGTTTCATCCTGCAGATTTAAGAGGGCTGGTGGGAAGATGCAGTGTGTGTGAATGGAGAAGCATGGTTTCAAGGGAGGACACACTGCCATTGCTCCTTTCAGAATAGTCTCCCTCTCTCCAAATACACTTGTACAGTTCTGGAAGTCCTCTTCAGTGAGTGCCTTTACGGGTGTGATCAAAAATATAGTGAATGTGGCTGCCTCAATTCACAAGGCAGGCTTGTGAAACCATCATGTGCTTTCATCCATCTTGTTCACCAGATGTGGCATCGGGCAACTTCTGGGTTGTCCTCAAAGTTATAACAGCCCCGAAAGACAAACACTTTGGATGGACTTGGGATATGAGGGAAACCACAACAGTGCGACTGTGAATACTCGCAAGGGAGGAATTTCCTGGCTGCTCCACACAACAGCAAGGGTTAGAGTATGAGGGTGTCTGAAATGAGGGGAGTTGTTTGAGGGGGACTGACCACAGTGTGTTCTCTCTTACATTAATTTTTAAAAATCTCAATAATCACAGTATTTTTTTCACCATACTCCATAGTTCCAAAAAGCTTAGTATTCAAGAGAAAGGCTTTACAAATTACACTGTCTGAGCCTTATGTCATTGAAGATTTCCAATGTGGAGTAAAGAATTTTCTTCTATTTCCAAGAGAAGAAATGAACTCAACATTCCAAATGTTCATGTGCTGAATTCACAATCAGCATGGGCATTTTTAGCCTCTAGCATCTGAGGTGTATGAGTTTAATATAATCCCATCCCTCATCACAATAAAAGACACAGAGGGGAAAATAACAGTATTCACCACAATGCACCTCGTCAAGGCAACTGAAGCTTCATCAGCCAGGCTTCCAGTGGTGGGCTATATCTTCACACGTAATGCACATGCATCAACACGAACACACGTTTACAAAGACAAACACATAATGCAATTGCAGTAACGGCTTCAGAAGACAGAACAGCCACTCCAGCTCTGTTTTAAGAGAAGCACCCAAGAGTCCCTCCAGATTGCAAGACCAATCTACCACAGCTAGGAAAAGAACACATCCAAGGCCATGCTTCATTAGAGACACGGAGAGATGGGCTTATGATTGAATGTACTGTGGAGACTCCCAGCAATTAGAGAAGTCGACAGAAAGGTGGTTAGTGGTAGCAACAGGCCCATTCCCACGAATCAAGAAAATCAATCGGTTATATAGAGCAGAGTCAGTGGCGAGAAAGGCTAAAGGTGGCCAGGCTGGAGGAGGGGTCCACTTACTGACGCTGCCACACACCGCCATGCAGTATTCTTCCGTGTCAAAGTTGTTCCTGTTGCCGCCACATCCGCCGTAAAAGAACGGGGAGCATTTTCCTTCAGTGACATCAAAGTACCAGCGGGAGATCATTGCTCGGCATGGCCCCGTCTCGGCTTGTTCAGAGCACACCTCTAATCAGAGGAGATGTGGGGAACCACATTTAGCATGAAAAGGCACTGTCTCGCTGCTCACGCACACGTCTGTTGTCTAATGCACTCACCCTCCCAGAAGTAGGTGGGGCTGGGCTGATTAGCAGCATCTACCATTCACTGGGCAATTTAATCACACACCAGGACCTCAGAGTCACCTCTGAAACAAAGCAGTCCAAGGATTTTGGCTCCAAGTGAAAAGAGATTTTAGCTGCTTGTGGATGAATTTTACATGAAGGAAGGTGTTGCACATCAAAACAATTCTCCATTATGAAAAAATAAACTTAAATAAATAACGCTAAGTCAACTTTATTGTAAGAGGATTGCTTTGATTATGATGCAATCATTTAAGCTCATAAATACCTATTAGTTTTCCTTAGTAGATGACTGCCTTGATTTGAGTGTAAAATTAACTACACAATTTGAATGTTTTCCAGTTTCTAGGGAGGCGGCTTACCCACTGACTACACATGAGAAAATGTGATGCACGCACTGTGACTTAGTCAGTTCCATTAACTCAAATTTAAAGTGGTTTACATTTGTTTATTTACCTGACTTTACAAAATAATATCCCAAACAATAAATATTATTTCATGTTAAAACACATCTTACCTGTTAATGTGCCTGCCCATCCTCCCCAAATCAGTTCCATAATTCCTATTTGAAGTGTTCTAAATGTTACAATACCATTTAATCATAATCGAAAGTAGAAATCTATATTTCAGGTGTATCCCACCTGAAGTAAGACAACAGCGTCATTTTTTTTTTTTTTTTGGTCTCTCTGGGTTTGCTTCCAACTGGCTTATTTTATTCTTGGTTTTGCTAACATGCCAGAGGAAAAACATTTATCTAAAGACACAAGTCATGGGAAACCCAGTGCTCTTAAGTTAAGCATATTGAACATACTGATCCCAATTAACCAGAGACAGTGATCTACAACATTAACGCAGAGGGAATCAACAACTTACTTTCCTATACACACTGTTCTTTCTACAGATGCAATTTACTGGTGGCAAAACCAGAAGCTGCTGCCATCATGGTAACAGCTACCAAGAATGGACAGTCATCCTCACGCCCAGAAGGTTAGTCTGAAACTGCGCAGGGGCTAAACTCCATGTAACGGACATATCAGACGATTCTGGATCTCCCTGATGGTCTTCAGAAAGAAATATCTGGCTCTAGGAGCATCAAGCCAGCTGTCAGATGTCAAGATTCACCTACTCAGTAAAGATGTTTTGAAAACCCACCCTCCGTAAGTTTGTCTTTTCAATTGGCTTTCTGCATAAAACTTTAAGATGAAAACTGACTGATTTATTGAGGCCTCACTCACTTAACAATTTTATTCACTATCTCAAATCAAATGTCTGGCATGCTAGTAAGAGTAGGTTAGTGTTATGATTGCACCTGGAATGTCCCCCAAAGCCTCATGTATTTGGATGTTAAAAGGCTGTCAAAAGGCGAGGCCAGGTAGGGAGGGTTGGATTATAGGCGTGTGCTGGAAGGCAGGTGTGTGGTGGATTAGAGGCATGTTGTACATTAAGTACAGCCACCAGGCCCAACTGTTTCTGACCAAGTTATCGCTGCAATTCTAAATACTGCTACCTGGCATTTAGAACATGAGAGAGGGACTGGAGGAATGGCTCAGTGGTTAAAGAGTTTGCCTAGCAGGCAATATGTCAAGGCAAAAACCTGAGTTTGATTCCCCAACACAACATAAGCTGGGCGTGGTGGTGCATGTCTGTAATCCCAGAACTCAGGAGGCTGAGGCAGGAGGATTGCCATGAGTCTATGGCCAGCCTGGGCTACAGAGTAAGAGAAAAAATAAAACAGAAAAACTTTAGAACACCACAGAGCTTAAGTTATCACAACCAAACTTGTTTTCTGCTGAAGCTGAAGTAGGCAAATTTACGTTTGATTTTTTTTAGTTGAAAAATTTAAGTCAACACACTAGAAAATTGGTTATTTAAAAAAAAATACGACTCTCCCAATGGTTTATGAACCACATACTTTTCATATTTTATTAACTAGAGTCATGTAAAATTAGGCAAGAAAGCCTGAACTCAGCCTTATGACAAATCTCACTTAAACTCCAAGTACGGGTTGATATACCAACAAGTAAAGCAAACAGCTGTGCCCGATAATGAAACCATTGGCTCAGTACAAGACTGATGGGTGATAATTTGTCTTTACAAGACATCATATGTTGGCAAGCCTTTTTATAGAAATCTGTTAATTCTCTACGGTTACCCAACGCATCTGTCATTCTAATTACACCTAACCCAATTCTCACATCTTGCCACAATAAAAGGTTATTCATTAAATGCTATTTGAAGGAAATTCATTCAGAAGAAAACCTAATTTAAAATATTATCTACACATATTAACTTCATTCCAAATTTGTCCTGTCTGAAGCAATATTAAAACTACAAAAATTCTGCCTCAAATCCATTAATAAGATAGTAATCTTATTCACATGTGAGTCTATAAACACCAAACTTCTCAGAAACTTAAATTTAAGTGACATTATTCTCATAACTTCCCAGAATATCATAAATATCCAAGTTTGTATTTAGGAAAGTAATGAGCAAAAGTGAGAGAAAAATCAAGGAAAGAGCACTGGGCTTAGAATGTACTTCCTCACACCACTTGTCTAGAAAAACAGGATTAGATGGCATTTCCATTTTTACAAAAAAAAAAAAAAAAGAAAAGCATTTCTAGACATGAGTCAGGCTCTGGAGCAATGGTTTTACTGTTCCGTGACTTCTTCATGGCTACCTCTCCATGGTGGCTGGCCTCTGTCACAGTCCTCAGTGGCAAAGAACCAGGAAATTCAAGCTGGGAACCTCCGGTCAGAATATGGATGCTAACTACTATTTACTGTCTTTACCAGTATTCCAAAAGAATACTTCTTTAGGAAGAATAAAAACTGAAACTAAGAAGGCAGTTTCTCCATATTTCACTTCCCACATGGCAAATGTGCATATGCCATATTTTAAGTCAACATTTTATGTAGTTTTCCATCTCTAAAAATATCAGCTACTAGATTGTATTATTGACTTTACTGAATAATTTTTTACATTACTAAGTGTGTATGTATTTACTTTGGCATATTTTTACTCTTGTCCAATAAGATAGCCTCATTAGCTGCCTACTATGTGCCTAGCTGACACTAAGAAGAGCCATAATACAGCATGAGTATTTCTCTGATTATGCATTTAAAAGTGAATAATACTGTAGTTCACCCAATGGATTGGTTTATAACTACAGTTTCTAATCCTATCCACTTGCAGAAGACTTTTTGGTTGCCAAAAGAGAGGATACTAGGGCTTCTTGATGTACATTAACAGTCCTTCCAAATAATTACCAAGCCTAAACCATCAATAATGTTGATTTGTGATACATTTTTCTAATTTTTCCCAAGAAGTCTGCTGGGCAGCTGTCATCACACCTTAGATATCCTAGGAACAAATGTTAGTGAATTTCCAAAGGGAAGGAACCAGGAGGACAGGCCAGCAAGATGCTTCTTGTATCACGAGCCCTTAAAGATGTAAGGTCACATGCAACAACACAAAACCTCTGTCCAATACCTGTGACACTTTTACGCTCTTAAGTGATATCCAAAAGGAACACATTTAGACTTAAGAGAGACAGCCCCACCCCCATGAACCATCTTACTATTATAAAATAAACACAGTACATCTTTAACACTTCTTCTAACTGAAGCTTCTTTCTTAGGACTGCTGTCTTGAAGGCTGAAGGGGATTTCTGGAATATTATTTTATTTAAGATTCATTCAGTCTCGCTTATCCCTGACTTTTAACTCTTGTAACTAACAGAATCACTAAAGGTCAGACACGTTGGCAGTCGTGGCTGGAAACCACAGATGAACTTTCAAAAGGGCAAGATGGTTCAAGTCTGAGAGAGGCAGGTGTTTAGACTATAATCCACTTTGCTTTTTCCTACAGGGAACTAAAGACTTCCAGTAGGGCACATAGACATCTTACCTGCCCAAAGAATCTGAGCCAACACTCATTTGCCTGCACGGAATAGCTTAAAGTTATTCCAATGAAAATACACACATGCTTAGATAAACCACCTCTTAATTTGCTGGATTTCTCTTGCTTTGTCTTAACCTTTTCTTTATTACAAAATCTTGAGTAGACTCATACAGTTGATATGTCTATGGCATTTGCACATTTTTAAAAAAGCAACTTCTTTCAGGAAAAATATAAGACTAGTGCTTGAAAAATCTGCTTTCTGACATTTAATTAAAATACACTAATTTTTAAAAAAGTTTAAATAAGTTTAGATATAGCTTTATAGAACTACTTTCAGTTGATTGTTTCCATTATTCTAGCAGTGAATTAAAGAAATTGAAAGTAAAGAGGACTGGGCACTACCAGTTGCATAAAACTGCATGCCATACTAAATTCAAAAACAATTTCCATACAGAAGTGAATGCATTTTGTGAATTTTAGAATTAAAATTCTAAGTATCTGGAAATGCTCAGTATGGAAAAAATAATAAGATGAGCACATGCCAATAGCAAAAGAACAAATCTTACAAAGGAGTACAAGGTAGGTTAGTAGGTATTTCCAAAAAGCAAGGTTAAGGTATAATTTAGGATTTAATGTGGCACTGAACTCTACGCTTTTTGCTAGCCAGACTGTATCTCAATAAACCCGTTATTCAACATAGACAGTTAGCCAGGCCTGGTGGCACAGGCTTGTAGTCTCAGCACCCAGAGAATCTGAGGCAAGAGGATTGCAAGTTTGAGGATGTGCTGGGGATGTAGCTCAGTGAAAGCTTTTGGGCTTGTTCCCTAGTATTCTCTAAATGAATAAATAATGACTCAAAATAGAAGGTTATGATAGTTACATAAGGAAATACATATTAGCCATGAATATTTATGAAAATGGCCTTCATGGTTATCCTGGTTATTACCTTTTATTGGACTAACTTTTCTAATAATTGCTATTATTTTTGGCCCTTGCTTGATAAAATGTATATCTCGTTTTTTTTTTTTTTCAGTCTAGGATTGAAGCTGTTGGATTCCAAAGGGTGATGACTGTAAATGCACGTTATCCGTGACATCTCAAAATGAGCTTTATAAAGGACCCCTCAATCACCCAGACAGTCCCTCTTGGGAATGACCAAGATGCTGCCATCCTATGCTCCATTCTAGTAGGAAGTAGTCAAAGGGGTTACCGTCCATCTTTCCCCTTGCAGTAACAAGGCTACATAATAAATTTTTAAAAAGAGAGGTGGCTGGTGGGGAGAATAAGCCAGATTCCACCTGGCAGGTTCAGAGCAGTTAGGCTGGATGGGTTAAGATGTCCCAAAAGAGAAACTCATCCTCAGTTGAAGAATTCCTTCCAGGTAAAGAATTCTGATACCTTAAAAAAGACCACACTTTGGAACGGCCAACGACAAAGCCAAAGTCAAGTAGGTCAAAAGACCATAGGCCCTCCTGACCCCGGGCCTGGGGTCTTATCTTGAGCTCTCTAATTTGACCCTTAAGCCAAGGAACTAGTTTTACGCTAATTTGAACCAATCAGTAAAAGCCAATTCTGTATATGAATATGAATATGCATGATTCATACAAAGGAGTTCCTACTTTCTATCTCATTTTCTCCTTTATATTCCTTGCCATAAAGTCACTTTCTACTTACAGAAAAATAAAAAATAAATAAAGTTATGTACCTGTCTACTCTCTGTCTCTTTTATTTGGTTCTGCTTCTCAGTCTTCTTGGGCAGTACTTAGGAAACCTAATTGTCAGAGTGGGATTCATGATGAAAACCATCAGGCTAAACAGAAACAATGCTGTGCTTCATTCTGTCTCTAGTGATGTGTGGAGCAAACACCTTGAAACCAATGACTCTCATGCCACAGGGCATAAAATGACAGGTTGCCACCTGTCACATCTACGGTCAGTGCTGACACCAATTCTCTTGACATCAGAAGAGATGATAATGTCTTGGTTCAGACATATGAGTGTATCCCACATGCCTCAGTCACAACAGAGAGGCAAAGGATCATGGCTTACTCTAAAAAGGACATTATTCTTTTGCTCTGTTCACAAACATTTCTTGGATCTCTATTTTCATTTTTGGCAGTTTGTCACTACCGAAGCCTCCAACACATGTATGTGAGTCCATTTCCACGCCTGCAAGCTCTTGATTTACTCCAAATTTTGTGAAAAGTTAAATATAAATGATAAGCAAGAAAATGAATTATATGGCCCATTGTGTCACTTTTATTACAAAGAGATAACAGTAGAGATGTGAGAAATGAGCTACGCTTTCTGTTCTTATTTAGCTTGAGATAAACTCACATGGTTATGATTTATTTATAACGCTTATTAGATTCACTATATTTAATGGTTTATGACCTGGCAAACCACTTTTCTTCCTTGATAATCATTCAAATGCCAATCTCTTCCAACACTTTGGGTGAAATTTTCTGCCTCCTTCTCTATGCTGCTGAAGTTTCCTTTCAGCCACACTTATTTTTCTTAAGGACAGTACAGGCATGGCTGGGATGGCCACAATCTGAGCTGGCCTCCGTATTCACATCCCTCTTCTACTTCAGTGCAGTGTGTTGGTCGGGGGGGCAAGTATGGTAGTAAACCAAATGATGTTTCTCCAGATGAAAGTTCACCAGAAGGAGGGCAATAATTTAACCCTGTAATACCAATCACCTAACTCAAGGAACGTAACATTTAGATCAAACTTTCTAGCTTTATCATCACATGCAGTAAAGAGTTACCCCTATCAGTATCTCTCTCTGTTCATTTAGTACACAAATTTCTGTAAGATTTTAAATATCTCCAACAAATAAAATTCAATCTTGAAATGTAATAGCATACTATCTTGTTCAGTTTTCAGCTGGATATAAAATTTAATTGCTGGTATTTTAACATATAATATATAGTCACAAAACTATTTTCAGCAATAAACCAAGTTAAGCTATTTTTAATCAGAACATAATGTTGTCTGTAAATATTAGCTCTATTACACCAATAGATAATGGCTATGTCACATTTATGCTCTGTATAATTAAAAAGGGCCATTATTGGCTTATCTTTAACATTTTAAATTAGTAATAAGTATTAGTTTCTCCAATGCTCAGAATACATGAAAGGAGAAAAATGACCACTGTAACTGCAGTGACACAGCAGCTAGGATTGGCCAGGGAACTGTGCTACCCGTCACTCTCAAATTACTTCAGTTAACTATCACAAAAGAGCTAAATTTTACGTAAATATTATTGATCTCTACAGAGGAGAAGCAATGAATACTCAAGGTTAATAAGCTTATACAAATTTATAGTTAATATGGTATAGAGCCAGCATTCAAATCTGGGCAGTGCTATGCTTGCAAAACAAATCAAACCTTCACTAGACACAACTGCAAACGCTAGCGTAGGGCATCTAAAGGCCTTCTCACAATGTGCATGGAAAATAACAACAGAACCTACACTTCATGCATGAAAGAGATTACTTACCTGACCAATACCATAAAATTAAAAATTCTTCCTTAAAAACAGTACTTGTTTACCCCCAAAGCATGCGTTCACACACATACACACAGACACACACATACACACATACCTACCTGGGGGAAAAAATGACTTGATATGGTCATACTTGATATGGTAGTATCCGAAACAGAAAGACCTTTCTAGTATTCTTGAGAAAAATGTCAACAGAGGCTAACAAACATTTTCTGCAGAGGCCAGACAGTACATTACCAGATGTTGGCTATACAATTGGTCTCGCAAGTACGCAACTCGGCTTCCACAGCATGAACGCAGCCACACACATTATGTACATAAGTGCAGCTGGCTACTTCCAGGCAGCATGCCATTTTTAGCCCATGGGCCATAGTTTTCTCATCTCTGAGTATTACTATTTGCTGACCTCTGAACATTACTATAATTTCAATAAAAATGCTAAAGCTCCAGAAATGCTCAATGTGGAAAAAAATAATAACATGACTACGGCAAAGGAATAAACACTTACAAAGGACCATAAATTAAACGAATGGTGTACATTTATAAAGAAAAGGAAAATAAAAGTGTAATTTAGATGTTAATGTAACAGAAATATCCTGTCTCACTGAAGTCCAAATCTTGGTCTCACGGCTTCCCAGTAATAGGACTGTGGGCAACTTAAAAAGTTCCTCCAGGCCTTAGTTGTTTGACCTCCACTGGGGGAGTAAAATCCACCACAATGCATAGTTAGAAGGATTAGAAGACAGAACCGCTATCTTAAAGAATAAGGGGACTGATGGACCTGAAAATCTATGTGAAATAAAGAATTCCCACCATCTCCCAGAAGTTGAAGCCAGGCCTACTCTGTCCACACTTGCTTACAGTAGTAGCCAATCTAGTTATCAACAGGGCCACAGGGAATGTTCCCTGAGTAAATGAACATGAAGTAAAAATAGAGTTTCTCTGGACAGGCAAAATTGACTACAGTAAACCAAACATGTCACTCATTATATTACCCACTTTTCATCAGCTGAAAATTCACACTTGCTCAGAAATAACCCACTCACCTTGTGTTGTAATCCATTCTAAAAACAGATACACACACAAAATACTGCAGGGCAAATGTCTAAATATACTATTCTTTTATTCAAATTATTAATGGCTTATTTTATTAGATGAATATCCATTTTTTTTTCTTAATTACCAACAACAATAAACCTGAAAGCCCAATGGAGCTTGCAGTTAATGTGCTCCCTTTCACACAAAACCTCTTCCTGCTGAAATCAGCAATACACAACAGACATCTACTCTGGTTGGTACCACTGATTCCAATACAACATGGCTGAACATTTTGTGAGTATGCTGAAATGTCTTCTATTGTTCTTCAGTCTTTCTTTTAAAATTTAATGAATTAGAACATACTGAGGGTTGATTATTTTGTTTGTTCATTTTGTTTTTTGGGACAGAGGGTAGCTCTGTAGCCCACGCTATCCCTAGACTCACTATGCAGTGCTCCAGGCTGGTCTTGAACACATGGTAATCCTCCTGCCTCAGCCTCCCTAGTGCTGGGATTATAATCATGCACCACCATGCCCAGCCTATGTCATGCTGGGGAATTGAACTCAGGGCCTCCAGCTTGCTATGCAAATGCTTTAAGTGCTGAGCTATTCCTCCAGCCTAGCTTTTAATGAAGCATGGTGAGGACTGGTATTAGTAGCAACTGGTTAGTGATGATGAAACAATTTTTTATTAAGTATGGTTAAGTTTTCATGGGCTGAAACATTAACAATGAAAAGGAGAAGAAAGCCTCCTTTCAGGATTTCTTATTTCTAAGCCACTTTGTTCAATTTTATCCTATAATAATGAGCTACTTGTGGGACAATTTTTATGAAGTGAGTCACACATGGCACACCCATTTGGAAAGAATCAAACTTACTTTCTAATGAATAGTCTATCTCCTTTACTATTACCATCTAAAACTTGCACATCTTGTTGGAATTAGGAGTAACAACAACAGTAACTTTCCCCTACATACAAAACAAAACACCTTTACAAATCCTACACAGACACCATATAATATAACATATTTTTACTAGGCCCTCTTTTCCATAAAGATGAGCCTCAGTTATATCTTTTATCTATTTTAGGATCTTGGAAAAAATGGATGGATTCCTATTAAAAATTCTTCTATATCTGATAATGACATCTGGCATTTAAGCAACAAACACTGGCTTCTAGAACTTTTCTTTAATTTCTCTTTTTTTGCCATCAACATTAGTAACACGCTATCTTTTAAAGTGTTTATTTCTGTTTTTAAATACTTTCAGGTTGGACATTTAAAAGCAAAATGCTTTCAACTGCACTGTTACCCTAAAGAAAATATAGCATATCTGCTCCTCTGTCTTCTACTCTAGTATCTACAATACCACAACTGAAATTGAAAGCAAAAAGACTGGACCTATTCAGAAAATAACAAGATCGCATCATTTCAAGAGAACTCTATTTTGATCAAAAGCAGTAGCAGCAAATTAAATATTTTCCACTATCAACGAGAAAAATCTGTAGCAACCTGGGGATCCTGAGTTAGGACTTGGTGTACTTGGCACTCTTGATCCATGCTGCTAGGGTGGTGGGAAGGCTTCCATATTTTGGTGCCGATCTCAGTGCCTCAAAATCTCTTACGAGGACGTACTCTCTCTAGTCAATTAGACTGACCTTGTCTCCTACGCCTCGCACATGCCTTCCCACAGCACTCTATTTGTTTTCCTACTTCCTAACATACACTGTAATAAAATCTGCTTGATGCACTGCCAGCCTGCCTTCCAGTCCTGCTTTGAATGTTATCTCCTCCACGGGGCAGTCTTTGATGTATTTTGTGGTGATTCTCTTTTACTCTTTTAAGAAGGCTCCAGGCGCATATTTCATGCAAAATGGATGACTTTATTTTCTTTTGGCTTTGGTTTTCCACTAGCACTTAACAACTCTCAGGGTCAGGTGGCCAGCATGCACTCACCACGTGTCCCACCCAGCCTAATAGAACGGCTCTGTGCCAAAGGAGTGCTCTAAACACTAACGAGTAAATGGATTTCAATTATTACAGAAATAGCTACTTTGATGGAGATTGCAAGAACTTCAATCTCACTGAAAAATATTAGCTACTGTAATTCGCAGTCACACACTGGGTTTCAACAAGAAGCCCCAAAAACCTCTCTTTCCCAGTTGAGGAAATTGAAACTAAAAAATTCATCTGAACAGATCTGTCCACTCTGGCCCCGAAGGCATTTGAAAAGTACGTGCTGGGTATTAGAACACTGGTCAGCAAGGCCTGTAATCCTAGCACTCTGGGAAGCTGAGTCAGGAGAATTGAGAGTCTGAGCCCAGTGCCAGAAATTGAGCGGCTTAGTGAGACCCTGTCTCAAAAACAAAAACAACAAAACAAAAACAGAAAAGGCTGGGGATGTGGAGGGTGGAGGTACCTGGCTTGATTTCCAAATACTAAACAAACAAAACAACATCGGCTTAAATGAAATAAACATTTACTTGGACATTAACTTATATGCTAAAATTAATCAAACTGTCAGTAAATAAGGACAAACAATCCATATAGAACAGTATGTTCTCAGAAAGATGTGACATTGCCATTGAACTTTGAGTTGAGGGTTCAACAGAATAATTTTTAAAAAGTAGAACTTTAAAAAAGCACGTTAAATAAAAGAAGCCCAAAAAACAAAAGATCATAAGTTATATAACAGCACTTACATTAAATGCAAAGGGTAAGAAGAGGGCAAATGTCTGGAGACAGAAAGTGATCAGTACTTGTTTGGGGCTGGACGGGAATAGGGATCAACAGTGAATGGACTGGGAGGGATCCTACTGGGGTGATGATCCTGCTGGGGTGATGAGACATTTTCAGAACGGACTATGGTAACAGCTATACAATTTGATAAATTTATTACGATCACTGAATTATATACTTAGAATAAATGAATCTTATAACATGTAGATTATACTTCAATAAAGTTGATTAAAATTGGAACAAAGGGAAGAAGGTACTAACAGTGATAATTAGGGGTGCACTCCACATAGGGAGAGTTGCCCATTTTAAGTTCTAATAAAATAGAGCTGAATCATTAATAAAAAGTATGAAGAAAAGTTACAAGTGTAATATTTGTGGATGAACTCTAAGAGTATTTGAAACACACACAAAATAAAATTCAATCTGTATTTATTTAAATCTAGATCTCTGAGACAAATGCATATTAGGCAACTCAACCCGAACAGTTACCAGTTGCTGTAACATTTGGTCGTTTAATACAAACTGACTATTTGCTTGCATTTCATAGGGACACAAAGGAAGTTTTTTAGTTCATTTGATTCACAACAGCCCCAACAGGAGCACTAACTTAACAGCAGAAGAAAGTCTTAGACATTATTAGCATCATACTTAAATCTACTGACATATTTCTCAAGTACTTGAAACAACATACATCATTAAAGTTAAATTTTTGGAGCACAAAATAATAGGACCCAAAATCTTCTTGATCTAAATACAATACTCACACAACTAAGGTCTATAAAAGAAACTTCTATAAGCCCTGCATTTTGCATGATACTGGGTCAACTCTACTCATGTTGAAGAAGCTCTTAGTTTCAGTGGTAAATGCAACAGATAATGCTAAGCAATGAACATCCACTGCCAGGAGAATTACCAAGGAGGTCACACAGCTTAGCATTTGTCACACCAGATGCATCCGGTTTAGGTAGACTCTGAGATTTCCGAAATAGTGTGTACATTGTACAGAACAGACTGTACAATCAGCAAGTCATAGTATTTGAAATTAATTGTTGGACTACTTGTTCAACCAAAGGAAAAAAAAATCAACAAATGTAAGAAACCTTGTTATTTTGGTAACTGTCTTTGGGAGTGATGGGAAAGGCAGTGGTGGTAGGTAAACTGAATTTCAGAGTCTGGTATAATGTTGTCTTCTACTCCATGAGATTCAAATCCAGACCCGAGTGAACAGCAGCTTACCTCGGACCACTTCCTCCACAGACTCCGTGGTGGTGGTGGTGGTGGTGGCGATGCTGGTGGTCCTCTCTGTTGCTTCTTCATAGGGCTCCTCTGCATCCTCTTCTACCTCATCACCCTCCTCCACGTCCTCGTCATCATCAGCTTCTTCTTCAACATCTGTCACCTCTTCGTCCTCTGCTACTTCTAACACTTTGTCTTCACTGTAAGAACAAATAGAAATAACTGTAAAGTCAACTAAACAAACTTCAGGGGAAAAAAAAACAAGAACCAAGAACTTTGGTTCTTTCAAAGGGAACATGGCCTTGGAGGAAAAGAAAATATACACAAAGCTTAAAGTCAGAAGGTCTAAGGATGAATTCTAGCACAACAGGTGTGCAAAACTTTATGCATCTGGAACACAGCTCTTCTTTAGTTTATACAAATGCAAAAAGATACTAAGATTCCAATAGTATGAGATTCTGAAAAGGACAACATTGTATTGGCTGTCAAGAGACCAGTGCTGGCCGGGTGTTAAAGGGGAGGACGGATGGGGTGAGTAGGTTCTTGAGAGCAAAGGATTTTTTTTGAGGCAATAAAACTGGTTTGTATGATACTGCAATAGTAGATATCTGGAATTCTCTGTCAACACTCACAAAATGCACAACACAAAAGTGAACTCAAACATCACATATGAATACTGGTTCATATTAATGTATCAGTATTGGTTCAAATGGACCATGTTAAGCCAAAATGTTAAGAAGAGAGGAAGCTGGGGGTTGCTGAAAAGAGGCTGAAGAGAATTTTTGCATTTCTATTCAAATTCTACTAAACCAAACTGGTCTCAAACAGAAAGTCTAAATTCAGCTTACTGTATCATGGGGATGATGTCTCTCAACCCATGTTAAAAAACCACGTAGCACCTGCCCAGAAGAAAATAGTAAGTGTAGGTAGAAACTGGTTCAGAAACCACTACTGAAAATATAAACCAGAGGTTAAAGAGAAGATACTGGCGTAATAAATGTGCATGGTAAGGGATGCCTCCTGAATTGCCTAGTTGAGCTCTCTCTTCTGCTTATATTTGGCAGAGTATCATATTTCAGTGAATCTCAAATGTCAGCAAGGATCAGAATCAAAAGGCTTCTAAGTATTACAAGGCTGATTAAAAGCAGGTCAGCAGACTCTACCTCTGGAATTTCTGAATCAATGGAGTTACAACCGGTCATGCAAATTCGCATTCTGACAGGTCAGGAGTTCATACGGATGGTGGTTGGCAAAAAGCAAAATCCTGACACTCAGTGAGACAGGCAATACTGAGCATGATGGCAAGAGTCTCCCGTAATCCACCAGGGTAAATGTGGAAGGGGATCCAAAATACCACTTATAGCGTTTAATATCTACATGCTGGTGCACAAACAGTAGGCATTAAGTCAGTAAGCTGGATGGCAAAAGAATGTATCTGACTAAAAAGGTCTATTAAATCCTTGTGAAAATTATGGACAGACCAGGTCTAGGGCAGATAAAGAAGATAGGACTGTCTTAAGACAGTGGAAATCTGTCACCTTCAAACTGGCAGGAGAAGAGAGAAATGGATGTCCCAGACTGCGTAACATTTAATAAAGGAAAAAGATCTGGATGTGGTGGAGGATTTTCATCTTCCAGGGCAGATGTCGTGGTCTGTTTGTGAAGGAACATCACAGTGATGGGACTGAGAGTTGTCGCTTAAATGTCCCCCCACAATGAAAAAATGAAGAGAGGGGTTATTACTCCAGCGATAATCCTGGACAACACGGGAAACCTCACTGTTCATAGTGTTCAGAAAAGTGACAGGAACGTGAGGTGTTTTTTTATCAGCCATGATGTGGAGGTTTTAAAGCATGTGAAGAAATCAGACTTCAAACATGCTAGAAAGGAAAGCATGATTCCACCCGTGATCTAGAACCGCAGGAAGGAAGATGGTTCCACAAGGACAAAAGGCCTTGAAAATCCAGCATCTGAGAGAGCTCAAAGGGAAAGACAGCAGAGAGATAAATGCACACAGATGTGTACGACCCCCAAAAGACATCTATCTGTGATGACATATGATGCAAGCATAGGATAAAGGAGTTTCGCAAAATTCCCATACAAACGTGTATGACGACCTCCCACTCCCCCCCGCTCCCTCGCTCAAGCCCCAGAAGACAGTCTTGTAACTCTCGTTAAACATGATGCAAGTTTAAAAAATGGTGGCTGGAGCATCTGGCTAATACAAAGAATCCTGTTAAGCAGAATAATTTAACCCTGTGTTAACATATTACAGAAAAGACCCTAACCAATAATTTTCACATTTCCATAGGACCATGAAGAAACAAGTGAGAAGAGGAAAAGCAAACACTGGCATTGATAATCTGATAATTGAAGGCTTCGTGCACTTAGAGGTAAATCGTGTGAAATAACTGATTTCTTAATCATCTGCACAAAAATTTCTGCACGGAAGTCTGCTACTTGAGGCAACGTTTCAAAAGAATACCTAATTTTACAGCTGCTTCTTGGCTGCTCACCTTACCCAGGTACCGTGTCTGTATTCCTCTACAGAACCTCAGTGTCATACTAGCAAACAAAATAGCAGACACTTGATGCATGCCATCAGGGGTCTTAGTGATGTTTTCGTAGGTTACTGTGTTGGAGAATCTTTCTTTACTCAATCTAATCATTAACTTCCCACTGTCTATTTCTTCAATTTAAAAGGAAAATTAAAGTAAAACCAGGGAGAAATATTCAATTAAAAATGAAATCAAGTCAGTATTCTCAAACCATGCACTGCGCACACTATCTTGAGCCATGAGTGGGGTGACAACATTACAAGTGTGCGATCCCAACGTAAGATAGCGCTGTGTGGCCAGGTGCGATGGTGCAAAACAAGAGCCCTGCACTCTTAGGTGATTCGCAGACTTATCTCTTACTACTGGAATGTTGTTCTTGAAGCTCCAAGCCGAAAACACGCCTGTGCAAACAGCTGTCTTAAGTGATCTGCATTCTAGTATGTGTCTGGCCACGAAAAAGGGTGCATTACATGCCCATCATCCATCCCTGCATCTGCTGCACAATTCACTGGCGTGATAACGAGCAGCAGAGATACATGACAGTTCAACTGGCTGAGGAATTAATTACTTGGCCCGCGAGAACTCAGGTCCTGTTCTTGTGACCATCGCTTTGATTTCTGGAATTAAAGTTAGATGTCCATGAATTCTGTATCTACTTGGACACTGTTTATAATAGCAGCGCACAATTGTGTTTCAATTACCCTTCATCTTGCCTAAGAATACCAACCATGCTGACATTACAATTTCTAACTGTGCCTTTCATGAGTACCAGAAAACATTGAAAGGATAGGAAAATATTTTCACCATCACTTCACACGCCACATGGTTGTTCTGTGATGTGGCCCAGGTATGCTGGCTTTGAAAGCTGGACACAGGGGTATGAATACCCAAGAAGAGAGTTTGTGTGCACATAAGGCTTAGGACAATAGAACAATTTCCTTATATGCCATCAAACAAAACTCAAAATAGAATGACCACTTGCTAAAATGGTAGAACATTCACATCACAATCACAAATGCTAAGGGCTATCTGCTTATAGCAGGTATCTTTTAACAGGAGTTAAATGCTAATTATAAAAACCCCTTTTATAGAATGAAGAAACTATCTGAAGGCGCTGACAATTCCAGGAGTATGTGAATGCAATAAGGAGGTCAAATGAACATTACTGTGAGGAAATAGATCATTGATGATAAAATTTTATGTGTCAGCATGCAAGATTTTCCTTTGGTGAAGGATAAACTGTATCACAAAGGTGACTTCTCTTTATTTCTAAATAAAGGCTGACCTTGATAGAATTCCACTACCAGTTGCCTTCTGATAGTTTCTCTAGAAAGTGTGATTCACATATCACTTTTAATTCCCTCTTACTAAACCATACCAAACAATTCACCATTTACATTGTCTAAAAAAGCTGTGAGGCCTTCTGCAAAGGGCAATATTACAGAGATAGTAACAAATCATGCCAGGGGGTAAAGGGGTGCGAGGGTTAAAAAGGCAGAACACAAAGGCCTTTGAAGGAGTAAAACTATTTCATATGGCACTGTAATGATGGGAACAGATCATTACACGCTTGTGCAAACACACAATGCAGACCACCACGAATGAAAGTCAACGCAATAAATTCTGGGAGATAGTTATGCATGAGTGTGGGTCCACAGACTACAGTAAAAGTACCATTCTGGTGGGCATGTTGAGATGGGGAAGGTCGGGGGAGGGGCACATCTCTACATCCCACACAATCTTGGTGTGACCTAAAATTGCTCTAAAACAAATAGTCTTTGAAAGAATTAAACTGAAAATGTAAAAAGCTTGATTTGTTCTTCCCTAGTCTCTGTTAAGAGTTTTTTCCTGTTGCAAGATGGAAGAGAGAAAATGGCACAGGGGAAGCTCTGGATCCCATGATTGCATCAATGGCAATAATCAGGAGACCTGGACTTCTGCAGTGATACGGGAGAGATTTCATTTTGGTTCTCAAAATGTACCAAGCAACCAGGGAAGGGCAGATGGGGAAGCCTCAGCAGGAAGAGGCTCAGAGCCTGGCATGGTGACGCGGGCCTCTGGGAGTCTCCTAGAGTCAGAAATAGAGATGTAAGAAAGTAGAAAATTTAAAAAGAGAAACAGATGGTTCTGCCATCTTTACTTCAGTTCTCAGAGCTGCCGGAATTTTTTAACTGGAAAATAAAATGGCTGGATAAACCACTTTGCTCCAAAGGGAAACTGCTTCTGAAATTACTGCTGTTAAATGAAGAACTTTATAATCTGCAGAAAACGTAAAAGTAAGAAAGCTTATTATTCGTAGTTCTGAGGAAAAGTTTCAAGACAAGGCTAGGCAAGGAAGAAAAGCCTGAATCTCTCCCACCTCAAGACATCACTAGAAGCCAAGCACAAGACGACACACCAACTGAGTTCATTTATACAAACTATGACACTGGGCAAGCATCCAAGCAGCTTGACTCAGGGTGCTAAAGTAGTGTCAAACACCTCATACATATTCTCATCGATAGGTGTACAAAAGAGTTGTGTTGTTTTCAGAGCCTCCAAATATGAAAATGCACTACCCTGCCCCTCAGGCCCTCAGCACTATGAAGGCACATATTATAAGGAAGAAGAACTAAAGGAAAATATCATGGTCTTTATATTTTTTAAAAAAACTACAGCTCCACTTGCTATGGCCTCACTAATTAGGAAGAATCAGTTACATAACCCATTTTCTAAATTGTTTCATTAACTCAGGTACTTTACTTTCAGAGAAGATAGAGAGCGTTGAGGGTCATATGGCTACAGATACACATTACTCTCAAAGGGTTCAATTCATCATATGCTTTTGTGACTATTAAAATAACATTTTCTACCCTTAATGTTGTCAAATTTGAATCTCTTTTACCTTTTTCATATAAAAATTGATTCCTCGAAATTTCTCTTAAGCAGTTCCCTGAATTTCATCCTACAGAGCAGTAATTTTACGTTCAGTGGTCTAGTAAGACAGGTCTAAAAATACTAAATGGAAAATTCCAGATATAAACAATTCTCAAGTTTTAAATAGCTTTCATTATAGCACACTGCTATAACTAGTCTGCTTTATTATTATTATTGTTAATCTCATCTTATGCCTGAGATGTGCATCTTTATACTTGTGGTTGGGATCTGGAGTGTCCCCCAAAAGTCTTGTGTATTTTAATGTTATGGATTGTCTAGGGAGCCATGTGATGTTAGTGGACTGGGGTCTAGTCTGGAGGGTGGATTACAGTTAAGTTAGGATTAAAGGCATGTTAAGTTAGGATTAACGGTGTGTAGTGACCACACCTTCCACACCTGGATGCAGGAGGTGGCTAATCACTGGGTGGAGACCTGGAATGATACATAAGCTGAATCCTGTTGTCCTTGGAGGACTAGGACTAGGACGAGGACTACGACTTGGACTAGTCTATTCTCAAGTTGCCTTCCTGTTTGTGATGTTGTGAGAAGCTGCATCCACCTCTGCCTCTGCCATGTACTTCCATTGCTGCTGGCCCCTGAACGGATTGTGACCTTCTGAAACCGTGAGCTAAAATAAACCTTTCCTTTCCTAAACTTGTGGGTGTTGGGTATTGAGTCATAGCCACAAAAAAGTAACTAAGATAATACTTTATCATGTGTATGAATGTAAAAAAAATCCACAGTAAATATAAGATTCAGTATAACTGAAGTCTTAGGTATCCACAGAACATGTTCAAATGTTTGCCTTGCTGATAAGAAGGGACTAGTGTGGTTGGCTGTCTTAATGACTTATTTTAGATCGTGTTATTACCAATTTTTCAGGTAAAAGATCTCTAAAAACCTAGTGAGCTCTCTTTTCCTGAAAGAGAAATAAAGCCTTGTAGCCTGCACTATTAGTTAACCAAAGCCTTTCTTAACTCTTTTCTTGACTATATCAGTTTAATGGCCAGCTTTCTGTTGATGGGACCAACTACCTGACATACACAGCTTCATGAGGAAGACGTTTGTTTTGGCTCCCAGTTTCTGATGTTTTGAGGTGTCAGTTCATGCTTGGTTAGCTTCAAGGCATCAGGCAGAAGGGTATAGCAAAAGAAAGTTCCTCATCTCATGTCCCGGAAGTAATAGCATGAAAATCCAGAGAGGAAAGAATCAGGGACTAAACGTAGTCTCAGGTCGCACTCTCAAGACCCACCTACTCTAACTAGGTTCCACGTTGCATTACCCTCTTCAACTAAACTCATCAATGGGTTAGGCCATCTGTGAGTAGAACACTCCCTTGATGCAACTGTACCTCCATGTATCTTTTAATTCAGTCAAGTTGACAATTAAGAATAATTGGCACAAGAGAAAAGTACCAATATTCCACATCCTTAGGCACCTTGAAGTCAGGAAGGCTTTGTGACTGATACATTTCTGAGTAATGAGATGCCAAGATACTTATGTAGACTTCTTAGGCTTCACAAACATTTTGTTTTTCAGAGAAAGTTTAATTCTCACAGGCCGGAGTACTACTGATTCTTTGCATTTTTACTTTTCCACATTTTTCCTACCTAACAGGGCAGAAGTCATCTGTCCACTGTCAGGTGATAAACATTAGGGTCACTGGGTACACTGTCAGTTTCAGTTAAGCATACTTTAGTGGCAAGATTCTCAATCATCTTTGTATCACTGTACCAGCCCCAGCTTCTTACCACCAATGACTGGGTTTTCTGTTATTTTCAGCTAAAAATATTCCCTGCAGAGGGTTCACAAGCCCAGCAAGGGGTCCAAATTAAGGACACCTACTTTAGGAAGAGAATGACAACACTGAGACACCAAAAATGTGCAGCTCAGGCAATTAAGGGTGAACTCTAGGCCAGAACTTTGATTTGAAATTAAGCTATATCACCATTCTTACATATTTAATGATGCCTATTCGGGGTGAGAGATTCTACTCTAATTGCTGTATAAGTAACAGAGATATTACATATTACATGCTTCAGAAATTCAAGGGAGAAACTGATTCTTGTGAGCAAGAGACTTCTGGAGAAGGAAGAGGGACAGAGCTGTGTGTAGGATGAAGCAGGAATATCACTTCAATCTACAATCAGAAACAATGAGTAAATAAGTTTGAGTACAACAGAATTTGACATGGGCACTGAGATTTAACCATGAGGTAATCAAAATTGCTGAGACCAGGGCATTCCGATTTTTCTTTTTCTTTAGTTGATGGCTAGTTAAGTATTTGAGCTGAAAGAGATATGCAAAGATAGATAATAAAGCAAAAATGGCAATGCAGCTATTCATTCACCACCGAATCATTTCATTAAAGCACTTCTTTCTGTGTTATGGTTTGGATCGGATCGTGAATGTTCTCCCCCAAAGCCTCATGGAATCACGTGCCGTCAAGAGGTAGGGGCTGGTCAGGAGGAGTAACTAAAGTGTTTGGCAGATAACTGGGATATGACCTACAAGTTCCACTCTTCCTTACTTATCTGACATTTTATCTGCCAGGCCATGAAGAGCCGGCCCTCTCTGGCTATGTCTCCACCACATGCTCCTACCATTGCCCACTGCCCATGAGTGGACTGATACCTTCAGAAATCATGAGCCAAATTAAATCTTTCCTCCTTTAATTATGTTGGGTATTTCCTCAGAGCAATGAGTAAGTAACTAAAATATTATGCCATACACTCGCCAATAAATCAACAATATTTAGTGATTTTTACCAAGTGCTAGGCATGATTTCAAGAGTTGGGGAAGTAAAAATGACGAAGTTCTATTTTATTGGAACATATATATATATATATATATATATATATATATATATATATATATTCATATTCTTTTTCTTGGAATCTATCTATCTATCCATCTCTGTCTATTAGTATGAGGTAAAATACAAACAAATCAACAAGAAGAAATATCTGAAAAGATAAGTGGGGTTAATTTGCTAATGTATGACTATACTAGATGCTTATGAGAACTGAAGCAGCATTTCACACACAGTGGCTGTGGAAGGTCTCCGAGAAAGAGTCACAAGAACTGAGATCCCAACTACTATGCTGGGCACTGAGAAACAAAGAGATGGGTGAATAGTTAACAAGTAACGAATACACAATGGCACACATTAGCCAATCAATCAACAATATCTGCAGTGAATGGGTAAGGCAGGGGCACAAGCAAATGAATGCAGAAGTCAGCTGTTTAAGAAAAGAAACAGTCACTGAGCCGAGGAGACAATGAATGGAGGAAAGAAAGTGTAAGACACGCTCGGGCAGAGTGGGAGCCAGTAAGGCCATCTCCATTGTGTGCAACTGGAGTGACGATCAAATTTAAGCATTAATGATGATTCTTGGCTGCTGGATGGTGTAGACTCTGGGTGACAAGAGTGGAAGCTGACAGGCTCCTGCTCCAGGAGCTAGGGAGTCCCCAGAAAGCAGGACAACTCACAGGGTAAACAGTCAAAGGGACGGACAAGGACCTCACCCCTTGAATAAATGCGAAACCACTACTATGATAACAATGATGCACAGTTATGAGACATACAGGGTGACACTTGACCAGAAGCGATGTGCCTATAAAGACATGGGCGAGGAAAGGACTAGACTGTGATCTGGAGAGGCTTTTGTATAAACCAGTAGCACCACATAATATTAAAGGAATCTCTCTTTTCTCTGCTGAGTACACCATCATGGTAAAAATGAGTATTTTGGCTACGTGGAAGCCACTTAGTAATAGTTTTTGGACATGATGAGACAAACCTGGTGACTGAGTCATTCGTAGCAAGCAGCCACAGCTTGCTCAGTACGGCAGTGTCATGACATAAAAATGCTGCTCCGAATTTTAGGAGTTAAGGATGTAAGAGGTTGGCTCTCAGTGCTTCATAGCATCATGGTGGAAAAGCAAACTGTGAAGGATATTTTCGGGAGTGATGGAAAAGTAACTAGGAACTTTGTATCTGATGGTATTAAAACTACTGTTGATTTTGTGGGTGAGAGGAGTGTCATTTGGGCTCTGCAGAAAAATGTTTTAGATTTCAGGGACACACTGTCATACTGAGTTTGCTCACTGAACTTTTAAAATATTTCATCATGATAAAACGAGGGAAATGGTAGTCTGGCAAGACTTTTAAATTTGGAATATAACTAGCAAAATGCTAAATTGCTTTTTTAAAAAAAAAGACCATCTTCGAGACAAGAAAAGCCATATATAATGAAAAGCAGATTAACATCCTGACAGCTTTATGAGTCACCAAGGATGAAGGAGAAGCACCTATGGGAATACAAAGTTTCAGAATCATTTAAATTTTTAATATGTGAAATAAAATTATGGTTGATCAGACACTATGCCAGAAAAGTCTGAATGAGCAAATTCTCTCTGTCCAAAGATTTAACTATTGATATAGGTGATCTGTGTATATATTTCGGGTGGGGACCTATAGACATAAGATCTCTAGCCAGTTAGCAAATACTCTGAGTGCATGTGAGGTTCCTGGGTGTGTTCCATACTCTGAGCATGCTGTGGGGAGTAACACAGGAAACTGGCTGCCCTCCTGCACCTTGTATTCTAGGGAGAGAAGGCCTCAGAAATGGAAGCATACGCATTGACAGGTGCTGTGGATACAAGGAAGGCAGGAAAGCTAGCTAGGGTAAGCCGCACGGGTAACCCGGGTGGGGAGGGAATGGCTGCAAATTTTACAGACCAGTAAGAGAACACGGCCCTGAAAAAGTATCATTTCAGCAGAACTATGAGTCTGCCATCATTATCCAAGGTGTCTACACATACATGTAAGGATGGTCTATGAACTAAACGGGGACAAAGACCTTGGGAAAAACCACAATCAAGAAATCAGCCTTCATTCTTTGCGGGAGCTTATGAAGAGATTATTCCTTAGGAGGAAGAAACACAGCTGCTGGTTCCTGGGAGTTCCCCTCACTTTTCCTGGTTAAATTAAGCGGTCTGTTTGGAAAGCAGGAACAAGAAACTCTGTTCCTTTCTGTAGCACAGTGTAAATACTGCAACAGTATCTTGTCTTGCCCCATATCCTTAAGTGAGGCTCCTTCCTAAAGGAAACTGACACAGCTGAATGGCTCATTCTCAGGCTGAACAAAGTAGAAAGCCACCCAGAGGCTCCTCACGGGATACGGTCCAGGCTTCCCTTGCTGCTTTGAGGGCTTGAAATAAGTACAAAACTATTAGAAACTCCATTAAAGACAAAGACAAGTGTATCTTGAAGAGATAAAATTTTTAGTTAATTTTTGACTAATGAGCCAACTATTTCCTTCCTTGAACTGACCCACTTCCTTTGCTTGGTAAACATATTTTCAAAAAGTATCTGGGATTGATACACAAATGCAGAAGGAACAGGTTGATGGAATTAATGTGTCCATGTGTTATTAGTTTTTAGATTAAACTCCAGGTAACAACAGCTTTACTGAATTCTTTTCCTCTCTTCAGGAGAAGATTATATTTGGAAGACAGTAGCCTTCCTTATCTGTGGTTTCACTTTCCATGGTCTAAATTCTACCACTTATAAAGAAAACATATATACACACACAATGAAGGCCTACTGAGCCATACCGAAGACTAAATTTGAGTTACTTGTGGGGAAAGAGGAGCTCCTTAAGACTATGATGTTAAGTGGAGGAGTCAGACACAGAAGGTTAAATGTCACATGGTTTCTCTTCCATGAGGAACAAAATACAAAGAACAACAAATGTATATATGAGAGGGAACAGGAAACACTGGGAAGGGAGTCTAGGAAAGGGGGGATGGAAGGGCAGAGAAAGAGGAGTAGACTATTAAGATGTGACATGACACACACATGCACCAATAATCCAAGATGAGAACAGTTGTCACATATTGAAGCACGTACTAATAAAATCAATTCTAAAAAGTTTTCCTATTATTTCATGGTACTGCTTATTTTTTTTAAAAATTGTATTAATACAGTTAGAATAAACAGGAAAACTATACACAAAGCTTTGACATTAACTCCATTTGGTTACCTACCAGAGTATGTAGCATGTATAGGTGTACCTCTGCAATTTTGTTCTACTTATTAATGCCTTTAGAAATTTAATCTGGGTATGTTCAAACATTTTGGATAATTATGCTGTGAAGTTTAAAATATACTAGAAATCTGACTAGAAAGTTTTTAATGCAAAATAATACTCATATTTTAGGAAAAAGTTTCCCTAAGTCCCTCTTTAAGTTTTCCTAAAATATTAAATGGAAAATTCCTGACTTTGTAAGTTTCAGTAACTTGTGCTACAGAAATGTTAAAATTGTTCTATTTTGTCATTAGTTAGCTAATTCTTATTGTGGTTATACAGATTTTCTGTACACGCAAGCTTTACCATAGGTCTGAGTATATAGTAAAAACACTTGCATAAAAAAGTGTAATAGGATCTGGAGTTTTAGGTGATCTTGGCATGTATCAATTGCAGATGAGACTGTCATACATCAGTTGTCAGTTACTTGGGTGTTGTAGACACTGTCTACATCCCAGAGTTGGGTACCATGTGGTACACGAAGGCGCATTTCCAGATGTAGACTGTACGTTTCAACCTTGGTACTGCCACCTACCAGCTCGGCTGTGACTGACATCAAGTTATTGACCTATTGAGAAATGGTTTCTTCCTCTTTTCTCTTTTAAAATGGGATGATAATATAATTACCTTAAGGGATGCTGTTGACAGCTAATGTAAATAAAAGACCTGAACTAGCACATAGTAAAAGGTAACTACTACATCTATTTGTTGTGATTAGACTACAGGACTACAACTTGCATTTATCTTTATGACATATTTTCCTTTTAATTCTATTAAACTCTAAAACAGCATAAAGGAAAGTTCATTTCTGATAAATAATGTTTTCCTTGAGGTACATTATTTCAGAAAAAAATCTATTAAGATCTATGTTTTTATTTATCACTTTGCCTACGAAATTCCAACTGCTGACCACAGGTTTGAAGTCCTGCAGAGGCGAACATATAAACAATCATAAAATAGCACGCTAACGACGTACATATTAGCAAAAAAACATCGAGCAAAAGGAGTGTCTATTGACAAGACCTGGAAGAGATAGACAGAAAAAGAATTTGTTGAGGAAGTAATAAAACTGGGAAGTAATAAAGGAGTAGGCATCGCAGAGGTGAATGTGTGGGAAGTGGCTTTTTGCAGAAGAAGGGAAGTCCACCTGTTGGAAGTGCCAACAGCTCAGTGCGACTGAAGCAGAGTGACCCTGGGAACTGGGCAGAAGGGAAGCTGTGGTTCCGGAAAGAAGAACTTCATTTCAAAGGCTGGAGTCTAAAACTTAACCTAAGACACACAGCCTAGTAGAATTCCCAGTTGTAAGCAGAAATGTGACAAGATTGTCTGTACTTCAACAACCACGAGATGGTAGTACAGGAGACAGACAGGTGAACGGAGGAAGGTGGAATGGGGACAGGCTCTGGGGAAGCACCGCCAAGGACACAGATGGGGAAACCTCAGGGAAAACAAAACTGCTGACTGTCTGGATGAAGGGGTTAGTGACAAATCTGATGTCCCAAGAAGGAGAGAAAAGGCGGAGCTGGTTACTAATGACGACAGATGATACGACCGGAAGGACCGGTGGTAAGAACTGGATGGTAGGCCAGCAGAAGTGAATGAGCTCAGCTTCGATCACAATGGATTGGAAATGCTATGAGATACTGGTAGCTATCTGGAAATGAAGGACTAGACATTGTAGCCATGAATACACAGATCTGGAAGACACTGTTTTCCAATTCACAGTTAATAAACAGCGCTGTATATTTTTGCTATTTTTTTTCAACTGAAGAGCTGCCCTTCCTAAAAGATCACAGATAACAGGCCAGATATTTTTGCTATTTTTTTTTAACTGAAGAGCTGCCCTTCCTAAAAGATCACAGATAACAGGCCAGATGGCCACTCAGATTATACGTGGCTAATATATCCCATCACAATACCATATATGAAAAGAAACAGGATCTAGCCTTCTGCAGTCTCATTACAGTGTGCCTCCTTCCCTGTTCTTTTTCCTCTTGGGCACATTTCAACACTACTTTACAATTTAGAGATCTAAGTGAGAAAATTTCCTAGAAAATATTTTCTACTAAAGAATTTAAACCAACAGTGAGCGCTAGGCTACCTTCCACGACCTCCTGGTGGATGCCAGGATGTTGAAGTTAGTACCAAACCGTATACATGTTTCTTCCTTATACATGCATGCCTATGATGAAGTTTATAAGCTACTGAGAGTAACTGATAATAACAATAATAAAGTAACAATAAACTAGAGCAATTCTAGCAGAGTACTCTAAGAAAAGTTATGTGACTGTGGTCTTTCTCTCAAATATCTTACTGCACGCTAGTCACGCTTGCTGTTGTAACGATGTGAGATGGTATTTTATAGCTTCTCTACGGCAAAAGCAAACTACTACTCTTGCATCTGGAGCCACTGTTAGGTCAAGTAGGGGTTATGTGAACACAAGCACTGTGACGCCACGGTTGTCAGTCTAATGTCTGAGATGACTGTTGGGCAACTCCCGGGCAGGTCCTGTACACAGCACGGGTCTGCTGGACAAAGGGAAGCTCCGTGTCCTGCGTGTAATGGAGCAGATGGCACAGATTTCCTCAAAACAGCATGACATCTGAAATTTATAAATTGCTGATTTCTGGAATTTTCCACTTAATATTTTCAGACCGTGAAACCAAAGCTGTTGCTAACGGGAGACTACTTTATAGGAGAAGCCATTCAATCTAGCAAATGTGAATGGATGCAGAGCCTGTGCCAGACATTCTGCCGGATATGAGGTTTCAAAAGTGATAATTATGGCTCCTTGTCCTCAGAGCTTATATTTTTTTTGGGTATGAAAGACAATGAGCAATACTAAAATATGTGATTGGTAAGAAGATGGCAATAAGCAGGCTGCTGAGACTGAGGACAATGGGGACAGGGTACTTTTTTTTTTGAGAAGAGTGATCATGGGAATTCATTCATCTGAGACAAGGACAGCAGAGCGAGGACAGAAATAAACCCACTAGGACCCAAAGCAAAACCATCCCAGGCAGTGCGATGGGTCTGCACTGAGGTGGGGAAGCCTGTCAGATGGTCTTGTGTGGTACTGTATCAGCAGAGGAGAGAGGCACGGGTGACAGAGGATAGGTAGGGAGAAGCCAGACAAGATGTTAAAACCTGCGATATGCTGACTAGATGGAGGCCTGGCACAAACTACATTTGGTAGTTGTTACCTGTCACCACCAAAACCCAGCACACCAGAGCAAGGCTTCATTTGTTTTGGGTCTCTCTGCACATTCAGTTTTCAAGTGTACTGGAATGTCATTAATGCATTATTAGCTGTTGTCAAGTTTATGTATATCTACACTGTACATTCTGACTGCTGGTGGTGTAGAGACTGTGCGGGGAAAGAGGAGGCTTCATAACAGAGGGAGGCAGAGAAATAAAATCAGAAGAGTAGTGTGTAACTCCAGCAAGAAATAGTGGTAGTGTAGACTAGGCCTATACAGGAAAAGATGGACAGAAGCAGAAGAATCCAAAATTGACAAGATTTTCAGGAAGAACGATGAGTCCTCAGTCCATAGGCAATCCCAGGAGGCAGTGAATCAGAAACCAGAAACAAGAACAGTTTTTCCAGGTGTCGTGGAAATAACTTTCCTGGTGAGATGGGAGCACCTATATTTACCCCAGAGACAACAAAGCACACAGGCTCAAGTAATGATTATATTATAGTCCAACTTGGCAAACCATTGCATATATTGGGGATGTATACAGGAGTAGAAGCAAGCTGGGGAGAGGAAGTGGGTAAATTCAGACCTCCCTTGGACATATTAGAATTTACACACCTATGAAATGGCCAAGTAGAGTTGACTCACCACTGATATTTAGGTCAAAGGTATAGATTACAGCAATCAAGAGACAGAGCCACAAAGAAAAATATTATAATAACCTCAAAGAGATAACCAAGGATGGGAATTTGTGGTTAATTATTTTCAAAAAGGAAAATAGCAATGATTGGATAATTAAATCAATGAACAAAATCTCCTAAAAGTCTGGTATAAAGAATGTTCAGGGAAAATATGACTAGAAATAATAATGACAGCAAAGTTACACAGGAAAAGGGGCTTCTGAGACATGGCAAAGACACTGTCCTCTGCTTACTTATTAACTTTAAAGTGCTTTACAATGGAAATTTCCTTACTGTGAATGTCTAGATTCCTGAGCCCAGAGATGTCTGGCCTGTCGGTACTGGGACTTCGAGTGGATAAATAAAAGCCTTATGAGGAAAAGCACAAGTGCCACTGAACTTAGAAGTCATGGACAAACACCACAGAGGTCTCAAATACTACATCTGAAAGAATGACATGTATAACTAATTTACCAGTGGGCACGTTAGGAAAGAATACTTCAAATGGAAAGAAGTTAGAAAGGTGGTTTTGTTATGAATGGTCTAGGCATGAGTGTTGTTGAGTGATTTTTGACACTAGGATGAGTTGTAGGTAAGTCTGGACTTTAATAACTAACAGGATAGGTACCTAGAAATGCAGAATCTTTGTTCTTAGCATTCTATTCCCCTGTGATTACTTCAATCATTCTTAAATTACACTAAAAGTAATGTTGCTATCCTGGGACAACCTTGTAAACTCATTTTCATAAAACCAAAGTGCCTCATTACCACTTCCTATATGTATGACTCCTTGGCTCCAATTTTCTAATAATAGGAGCTATAAAATTCTCCCGAGAGCCCCTTGAGGGCAAATGATTAACATAAACATTCCAAAGAAAAACAATAGGAAAGAGACAAATGGTATACTCTAAGACACAGAAGATCAAAATTGGTATACCTTCCTTTACTCATTATTAGAGTTTAAGGTGATAATTCTAAAATTTCTGAAATATCAATTATATATGAAAAGCCAATGAATACCTACTTAAAGTGTCCAACAGAACTCAAATCAATTCCACATTAATTTTCCGGCCATTTTCTAAATGCAGAAATTCATGTAGTCTAGCATTTTTTCTTTCTCAAATGAAAAGGTCTCCTATATATTGAAAATTACCAGAATATTACTGTTTACTATCCAGATCTATTTTAATAATATTCTCAACCTCATATATGACAAAGGGTTTATCTATTATTACTGATTATAACCACAAGGCCTACAACACTTTTATATTAAGTAATTAAAAAGGGAACATGTTATCAAAGACATGATCATTAAACCAGAGGTGGGAGATTAGTCACTGAGCCCTAAGGAAGTCTTTTATATTTGGCAGAATGAGGTAATGTGTGGGGAAATGATTTGACTGGGAAACCATTGGCGTGCCCCCACTTAGAAAGCCAGCCTATGCATCATAAACAAGTGCACTGGAAATTCTACCAGTTCATCATATTTCCACATCTATTACTTGGTAGTTCTGAAACCAGCAGTATGGACTGTTGCAAGTATTCCCACGTTAGATGCAAAGAGGCAGGGTCAAGAAAATGCATTAGGTCCAAAGTACTTGTATCTTGGAGGACATTTTTGAAGAAAAAATTATTGTATTTACTAACAAGTCTTTCCTTTCCTACTTGCATACAATCACATGACATGGCTTTGGCTAAATGAGGTAAGTCTACCATCTGCAAATGTGCCACTGAAACACTGAGAATACCACAAATTTTATTTTGTAAACAGAAGATGAAAAAAGAATGCTAAAGTTAGCTATACTCTGGAAAGATTCCATTTACCTCTAATCAAAGAAAATATTTTTGGATATCTTTAAATTACTAAAGACTGACTTCCTTCTAAAACAAACTCAAGCTTATTATAGTTTTGCAGAGTTCCTTGTATTAAGTTGTTGGGATTTGTTTATGCCAGTTGGGCAGGGAGACATTAATAAACTGATGCACAGACTTTAAGGCCAAAGTAAAATGAGTAACTTTTAGGGTCACTTTTGAAACTGATGAAAATCATAAGGATTTCCTTCCTTTTTCCCTACTATCCTGTAACTCAAGAAATCTGAAGAGTTTTGTTGAAAGACGGAGAGGAAAAAAAAAAAAAGAGCTCATGATCAGTATCCCCAGCAATGAACGGCTCTTCCAAATGCCTGCACCTCGGCAATATCCTGTGGCGGGGGACAACCAGTGCTATCAGCTCTCAGCACCAGGCTCACCGCCAGATGCAGCTCAGGTGGCAGCGACGCAACCTGCCCTGAGTACGCATCTCCTCTCCCAGACATCACCAGCGTGGAAACCACAACAAACCCCACTGGTCTGACCTCACGTCTGTAATCTGGTTAAGACTACTGAAGTGTTTTGGCTTTGCTCCTGACACACATGTGGTCCGAGTGCATTAATTACAGGAAATTCAGCATTCTAATAAGACCTTAGAACTGGAAGCCAGTTTCCTCAAGAGAAACAGGCAAGCTTCTGCTGTTCTCCTATTCATCATTTTCAAATTAGTCCTCTCATTTCAGCACAAGAGCCACACAGCCTCAAACACTGCCAGAAGCTGCCAACCCAGCATTATGACAGTTGCTTCTCAAAGCCATAAGCTGTTTCATCAAATCCATTCTTACCTGACTTACCCGCTGGCAGACACTTAACTCCTTAATTTATCCTTTGTATGATTTACTTTATGATTGTCTAAAATTGTTGGTTTTTCCTTCCTCCCTTAAGCATTTAATTTTTCTTTCTTAATATTCAGGGCAGAAAAGCAGTTCCAAGATCACCTACTGAAAGAATTCCAAATCCAGAGACAGAAATAGAGATATATAGACAAAGCATCCCTCTTTCTCAACCAATTTTAAAAACAGGAAAAAAAAAAAACAGTGACCCATGAATTGACACACATTCTTATAACAGCCTGACATCCAGTCTAGCACTGCTGGCCAACTAGAAGACAACACGTGCATAACTTGCTGCTTAATTGAATGACAAGTTTTCACAAACTCTAAACAGTGCATTTGTGAAAAGCACCCTAACTAAATTGATTTCCAGTACACCTGATACTGTGACATTCACAAACCCAACTTCAGCACGAGCCTTCTATACTAACTGCAGTGATGACCCCTGTCAAGATTCCACCCTGTAGCCTGAGCATCATTGTCAGGAACAGCACAGGTCTCTTGTGATAGGAGCTGCAATGAGGACCTAGCTAGGTTCCTATGGTACAACATTGTCTCTCTGCACTCGGGTGATCAGGGAGAGGCAAAAGCTTGTATGGGAGATTTTCTTAGGAAAGGAATAATTTCCCTAGCCTTCTAATGCAAAAGAAAACTCCTGACCAGAGTTTCTCAGTCCCAGCAAAACTGACAGTGTTGTGGGCTGTTCAGTGGTTCCCAACCTGTTTGACATCAGGGACCAGTTTGGTTGAGGACCGTTCACCCAGAGACCAAGAGTGAGGGTGGTGTAAGGGGTGGGAGAGTACTTGTTCTGCTGTAATTTTTTGGAGGATAGTTACAAAATAGTGGAGCAGCAGCAGGAAAGCAGCTGAGAACAAAGTTGCATTTCCTATCAGATGAGCAGCGGCATTAGAACCTGATTGGAGCATGCTGACAGGGGCGCTGCTTTGCCTGAGGCTCAGCTCCAGCTCATTCCCCTCTGTCCCAGCAGCTCAGTCCTTCTAACATCATGGACCAGTACCGGTCAGCAGCCTGGGGTGGGGAGGTTAGGGTACCCGTGTATCCCTGCATTGCAGGGTATCTTAGCAGTATTCCAAGTTTCTATCCACCAGATACCACTAACATTCCCACCCCACCTCTACTCTCACTGTGACATTAAAAATGACTGCAGTTATTTCTAAAGGTCCCCTGAGTGCAAATCTCTTTCAATTGGGAAATACTACTTGAAACTGGTATTTATTTATTCATTTCTTAAACCACAGAATGCTTGCCAACAGCTAGTGGAGTAGAGCTAGCCTCTTGACTATGACTTATACTTCTTAAATGTTTGTCTACTGTCATTTTCTGAGCAGTCTTGACTACTTGTAAGAGGGATTTAGCATTTCTCTTTTTAATTCTTTTTTGAAGGAAAAAAATCAAATGAATAAAACTCTTTCTTACAATTTCCACACAAGTCCACTGGAACTTTTAGATACGTAAGATATATTATGACTCTTACTTTTATTTTTCTTGTATTTTATAATATTTCTTCTTTCTTTTTGTCTTTTGGTGTTGTTACTGATGATTAAACAAAAGGCCTTTAATCTGAGCTATATATCCAGTCTTTTTTTTTTTTTTTTTTTTTTTTTTTGAGACAGGTTCTTGCTAAATCACTAAATTGTCCAGGCTGGGCTTGAACTTGTGATCTTCTAGTGGAGTAGAGCTGGCCTCATTCCTATAACTTAACACTTCTTAAACTTTTTGTCTACTGTTATTTTCACTGAAGAGCTCCAAATGATACTGGGGGTAAAAACAGGCCTGGGTAGATTGGGCCAGGCCTGCTAAGATTATAGGCATGGGTCACCAGGCTTGGCCCAATCTACCCATGTTTATAATTTCAAGAATTACCTCATTACTTATCATCTATAACCAAATATGTTAATAAAGATCAAATAATGAAAGAATGGTAGTAAGAAAATTATCACATCCTTAATGCTATGTTCCCAAAGTTCTGCCTCAACTTTCCAGGAGGTATTAAAAATAAGTTCAGAGACTTTTATTGAATAGAGTAAAAATCATGATTTTTTTTTCATTTTTCATATGTTGGGGAAAAAAAAGACCAAACAGAAAGAAACATTTTGTAATTACTATAAAAAAATCAGGGAATCCATGAAACTGATCACGTACGTGGAATCTCAGACTCTTTGTCTTCCGATGAGGTTATCACGAATGAAGCCCCTGAACTGACAAGTGAGTAACGTATATTTCCATGAATCAAAAGGAAATATCATCTTCTCACCTACTTGGTTACTCAATAGGAAGGACATTAAAACTCAGTATCTTGCCATAAAACTCTGAGCCACTCTCCGTTAAAAAAGATGTGTGAAAGCATTCTTTCCTCTTTTATGATACTCGTGCAACAAACGCTGTGATACTGATCAACAAAATCTATTTACTATGGTGAGAAAATGGACAATGCCAAAAGTTATAAAGGTCATTATAAGGAAAAAGGTCTCATAGAAAATATATATATATTTTAAAAAATGATGGACTTGATTATACTAAAAGGATGTGTAAGTTCAAATACGAGCTGTCAAAGTTTTTAAAGTATTAGATTTTTTTCAATAATTAAGTAGAATTGCAAGTTTAAGAGAAAGATCCAAGAAGTAGGATAAGCTAAAACTAAAATGTTAAATGTATTTAAAATCTGGAATTAGAATTTATAAAATGGATGTCTTCCAGGACTGTGTGTGGCAGGTAATCAGTAGTCAACTGCATTGAGATCTCATTTGGGGATTTCATACCTTCAAAATTGAAAAAATGCGATAAAAATCTGGGTTTTTCCATATGTGAATCCCAATTACAGTTGTTCATGCTAATTTTTGTTCAAATTTCTAATAAAATGACTTCCCACTATTAAGTTTTAAAAATGGCTAAACATTCATTTCATACCCTTGAAGAAAGAAATTGTGAGGCACAGTCAAGAGCAATCACTTCTCTACCAAGAACTATCATAAGAAACTTAAAAAAAGAAACAGAAAAAAAAATCATCTAAATTTCTAGGAAGATGTATCAGGTTAACTCTTCGCACAGCCTCAGTAATGCATAAAATCTTAAAAATAAGAGAATATATTATTCAAGAGAGTTTTGTAGAAAAAAAGAGAGAAGACTTGCTACCAAGAGAAGTACTGAGACAGGACACTTAGGAGGTCTTCCCTCCCTTCTTCCTTTGCTTATGAATTCAACAACCCTCACAAACCATGTGTTTTTGGTCAGATTTTATAGTTCCAGGAAGAAGAAAGCTATACCTAAAAGCCCTCAATCCCAGGGCAACACTAAAAATGTGTTTGGGCTTACCATTGTTTCCAAGTTCCATTACTGATTGCTTAAACAGGTATTTTGAGGTTGTCCAAGAACTCAGTCACCTTACCACTAGAGAAATAAATACTGATTTATAAATGTATTTTTAGCACAAGATTTATTTATCTATATTAAGAGATTTATCTCTTTTTTCCATGAGGTTCTAACTAGAGCTGAGTATACAAGAACTGTTTTTCTAAATGCCTCCTTATCGAGAGGGTGGCGATCACCCTCTGCAAGCGTAACTCTCATTACCCAGCAAAACACGGTACACAGGAAGCTTTGGTTCAAATTTCATTTTGGGAAGATCACAGGTCCTCTTCTCTTTTTCTCTCATAGCATCCCTTGGGGACATTACAAGTCCAATGTGCTAAATTTATATACTCATTCTACGTTTTAAATATAATATGTGCTGCTCCTGGAACCAGGAGGCTGTCAGCAGTCAGGGGCCCAGAGTGTGTGCACTCACTGTCCCTTCCAATAGGAATGGGGAGATGTTTCCAGGGCAACAGAAAAAAATATATTTGAAAATGATGCAACTGATCTGTGTTCCAATGATATTAAGTCCAAAAACAATTTTTTAAACATTCATATACACAAAAATAAAGTTTACCTGTTCAACCTTAGGATAGATTATTGTCTAAATGAGAAAAAAAAGAGTAAGAAAAAGCGTTAGGTGATCTAGGCCTATATGGTCAAAAACAGAATCATAAACACCTTATATGTTACTAGTTCAGTGCAGATGAGCTGTGTTCATGTACAAGGTAGGAGCCTGGAGGTGTTGCTCAGTGGTATGCACTTGCCAATATGCATGAGGCCCTGGGTTTGATCTGCAGCACACGAAGAACATAAAAATGCTAGATTCTGAAGGTCTAATATAAAAGAAACAAGCACAAAAGAATGTGAACTATTTTAATACCAACTATTTCAAATTCATTAAATGTTGAAAAATATTTGGGATATAAAAGATTAAAACACGTTGTTGGCCAGGGAAGTTGGCTTTTCTCTAGGTCAAAGAAACTATTAACTGTCATCAGAGGAAGTACACAATAGAAAGAGAAGGAAGGAGGGCAGAAGAATTATCTGTAAATGAAAGTAGAAGCAGGTAAGGAGAATGGAAGTCAAGGTATGAACAGAATGCTAGAGAAGTCCAAACCACAATAATAAGACACAAGGATCACAGGAGAGAAGGTGGCATGAATATGGCAAGGAATCGTCTAAGAGGCGAGTCCAGTGGGCAGTAAATGATGATGCGAATTCAGAGTGGAAAGAGCAGGTATGCAGGCAGAGGTGCACGAGCCAACGAGACTGAAAGGACAGGAATTGATCAGGTGGGTGGGCAGAACACAATTCAAAAGGCAAAACAGGGTGCAGAGGGATAAAGTACAGAGACAGGGAGGTACAGGAAGAGATTCACTATTTTATTCAACAAATATCACTGGGTGCCCTGGATAATGAGTGGCTGGGAAAAGGTCATGAGTACAGCAAAAACAAGTGAACCAAGGAGGACACAGCTGCTGGATGGAAGACGATAGGTCATCAAAGAGGGATTTCTAGGTGCACCTAGTAACATTAAGACCCAGCTGACGTTACAGCATAAATAAGAAATGGGGTTAGCTGGTGAGGTTACAAGACTTGATACTTTAGAAAACTCAGAAGCCATTAAATGGAGAAACTTATTTTTCTAAGCAATGATAAAACTGACAAAAATGGTTTAGAATATATAAAGATTATTAGCAAGTCCAGGACGCTCAACATGATGAGTAAAAATGGTTAGCCATTCATTTCATCCTGATTTCTTTTTCCAAAAGATAAAGAAAAGAAAGGAAGGAAGAAAAGAAGGAAGGAAGGAAAGAAGGAAGAGAGAAAGAGTTAAAAAAAAGGGACAATAATTAATTTTAAGTTGAACCAGGACGAGGACTGTGGGGGAAGGGTGAAACTCGGGAGGTCCATAGTGAGTGTTAATGTGTCAGACTAGAAGATCAGATTCAGAGTGCAAGTTACAGCTGGTAACCCTAGGAGGATCCCATTTCTGAGGGATGATAATACTGCAAAGCCAGAAATACGGTACAAATGGCAGTGCTAAGAAGAAGACAGTTAACACTCAACTCACTACTTGGATACCAGTTCGATTTGCCAGAGTAATTCATTCTACGACTGTGGTCTTAGTTCTCCAATTGGCTTAAACCATATGGTGTCCCTAATAGTAGGCAAAACAGAAAAAACAAAACAAAACAAAACCCAAACCTTTAGTTTGGTAACAATGAGAAGAGATAGGAATGGTAACTAGAGAGAAGGGCACTGAAGATCCATACTAACAGGAATAAACAAGGTATTAAACGTCAGAAGTGAGCCTTGTGATCCTTTTCCAGGAGTAGTGAGAAGAGATGGAGGACGAGAAAGGTCCACTAATTAAATAGTTTCCCAAGATGTGATGTGTTAATTACACTTTAAATCAGCGAGAAGGAAAGCATATATGAGGAAAAGATCAAAATCTGTTTAAATAAATTATCAACGCCAAGCAGAATTCAACAAGGTCAATGACTGGAGTAAGCAGAGATCGTTTAGTGAGACATACACAGATGATCTTATAGAAGAACACAAAACTACATGCAAGAGCTTTCAGTATCTGTGAAATGAACTGGGCGTCCCTCTTACCTCCCATCTGCATAGTCGGTGTCTGCTCCGCCCCACCAGACATCAGAGTCATCCTCTTCGGCATCAGCAGAATCAATGTTGTCAGTTTCCTCAGCCATGGGGCAGCACACAAACTCCACCCCTCGGAACTTGTCGATGCCACAAGGCAGCAGCATGCCGTAGTCGTGCAAGTTGGTGCTCTTCTCACTGCACGTCTACAAAGGTTGGAGAGTAGAAATGAGAGTGGCAGAGCAGGAGTGCTTCATCGTAAGAAAACCCCAAATACAACAGCACACAAACACACTATGAACCAGCTATCCAAAAAGAGTCGTTTGAGTTTGGATTTACAAGGCCTTTAACACAGATGACTGCAGTGCTTTTTAAAAGTTCTTTATTTAATAAGAACATCATACCATACAAAGGTCCATGAAAGCAACTGAAATGGGAACGAACTGGGATAGTTTTGATTGTCACAACTGGAGGGCTGCCTTTGTGCACAGGTATCAGAGAATCAGTACTTTGTGGCTTTGCTGGTGTATCTGGCAGCTACGGGGGCTCCTTGTGCATGAACATACTGCCCCAGCACAGACCCATGTTTCTCTCACTTGGGTCTGCCTTATTCTAGAAATCCTAAACTGCTTGGCTTGCTTCCCAGAGTAACAATGCTGGCAAGAGAAGAAATTACCCTCTGCAGCCACTATCAGTCAGAACTTAAACTGAGAGATTTCTCTTCCAGTATCTTTTTCCTTTCCTGAGATTTGTTAAATTTGCAAAAATCTAGATTAACAGAATTACATGATATGCTTTCCTAAGTTTAGCAACCTCTTCAACTTCTAGGACTCTTTTTTTATGAAAGTAATGTATTTTACAGGGAATCAGGACATTTTATTTATTTATTTGGTGCGGGGACTGAACCAGAGAGCTTCATCACTGGCCTTCTCCCTGTTTTTTTGAGCCAGTATCTTGCTATGTTGCCCAGGCTGGCCTCAAACTTATAATACTCCTACCTCAGGCTCCTGAGTAGGTAGAGTTACGGGCCTGCATCACCATGCCTCGCTCAGAACACATTATTTTATAAAAGGCTAAAACAATGGCAACTCTTATGTGATGCTTTTTGCCTCATAGTTTTGACTGTAAGGTAAGGACAAGTTGAACTATTCAGCTTTTTCAAGCTCAATGCTGATATTCTGGACTGAGTAACACACTGTGGTGAGGTAGGATACTGATATGCTCACCACAGGATGTTTAGCAGAATTCTCGGTCTCTAGTTATTATATGCTACTAGTGCTTTCTCCTCCAGTCATGACAATAAAAAATGTCCCATGTTCCTGGGGAGGGATGAAAGAATGAGACTGACCCTAAAAAGCACCACTAAATTAGATAAAGGAGCCTAATTCCAGGAGACTGAGCTTATCATAAATAAACTATATACATTTTCTCCTAGGAAAAATACTGTATCAATAAGACAAAACAGTTTTGAAGGTGGCAATATCATAATGCGACTTTCCACACTGTTTGTTTTGTCTGCAATTGGCTTAGTCAAAAGCAGAGGTTGGCAAGAGGCTACATTTAGTGTCACAGATTCACCTATTCCCACCTACTCCTTTTTTTCTTTTAAGGCAGGGTCTCACTCTCTCTTCCAGGCTGGTTCCAAACTCAGGATGTAGCCCTGAACCCACAGCAATCCTCCTGCCTCAGCCTCCTGAGTGCTGAGCCAGGTGTGCAGCACCATGCTGGTTTATGTTGTGCTGGGGAATTGAACTCTGGGCCTAACCCCGATGCTATTTCTCTGGCCCCTTACCTACTCCTTAAGCAATTCAGTTCCTTGCTACTGTAGAAAAAATATAGGTGGCAAAACAGTCTAGTGAACACAAACGTAGTCATCATGACTTAGAGCTGAACTTTCACTGCGGCCTTTAGGCTGGGATCCATCAATCTACTTCCTTTTCCTCCACCATGTACACCAATATATAATGGAGAAAAGCTTAAATTAGAAAAACTTTGTGTATGACAAAAATGAAAGCTATTAAAATTATTTTGAGGTTATAGATATTTAAATTATACTTTAATTTATACAATATGGCACAGACATACAATGATTCTACCTAAAGTACCTGATTCCTGACTCTATAAATATTCACGGACAGGGGAGGCTGTGCAAAGGGCGTGAATGGGAACCTTCTCTACTTTCTCTTCAAATTCATGGTGAACTAAGAGTACTCTAAAATGTAAAGTCTGTTTTATTTTTTAGAAATTTATTACTTATTTATTAATAAGCTGTTGCCTTGAAAATATGCTCTACACTGCAGATATGAATGGTCCTCCCGTTTGCAAGAAGGAACTTAAGGATGGGTACCTCTTTGGCGACGGTGTGCCAGTGAAGGTGGGTCTCACAGACATCCATCCGCTCCTGGTGTAAGAATTTGCACTTGTCGGGAACCAGAAGGGCATCGCTCACAAACTCACCAACTGAAAGACAGGAAAACTACCGTCAGTCTGTCTGCAGCACACAGGTCTCACAGCAGAGGCCATTATCAAGAAAAGCTGGGGTACAGGGAATTCAGAGAGGTTATGCAGCTTTTAACACATAAACTATCACATCAAGACTCTGGTACCTTTAGAATGCAGAGTCCAGCTTCCTCATGTCCCCCAGCTCCTTGTCACAACAACTTTGATGGTGATATATTTCCTACATGTTAGAGGTGATAGCTCTCTTTAATTGATCTGAATTTCTGCTTCCAAGTTAGCCATATAAAAGCTGCCTAGCTAGGTAATAAATTGTCACCCAATTACAGCAGAAGGTAAGATACAAAAATTGACATTGTCAGTTTTAACAGAATCAATATAAACCTGTTTTTTTCTTGAAAATTTAAGTTTGCTTATAAGCTCAAAAAGCAGCATTTTTTAAAAATCTAAGCAAAAGACCAAACTATGCACATACGTATACATTTACATAACACACATGAGAGGGAAAAAAAGAAATTTATTTAAATTATAACAACTGTTCTTTAAGCTTTAATGTATCTTTAAGAAAAATATGTGCAACAAAAACTATTTCTAGGTACTGTCGGCCCTGCACATAAGGATATTAAATAAATTCTTCCTTGAACTCACATTCTAATGAGGGTGAAAAATAGTGATAATACGATATATTAGCTATGACTTTATTTTACTCACTATAGTATTCTCAGCTTTGAACACAAATTTTGCACATTAACAGATAACTAATATCTGTTGATGAACTCACAACTTAAATTCTATATGTTCAAGATGAAGAAAGCATATGGCTGCCATTAGCCAGTGAACAAATCTGCTTGGGTACATTGAAAAAAGACCTCGAGGTAAAAATAACATTAAAGATAAGTCTGAATGGACGGGCAAAGTATGCAAGGTGATCTATAAGTATGCCAGCCCATTTCTATGTTAATGTTTATCTCTGGAGCCTGGTCACAAGCCTCAGAGTTGTTGGCACAGATTTCTCACCTGAGAAGAAGAATTTACAGGAGATGATAACATCATATGGCTCTAAGAACAGGAAGATCTAAAAGTAAAGAGTTAAAGAAATCTATGATAATAAATACCTAGACTTTCTGTATAGAGTCACATGTGCTTTAATTTTCGAAACAGACCTTCTTTTTATTTGGTTTTATCTTTCGGGTGAGAAAAAAATTCCTAACAAAACTGATGCAAAGGAGATGAAAGATCAAATAAATTAAGCGTCACAATGAGAAATCATGCTTCTATTTACACTTTAGGAAATCTGGCACCATTTAAACTAAAAGGCTAAACTCACCAATATACATTATGCATGCTTACTGATAAGCATACAAACTTCTTTCTCTTTCTTTCTTTTCCTTCCTTCCTTCCTTCCTTCCTTCCTTCCTTCCTTCCTTCCTTCCTTCCTTCCTTCCTTCCTTCTCTGAGATAGGGTCTCATGCCTCACTCTGTAGCCAGGGATGGTCCTGAACTCACTATGCAGTTCCAGGCTTCCCTTGATTGAACTCGTGGCAATCTAAATTCTGCCTCAGCCTCCTCAGTGCTGGTATTACAGGCATGCATGACCATGCCTGGCTTATGTCATAGTGGGGAACAAACTGGCTTCTTAAGCAATTGAAAAAAATGTGTATTTTAAACACTTATGAAAATCTCAATAGCAAAGGAGTTTCAAAACTAGTAAATCTGGAATGTTCTGGGCCAAAGTCTTGATAAGGTGAACAATGATGACATATTCAAAAGGGACTCTGCAGACATCAACTGGCTGGGTGACTGCTTGTCTCTGAGGTACTGGCTAACACAGATTACTTCATGCTGCAGGTGGACAGGAAAAATCCCAGGCCACAAGGCTTATCTTACAGTCACCTGGTAGAAAAGGCTGAAAGTCCAGGACTCCAGACTCTCCATCCAACAGTGGTAACTCAACTCACTCATTTTAACTCTGGTTGAAATGTTTCATTTGGCCAATTTCCTTTGGATTTTATAACAACGGACTCATTTTTGACTGTAAAGCACTTTAGTGTTATATTCTACGATGTGGTCAATTTGACAATAAAACCAGACTTAAATTAGCTAGCAGTCATAAAACAGCTGGGTGTATACTCAACTGCATAGCACAGCACATGATTAACAGTGGTTTAAACACAATGTGGGGTTATTAATCTCTCATAAGAAGTGATTTTAAAGGCTGGCTTGCCATAGATAGTCAATGCAATCAAGGACAAGACTATTCCTACCTTTCTGTATTGTCATCCTTAGCATGTTGTTGTTTTCAGTTTTTTTGTTTTTTGTTTTTTTGTTTTTTTCAGACAAAGTCTCCTATGTGGTCTAGACTGGTCTTAACTCACAATCCTCTTGCCCTGGCATTTCCAGAGCTGGAACTACAGGCACTGAAGCATGTGTTTGTCCTCAGGCTTGGTAGTCACAAAAAGGTAACAAAAACTTAAGCTTTCATGTCAAGGTTCAAAGAAGGAAATAGTGGAATAGTTAAAGGATTGAAGATTTTTTTGTTTTGTCCCTAATAAAATTTTACCATGTTGCCTGGGAGGGATAACTTTCCAGCAACCTCTGTCAACATCATACATGTCTTGACTGTGTTATTTCACATGCAGCTGCAAGGGAATCTACAAATGTATTTTCAGCTAGGCTTTCTCTAAAAATATATGGAAATCTCCTAGGAAGGAAAACTTAGAAATGCCTTTTAAATAGGCAAGTAGCAGGGCTCTCAATACTACCTCTTTATGTCACCTTTGCAAAAGACAAGTGCTGCTACTAGAATCATGCCGACAACTGCCCACCCCCTTAGCCACTACACAGGAAAATGTTTGAGAAAATGACAACTCTTTAAACTGAGACTGTGAGATTTTTGACAGCCAGAGTAGTTCTGAATAGATTCGTTATAGGATTCCAGAGCCATGACCACAGGTTTTCTGAGGAGCAAAGATCTCAGACTGAGAGGGAAAAAGAATTCCTATAAATTCATGAGGACTAACACAGGTGGCCAGAATCAGGAGAATGACAGGGCCAGGACGTCTGAGGCTGTGGGATTTCTGACAAAGGGGTGGTCTCCTCTGCTTGTCCTTGGAGAATTAAAGACAATTCTGGGAAGAGGCTGCAGGGAGTGGGTGCTCAGGTGATGGATTTCCAAAAGAAAGGCAAAGCCTCAGTTTCCCTGTGTATAGGCCCACATCTTGCTCATGTGAGCTGTCCACAGGTTCAGTAACTCTGAGCCTTACACTTGGCATAGACATGAGCACAGCTTCCTTCATTATCCTCAGAATCATGCACTAAGACAGCTATAAATACTTCACTTTATCTGTGTAAGAAAAGAACATACAATCGAGAAAACATGGAACCAACCTGGGTCACACAGGTAATAAATGGCAGAGGTGGGAGAGTTAGATGAATTAACATTCATGAAACGCTCAACTCAGTGCTAGAGAAAAGATGATCAATAAATTACTATTGTTGTTGTTTGTTCCCCCAGTGCAGGTTCTTTCACCGTTTCTCCTATTGGTATTGTATAAATAAAATATGTATTTCTCCTATTAGTATTACAGCAATACATCAGCAAGAGCCATCATAGGTTACTGACCACCTACTCAGCAGCAGGGAAGGCAGTGAGGATCCATTTTTATTACACGTCATTCTCCAGCTGTGGCCTTAGACATGTACAGGTACTGCTTCACATTTCAGTATCACTTTTGATGGGATGGATTACACCAGCCAATATAGAGGGCGGAGTCCCTAGAAGACCACCCTGAGGGGGGATTCCCAGAGGTCAACATCTTAGATGTCTGCACTGGGCGCTGGTCCTGGATGGGAGAAGGTATTTCCCAAATGCCTCTGGCAGCTAAGCTCTGTCATCTAATCACTCACCAGAGAAATTCCTATTTTTTTATTAGTGCTAAGACTACAGCAAGGGACCAATAAGATGGAATGAAATAAGATTCTAGTGGCAAATAATATTTAAAAAAAACCCAGAAAGTTTGTTAGATGGCAATAAGTATTATGGAGATAAAACAGAGAAGAGACTATAAATTTGGGGGCAGAACATGGTTGACAATTTTACATATTGTAGCAGGGAAAGCCTTACTGAAAACAGGACATTCTAGTGAGGACTGGAGCAAGTGAGGACTGGAGTAGGTTTGTTTTTTGAGACCGGGTCTTGCTCTGTAGCCCCAGGTTGGTCCTGAACTCACTATGTAGCCTAGACTAGCCTGGGACTCACCACAATCTTCCAGCCTCCGCCTCCCCAATGCTGGGATTACAAACATATGCCACCATGCCCAGGTTTACGTGGGGCTGGGGAATAACTCAGCACAATGTGCTCACTAGGCAAGCACTTTAACCGCTGTGCCGTTCCTCCAGCCCCTCGGAGCAACTGCCTTTTAAAAAAAAAGAAAGAAAAAAAAAAAAAAAGAAAAAAACATCCAAAACCAAAGATACAAACATTCCAGCCAGAGGAAGCTCAAGTACAAATGTCACAAGGCAGAAGCATGTCTGTGAACCCCAAGAATAAGGAGACCTGATCTGGAGGAGGGGAATGACGACCAGAAGATCCATGGGGACTGGAGTGCAGGGTTAGAGCACTTCCCTAGCAAGAGCAAGACCCTGAATTTGATTCCCCAGCACCACATAAGCTGGGCATGGTGGTATAGGCCTGTAATCCCAGCACTCAGGAAGCTGACACAGGAGGATTGCTGCGAGTTTGTGGTCAGCGTCGGCTACACAGTAAGTGCAGAACCAGCCTACACTACAAAGCCAGATCCTGTCTCAAAAAATAAAATAAAATAAAATAAAATAAAATAAAATAAAATAAAATAAAGCTGACTGGAGGAGGGCAGAGTGCTGGGGCCCTGACCACTGTTGACAACCGCCAACAGTGATCAGTCACACAGGAAGACTGGCACAGTTTTCAAAGCAAATTATTCGTGCCTTAGACATCAAGTTTAGAAGACGACCAGGCTGAAGGCTGTCGCAATAATCCAGGTAGAAAGTAAAAACAGAAGGACGTGGCTGCGAGCAGCAGCCATGATGAGCACAGGTGAGATTCCAGCTTGTTCCTGTGCCCGCAGCTAGAGGACACTTGAGGAGACTTCCCTAATGTCTCCACGTGGATGTCTCGACAAATAGCACACTGCACATTTGTCACTACGATATGCCTACACCAAAATGGTCCAGTAAAAAAGTCTACTTAAGCAATTTAAAAAAAAGTTTTACCACTTCAGACTCTTACTCCATAAACATGTTTTCTTAAATTTGCTCATTATGTGCTGATAATTCTATAACCTAAACAGACTAACAGACAGACTGGAAATTTTATTTTTTTTTTTCTGGGAGGTATTTGTACTCAACAAATGGAAGAATCCTTATACAAGTGGCAAAAATACTTCTCCATGGGATAACACTCTTCTGGATTTTTGCCTCAGAGTGGGCGGTTACCGGGCTAGGCAATTGAAGAGAATATGTGACTGAGTTGCACACCTCTGTAAGTGACTGTTGCCATCACCAACATTTCATGGTAACTATTACCACGTAACAGTGAGAACTGACAGATGGAGAACTATAGTTCAGAGGAGAACTATTTGCCAAATGGTAGAAACTAAATGGATGATGACAAGCTAAAAGCAAAGGAAGTGAAAACTGGAAGTTCCGCTTAATTCCTCTACCAGATTTATTCAGGGAATAGAGCCGAGTCTCACATACACACCACATACATGTATATACACATAAGTAGCAGGGTATGAGATGAAAATACTGTTTGACCATGGCTGTGAATAGCCTGGTTCTTTAAAGATATGAAAACAGTACAGACGACCTATATTTTTAAAAAAACCCCACAGAAATAAAACATTATTAGCAAACTTACTGCTTTTTAAAAAAGCCTCATTACTAATAAAAACAGCATGGTACTGGCACAAAAAATGAACACGCAGACCATCAGGACAGAACAGAAGAGAAAAACAGCCCGGTACTGTTAGCAGTCTGATTTTTGACAAAAGAGCTAACAAGAAATGTTGGAGAAAAGATAGTCTCTTTAACAAATGGTGCTGGAAAAGCTGGTTGTTGGTGTGTAAAAGAATGAATTGAGACCCGTATCTTCCAACCTGTACTAAACTCAAGTTAAAATGGAACAAAGACACAGATATAAAAACAGTAACACTGAATCTGCTGGAAGATAAAATAGGAAAACACTGGAAAACATAAAGGCAAGAATTTCTTTAGAACTCCAGTTACACAAGAAATAATACCAAGAAATCAAAAAATGATATGTCAAATTGAAAAGCTTCTGCACAATAAAACAACAGAGTGAAGAGACAACCCACAGAATGGAGAAAAATTTTATTAGCTAGTCCTCTGATAAAGAACTAGAAAAATTATAGATACCCAAAATCAAAATATTCAATCAAATAATGAGCAACAAAATGAACAGATAATTTTCCAAAGAAGTACAGATGGCGAATTAGTACATGAAAAAAAGTTCAGCATCTTTGGTCATTAGAGAAATGCAAATCAAAACAACATTGAGATTCCATCTTACTCCAGTAAGAATGGCTACCATCAAGGATGGACAGATGGACACACATGCACACACACACACAATGCTGAAAATAGAAACTCATCTACTTCGTTGGTAAAATTTAACTAGTTCAACCAGTAGGAAATCAGCACAGGGATTCCTCATAAAACAAAAATTAGAAATTCCATTTGACCCCGCTATACCTTTCCAACCTGATTTCCTAAAACAGTTAAAATTATCACATTATATTAATACATCCATACTCTTGCTTTCATACGCATGCTAAATTATATAAACAGCCTAGATGCCCATCAACAGATGAATGGACAAAGAAAATGCAGCATATACACATAGTGTAGGGTCACTCAGCCATAAACATAAATTTGAGTGATTTACAGGAAATAGATGGATTTTGAAACCATAATGTTAAGTGAATTAAATCAGACACAGAAGGTTACATATTGTATGGTTTCTCTTATATGAGAAATCCTAAACATAAATAATTTAAAGAGTAAAATCAAGGAGTGATAAGAAACAGGAAGATAAGTTTTTTTTCTTGAAATGAGACACAGGAAAGGGGAAGACAGGAAGGGAGATGGGATGGTGACGCCAGAAGAGGATAACAAATGATCAAGACAGGATATATATCAATTTCCCAAAACAAATATAGTTATTGTGCATCAAAAACACATACTACTCAGTACAGTAGCTTCATGTAGGTATGGGTTTTCAAACCTATGCATACATTCTGAGATTAAATAGTAAATTAAATGAGTGGTGGGAGGCAAATTTCTCACTGTTGGAGTAAGAATTTACAGATAAGGGAGTGGAGGAGGTAAAATGATTCACAAAGAGATAATGATAGGCTTGTAATTTAGCTTAATATACATACAGATAACATAGGGGTAAGTAAGGATAAATTCATTACTTTGCCCTAGGAGTTTAGATGTCTTTAAAAGCAAAGCCACACCAAGAGCATCTAAGTTCAAATATTGGTTCTTGATACTATTCTTCAAAATAAATAAATAAATAAAATAAAAGGGCTCTGTAGAGAAATGGCTGAATCTAATACTGGGGCAGAGCAGAGAATATAAAAGATGAGCTTGGAGCTTCTTGTAGGAAAAAAAAGATCACAGAGTGAACACAGGAGCCAATGGAAAACAGTAAAAGCTGAAAGGATACAGACAGACAGACAGATGGACAGATAATGCAGAACAGAATTACAAATTGAGTAATATAAATGACCATGAATCTAACGAATTGGATGAATAAATAGAAGAAAAGAGACAAATCTTTTAAGCAGAAGAATAATTTACACAGATACTCATTCCTTGAAAAACTGAAGCCTGAATCTCCATCCCTTGATTGCAGGCTGTGCAGAATGACTGTCTTTCAAAGAATTTAACATTCAAAGAGAAGAAGGGTGATTTTACAGAAGAAACTTGACCAAAAAAATGACCTCAGATGGAGGCAAGCTCAATAGCAACAATGATTTATCATGATGATAACATGCACCCTTAATACAATGTCAGGAAAGGAGAACTTAACTTCCTTAGTCTTTCCTAAAGAATCATAACCCAGTCAAAGTATGAGAAAATCCACTTAAGGTACATCCCCTGAAATACTCCATTATTACTTTTCAAATTTGTGAATGTCATTAAAAACAAGGGGAAGAAAAAAAAAAACACAGTCAGGGAAGGCTAGTTGGATCTGACAACGAAATAAACTGGTCTTCCCTGGATGGAATTTTATAAGAAGAAAAAAGGAATTTGACAAAAACTAGGGGCATCTGGATTAGAAATAGACTTTATAATTAATCATAATGTATCAAAATTGGTTCGTTCATTATAGCAAATATACTGTACTGATATGTGGTATTAATAACAGACAAAACAAAGGGCCAGGCCTATGAGAACTGACGGGACAATCAACTCTTTCTGTAAATCTTAAACTCTTCTAGAAAATGAAGTCTAAAGCCAAAATGTAAAATTTTATAAAAATAAGCACATATCAACTGAGTTCCACATAAAAGCTGTACTTGAAAAGAATGTCCATGAAATTACCATACCTGAGTTAAAAAACCCAATTAACCTGGGTTCCCCCTCTATGGCATCTATAATAACTAGACACAGTTTGGTTAATTATCTTAGCAAAAATAATTCATGTAAATAATCAGTGGTATTTAAATCCTATTTTAAAATCTAGAATTTAAAAGTAATCACACATGTCAACAATACAGGGAATTCTGTGCTTTCCAGATTTTACCGTGTCTTAAGAATATAAGTAATTGATTAGAGAATTCAATTTTCCTTCACATATGAAGAACCTCAGGCCTGATGGGGTTTCTGCAAAGCTAACACAAAGAGGCTTATCTCTGGACCCTTGGTTCACCGCTCACTTCAGTGTTAAAATACTCCACTAAATCTGAATGATGGATGTCTCATTAATCAACCTGAAGAGAGCTAACTTTTACGTGCTTTTTGGTTGTCTCTTCAAGACTTCACTGATTACATTCTTGATTTTATCCATCACAGACCCTGTCATTTGTATTTGTAATAATTCCATTATCTGTTAAAAGATGAAGCAGGTATCTGTTATGTTAAATATTTCCAAATTGTTTGTTCTCAAACTCCAGCTTGCTTCTAAATTGTCTGAGATCACAATGCAGGTTTACCCTCTCTTGGGCCCCACCACGTGGCCTCCATCTGATTTTCATGTATTCAGAGTTGGGCCAGAGGACAGGGCACCTCCAGACTCAGGGGTGTGTGGCTTTCCTCTGGGTGTCTCACAGACCACACTATGAGAAATGATAATCGGATCTGGTTTTCTCAAGCTTCAGCGTGTGTAGGAATTGCCTAGGGATCTTATTAAAATGAAGGTTCTAATTGGACAAGTCAGGGGTGGAACTGATTCTGCCTCACTAAAAATGTCCCAGGTGATGAAACTGAGCTGTCCTTTCAGGCAGCAAGACTCTGCTAAAGATCCTCCATTAATGAGATCAACTCACTAAGGCCATTGTTTCATTTGTGCTTAACTTAAAGATTACTGTGCTATAACACTTTTAGAACAGTTTACTCTTTTTATTTTTGTGTTAATATATGAAAAAATTTACAATTCCTTTCCCAGGTATTTTGACTTTTTCCTTTTAATTTTTATTAGGATACACACACACACACACACACACACACACACACACACACACACACACTCTCTTTCTCTCTCTCTCTCCATTCACTTTGGGGGAACTGATACGTCTATGTATCTCAAATTTTCACTCAGCCCTCCCCTGCCCATGGTCCCATGTCCCATTTCTCCTGTTTCCGAGATCCCCTTCCCATCTCCACAAAGCCTACTTCTATTTCCTTACACTGCATGGTTCAGGCTTGTATAAAGTACATTCAGACTATTATGTATAACCATTACCATCATTCATTCACTGTAATTTTCAACTTGCAAAATTAAAACTCTGTACCTTTTAAAACAGTAACTTCCCCAAAAAACCCCACTTCCTTCAGTCCCTGAGTACCTTCCATTCTGGTTTCTGTCTTTTTGATTTTGACTAGTCCTTTTGCAGACAAAAGAAATTATGCAGAATTTATACTTTTGAGAAAAAACAATCAAATCATTCCTGTCTTCCCTGAGCTGTGTCCTGCCTCACAAATCTGTTGTGCTGGCACCATCTTAGGGAGCAACTGCCTTTTCACACATACTTAAGAGCCAAGCTGCTCTTGTTTTGCATTTTGTTTAATTTTAGAATTAGAAAATATGGTAGAAGGAGCTCTAGATTTGGAGACAACACAATGACTCAGACAAACCTAGTGATTTCCATGTACAAAATGCTGCGACTTGAAATAGTTCAGATTTAGTTTATTTTTTTAGATTTTTCAGATACAATAAGATTATCTTGTGGATGAGACGCAAGGCTAAACACTAAGCTCACTAATACTTAACATATAATTTATACAAAGTGCTGAGGGTAATTTTACACAGTATCTAATAATTTTTTGCATAAAGCAAAGTTGTATGGTGTGGAATTTTCCACTTGTAACATGTTGGCACTGAAAAATTTCAAATTTTGGAGAACTTTGAATTTGAGATTTTAGGCCTAGGAACTCTTGATTTATTAAGAGGTAATTCTATAAATACTTCCTGGCTTTAGATGTTCAAGGATAAAAACAATAATACAAATTAAAGCCCAGCATAACTTAAGTTTAATATGAAACAATGATCTGTCACTACTAAGTATTCCTAAATGCCATACTGTATTTTATCCAGTTCCATGAAAAATGCAAAAGATCTGAGTCATAATCTTTGTCCAACAGAAATATAACACAGGCCATTCAGATAATTTTAGCTGCATTAAAAATGTAAAAAAAAAACCCACAGAAATAATTTTAGCAATATGCTTCATGTTAGGATAGCCCAAATTTAATAATTTCTGCATGCAACCAACATAAAAATTACTACTGAGACATTTTACATTCTTTTTACTTTTTCCCCAGATATAGTCCCCTCTAGGTGGTGCCATGTTTCACCCTTTCAGCAGATCTGAGCTGCCCATATTTAAGTGTTCAATGGTCACTGCTGGTTGGAGGTCAGCAACGGGCAGTGCCACACTTAGCGTCAACTTTTAAAGCATTTCTTTCAAAAAGTGATGGGCTAAATCTGGAAAGGTTGAGGTTATTGAAGAAAATCTAAAGCCCAAGACAACAAACTTCCATACGGCACAGAAACCATACTCAAATAAATAAAATAGAATAAAGCCACATGAAAGCCATATTTGAATACAGAGATTGCAGTTTTACTGTCCGAGCTATCCTACCATCATCTATTTTAGCTGTAGAGAAGTGTACCAACCAAGATTCTATTTCTTGCTACCGTTAACTCTATTTACCAGCAAACTGCCCTTCTTTCCCCATTTAATTTCATGTAGTTCACACACTACAATTTGTACTTGTGGGCATGTGACTAATTCACATGAGGAAACCAAAGGAAGATTTCCTTCAGGCCTGAACCTCCTTTAACGTAATTCAGCCCTTGCTTTCTGAGAGATGAGCTAAAAAACAGACATGGGAGGGAGATCCTTTTAAACTATAATTTGTTGCTTTAAAATGTTAGTGTACTCATTGGCTGCTTTCAACTAACACTTTTCTTTCCACCTACCTCACTTACCAAGTTCAAAGCCAAATAGGTTTTAAAAGAGACAATTAATTATGGTTATGTGGGAGCTTTTTAAAAAAACACACCACATAATTGCTTACAAAATACCAACCATGCTTAAGTACAGTGAGGCAAGAGAACCACTGGCTATTACCTAAACCTTAAATCATACAGCATGACAAAAATACATAGCATGTTTTTTCCATATGCCATATTCAGAAACCCATGCGTGAGGTAGCCTATCATCAAGACAGGAAGAGGTGCTTTCACAGATCAGCTTCTCAGGCGAGCTAAGGACCGCCACTCTGCAGCCCGACTTGTTCTTTCCAGTCCTTTACCATTTGGCTCAGCTCCATGAACCTCCCAACAGAAACCTTTCTTTCAAGGTCAACAGCAACAAATTCACTGGGCTCAGCCCTCAAGATCCCTGGCTGCTCTAGCACAGCTCTGCCTTCTTGGTTTTTTTCTTAAGCTTCTGTCAATTCATATGGAGCCTGTTCTCCATTTTCTACCTGACTTTTATCATTTATTTCCTTCCATCTTTTAACAATTCTAATTATGCAGTAGGACTCTGTCCTTGACTCTCTACTTTTCTTTCTTACCCAGATATATTGGTCACGCTTGAACACTGAACCACCTCTCCCACTCAATTATGACCTTCCCCATGGCATTTTCAGTCACTGGATAGCACTTCCACGCAGAGGACACTGCTCTCAACAGATATACTAGGGCCAAGGGCCTAGATGACATATTGAATCTGTACCCCCCTCGGGCCCCAAATGAGACATTTCTCTTTGAAGAAGAAGAGAATGAAAAAAAGATGTCAATCAATGTATTTAACAAGAGTCATAGGAAGAAATCAGGACAAGGTACTTAAAATTGACATTTTTTTTTTAAACAAGAGAGTAGAACATTGTTTTAAGTTTCCAAAGCTCTACTAAAGCAGGGGAAGATGTATCAGAATTTTGAACAGGGACTGATGGCTCAGGTCTGTGATCACAGAATGCTGGGAAACTGAGGCAGGAGACTTGCAAGATTAAGCTCAACCTAGGCAACTTGATGAAACCCTATCTCAATATCAAAAGTTAAAAAAAATGAGCTGGGGAAGGAGGTACAGGTGAAAACTCTGGGATTGATCCCCAGTACCAAAAAGTAAACGAATGAATCAATGAATAAATACAATATTATCACTATACCAGTAACACTGTGACTCATCAAGGTCTTCAAAAAAATCTTGTGGAAATTACCCACTTACTTTCTGAATCACATCATCTTTTTGATGGGGACAGATCCCCAGATGAACCAGAATCTCTCTCCCTGTCACCATGCCATAGTGGGCTGAGAAATTGCCACTTAGATTTGTAAACAAGGCTTAGTCTCATTATTGCAAATCAATTTGCCAGAGCTTATCACTCCTCAGAGAGCTGGAATAATTGAATTTCTAGACTTCTACAAAAGAAGGCTGGGGCAGGAAATAACTACATGAAAGCTTCAAAAGGTAAATCCCCAACTATCTTTAGCAGAAAATTCCCCTGGAGAATTCCGACCTACTTCTTCAGGATAGAGGCTGATGCTGGCAACTGAGTTATCTGTCTGTACCTACAAGCACAGGTAAAAGCCAAGAAATCCTGTGACTTGCCAGCAACAGAACATAAAACCAACAGCCAAGTCTTTACAACAAACGATGAATATTCAACATAAAAAGGACTCAGAATTTTTTCATGAGTAACTAGAAAAGATAACAAACAAAATCACTGAAGAAATATCTAAGGTTAGTTAACACACACATATATATAATTGAAGGCTTTTGATCATAGCCCTCCTCAATATCCCAGGATAAAAACTGTATCCAAATGGACAAAAATCCCATGTCATATAGCAAACTGAGAATGAGGCTTTTCTTCAACCTAGTAATTTTATCACTATGACTTCAATCATAGATGTAAATAGAAATTTCTGCTCCCTTTGCTACTTTTCTGCTTGACTGAATTTGATAATGAAAATGTCTGCTCCTTTCGGAGGGAGCACAAGTGCCATTCAAATTTTACATACCAGGCAAAGAGTGAGCGCATTTGTTTAGATGCAAAATCATTTAAATATGCGTCATTACAAGCTGCAGCACATTTATGGATGTAGCAGTTTAAAATTCCCTGAAGCAATAAAGCAAGGCCTCAACTCAAAGTGCATTCAGGCTTTAAATATCTTCAAATACATCTTCCTGGCTGCATGGAGTCAGCCCCGCCTCCCGTTCCCAGCCCTACTCAACCAGAACACAGTGGAGCTTTGCCAAAACCCATTCCATTACCTCAAAGTCTTCCAGGTCAACACTCCAAAGTCACATGAAAAAGCCAACTTAAGTTTACCTCTCCAGGGAGCAAATATTTTGAAGAGCAAGTATTCCAGGCAAGCAGAAACTCAGCCTTTAAATCAAACTAAGCTGTAAACAGCTTTTCAAAGTGAGGCCCTATCATACATAAAAGGTGCACAAAAAGAGTCTCTAGACGGTGAATCTCCCATCTTCCATTTACCTTCTAGGAAAAAGAAGACTGTATGATATCAAGATTGACAACTGGGGATAGCTCTCCTTTCTAACAATAAACCTTTCATTTAAATTTTATAAAGATGATTAACATGTGTATTAAAGCAAAGTTTTAGTTAGGATCTGAGTTGTTTTACCTCAGAAATGTGTTGAGGAAAATGGTGATTTTGATAAGAAAAGCTTGACAGCAGAATTTTCTAAGTATAAGTGGTTTACCACTTTGGGGTCAAAAGCAGGCTTTCTAAGAACTATAAAGTTATCAAGTAGGCCTCAGAATCTCTGGTATTTAGGCTGAAGGTAACCCATTTAAGAGTTAAATAAGTATATTCACAAGATCACTCATGAGAAAGGAAATGAGGCAAAATCCATCCTCTGAGCCTTTCCCAATCACATCATTACATAATAATTCTAACAATCCTTTAATTTTTCATTTATATTTAAACTGGGTATCTCAAAGTCCTAGTTACCCCAGGGGAGATGATTACCTATAGAAGTTTCTGGAAAATGTCTATTTTCAAGCCCATTTACAATAAGCTGTATCTTTGGGAAAACAGAGCCTATGGAAAACCCATTATAACAAGCAAAAAGAACAGCTTTGGTAACAGGTCTCATGTGCAAATAAACATTCAACACCTACAAGAAAGGATTATGGGTAATAGATGCATTTTTCTGGACTTTAAACTGTTACTATTCTTTACTCCTGTAGACAGCTGTTCAACTGGCCCTCCTATGTTAGGAGAATTTTCTGTTTTGCTTTCACATGACTAATCAATAATTTTCTTTTTCCCAGTTTAGCTCAATTATACAGTCTCACTTTAAAAATGTTAAAAAGTGAATCATACATTTTTCCTGAGGAGTTAAGTTTGACTCACTTCATTATTGTATATTATTTATCATTAATTGGCAGGAAGTAAAACAAGGGCAAAACAAATCAAAAATAACAACAACCACTGATTCTGGTGATAGACCATCAATAGCAGGATTTCTATATCAAGTTCATTCAAATCTAATTAATTCTTTTGTCTTTTATTGATGCACATTTGTAATATATAACAGTGATTTGTTTTGGGAACACGGTATATGCGTATTAGATCTCTTCATCTTTTTTATCCTCTCTGTCTTACCTTCCACGCTCCTCTACATTTTTATGCATGATATTAAAGATCTAAGGGATTTAAAAATTGAGGATTCTGCTCTTTGCCTAAGACATATCTTTGTTCAAATACACAAAGAGAGTGAAACTGAGTACTGGGCAGAGCCCATGTTCCTTTGATCTCTGCTTAACCTAAGAAGCTTGAAATTACCACTTATTGAACTACAACTTAGATGAAATGTCCAAGGAACCTAAGAGCCAATAGCCTAGAAGTCACCACAAGTTTCAATCCTTACTGAAGAATCCAAGGTAAGAGGCCTGGCTGGGAACACAGTAATCAAGAATAAGGAATGCAGGCCGTTGGGAAAGCATTGCACTGATGAAGACTCTGAGCAAGCCTGGATATCATGAAGAAATGAAACTGGTAAGGCCCCTCAAAGATCCATGTACAGAATTTCTCAAAGAAACAGAAAGAAGAATCTGAAAGGGAAATGGGGGAAGAGCAGGTAGAAAAAAAAAAACCAGAGATAATGATGAAGAAAGAAAACAACTTCAATGTTATTAGATGCCACCAGGAGATTCAGGAGATAGGAAGTGGCCCCAGGATGCGATAATGTCAGATACAAGTGGAATTGAAGGACAGATACTGGATGACAGGTGACTGTGGAGTAAGTCCAAGGCTAGATCACTCACACAGGAACTTGTGATCGTGAATCAAGAACCCCAGTTGGGAAGGCAGAGAGAGAAGAGGAAGGTCAAGGAAGATGTGGGATGACATGACTGGAGAGAGGGCTTAGGGGTTTCTGAAGAATAGGGAAAACAAGAGAAAGAGAAACATTAAAGATACATTAAAGGAAATAAAAGGTCAGTAGGACAAAGGTCTTTATGAAGTCAAAGATCAGCTACAATGGGAGCAATGAACCTTCTAAAAAAATACTTATGGGTACCCATAAATCTAGACTCAACTGAGAATTTTAACTAAAAAGTAAAGATGGAAACAAAGTTGGGGAAAGAAAATCAATTTCAAATGATTTATCTGTTAAAATATAGGGTAACCTTTTTGACACACTGAGAATATTAATGGGCCTACTAATACCAAATATGCTTAGAGAATATCATAAATCCTCTATTTACAATTCATGCTAAGCTTTCAAAAAAGCAAGAGTTACAGGTTCTACACTTAGGAGGCCAGCAAGAGAAAAGGACTATCTTCCCAACAAATAAAAGCTTTATTCCATTAATATAAGTATCTTCAGTTAGATCCAAACCTTTAAAAAGGAAAATTTTCAAAGGCTATACCATATTCTTGCAGAATAAGTAACAATGACAGGAAAGATCTGGGGAACTCAAGCTAAGTAATATTCTTAAAAATGCATAAATCAAAAATTCAAGAAACCAACAGAATGCTTAAAATTTTAATGGTGTAAGATTTAAAGTATCTTTAGAAGAAAAGTACCTTTCTCTACAATGAAAGCCTAAAATAAGACGTTCTTCGAAACTTTTTATGAAGACACTTAAATATTATGTCAAGAGCTAATACTTAGCATTCATAAATAATACATTAATCTTTAAGGCAAATCATAGGAATCAGTGGTTAGGAAGTCCATAACCACTGTGAATAATAGTTAGAAGTGAGTTTCCGTTAAATGCTCTTTTTTTTTTTTACTGAAATACTACTATAATGATTTTTTTCTCTAATTCAAATGTAGCACCTATTAAAAGAACTCATATAATAAAAAGATTTAGGGGCTAGCACAATAGCACAAACCTAAGGTTAGAGTGTTTGCCTTGCAACTGCAAGGCCCCGAGTTCAATTCCCCAGCACCACATAAAGCCAGGTATGGTGGTGCATGCCTGTAAACTCAGCACTCAGGAGGTTGAGGCAAGAGGACTGCCCTGAGTCCAAGGCCACTCGGGCTACATCGTGAGCTGAGGACCAGCCTGGGCTACAGAGCCAAACCCTGTCTCGATGAATGAATGAATGAATGAATGAATGAATGAATAAATAAATAAACAAAGATTTATCCCAATGCACAATATACATTCTGTAATAAGGACTAACAAAGCAGGTATCTTAAAAGTTACTTTAGCATATTAATGCCATATAAAAGAATTCATATCCACTACATTCACAAAAAATGCAAACAAAATGTTTACAATTTTTTGTAGATAACAGAAAAATAACAGATTCAAATGAACTAACATCTTAGCAAGCTAATAATGTGATTCCCATATTGTACCAAATTTAAATTACCAACCTCCTTTATTCTATTTTTATGTTCCCTCACAGCTTCCTAAGACTACTAATATAAACTATCATCCCTGGGATATCCTTGTCCTTGATGTGTGTCTTATAACTCTCTCTCCATTTTTTTATATGTGGCACTTGGGATCCATATCATGGCTTCACTCTATTTTCAAAGATTTTTCCCAAATGCCCTAGAATGCTTGTGAAATGAGGCCTAGTGGGAGGACCTTATATCACAGCGTATTTCCACAATGGGCATTGTAGGAACTCAAGTTCTTTCTCTTGTTTTGTTTTTGTGTCCTAGCCATGAGATAAGTAGTTTTGTTTTAGCAAGTGTTCCTACCATGTTGTACTACCAGAGCCAACCCATCATGGACTGGAACTTTATTTTGGCTTTGTGAGCCAAAATAAACCTCTTTTCTTCATAAGTTGATTATCTCAGGCATTTTGTTGTGGTGACAGACAGCTGACTGATGTACTGTATTTTGGAACTTTTTGTTTATTTTTCAATTCTTTTTTTCTACAATTTGTACTTAGCCCATTTAGAAAGCTGCTTCATTTACTATCACACATCAGTACTATATTTTTGCCAAATTCTCCAAGAGAACTTTAAAACCATGCTTGATCCAGGCCAGTCCTATAATCTGGGTAATCTAGTAGCGTTATCATTTTCAGGGCACCTCCAATCTCAGGGCTCTCCCCAGTCTTCTCCTGCAACCTACACCGGACTGCTGCACAGACAGTGACTCACCACCGGTGTTCAGAGTTAAAGCCAACAACTCACTAGCAGGAATTAAGAGGAGGAGGCAGCGAGGTCATCCCCTGTGATATATTACCAGTGAGAGTTGAAGATTTTCAAGAGATATGGAAAAGAGGGAAGGTTGAATAAAGCCACTCAGTGACAACCAGGATGAAAATGAAAAATAACAATTTACATTTAATCTGTACTTAAAAAAATATTGACAGATTTATGGGTCAAGTACTAAAATTTGGATGTTTTAAAACATCTGTTGATACTGAATTTGAAATCTCTTAACCTGGCTTTATATTCACTGCCATCTTTGTGTGATTTCTTACATACATGATGATTTTTTCTATAACTATGAAAAATTCATTCTTTTTCAATACTTTTTGGTTAATTCTTTCATTAAATAATGACTTAAAAGTAATAAAATGCTTAAGAAAGCATTTTTCTCAATTTTGTTTCTGAAAATTTTCAAGTTCACAAAACAAGCCTCTCTTTGTTCTGCCACATTGGATTACTGTGCTTAGACATCAGAGCATTTATAAACTCCCTATAGTATAAAATAAAAATGTTCTTCCATTCCCATCTTGTTGGTGAAGCTTGGTAATCTATGTAAACATTCTTGAATATTACTCTGTTGTGTGATGAATTTCAAAAAACCTGCTGTTTAGCCTAAGTTGAAAGAATTGCCAATGGCACACTGTCGGAATACAAATGCTACTTTGCCATCTTTAAGAAGATTAAGATAGCTGTAGATCATTCACAAGTGCAGCTACCTAAAAAACAAAGCATGCTTATCCCAAAATTTCATTGAAAGAATCAAATTCAAAACTAAGATGGATGGAATACTTTTAATTTCTCATTTGATTATATCTGAATAGTTTTCTACTTAGCTTGGAAGGTCTTGATTATAAACAAATTAAAATAAAGCAGAACATCCTCACAAATTAACTTCTAATTCTTTTTTTTTTTTTTTTTTTTGAGACAGGGTCTCCCTCTGCAGTCCAAGCTGGTTCTGAACTCAGTATGGAGCCCAGGCTGGCCTTGGATTCACTGCAATCCTCCTGTCTCAGCTTCCGGGTTCTAGGATTACAGTTGTGAGCCACCACGCCTGCCTTATGTGGTCCTGGGGAATCAAACTCGGGTTAACTTCTAATTCTTCTTTTGGATTAAGCTATTAACCTGACTCTGCCTCCATAAATCAACAGCAATGTATCTGATTAAACGTCCCTTGCACGTGTTGGTCAGAGACAAGCACAGAAGTGTGCCAATTTCAATAGGGGATCCGTTACACCATGAGAAGTAGTCATTGAAATGGAAAGTGTTGGAGAGGTTTGCAAAAAAATAATCATAATACTATTTTTTTCTGAGTGCTGATAAATGATGTGCACACGTGATAATAAATAAGATGTCTGTGTTAATAAAACAGATGTGACAACTCTGGTTCCAGGGGAGCTACCAAGAGCAAAGGGTGAACAGAGAAGGCCAGGTCACTCCCAAGGGAAATAATACAATTCTACAGGCAGGAAGTCGTTGCAGCGACTTGACACAAGTTCCCCTTCTCCACGAGGAAGCAAGGTCCTACAGCACATCCAAGGCTAAAACACGACTTACAAAAAAGCTACTGACTGCAACATCAGATCCTCCATCTGATGTTTGGGAGACCACAGACACAAATAAGACACATTTTTCTCTCTTCAATGTTGTCTTAAATTTTAATATGTTTAATGTTTAAGGCAGTCTTATTTTAATTTCAAGATGACATCTTTGTAAGAATTAGCTTTAGTAAAAATCTCTTTTGTCCAAAGGATATGTTTGAGTACAGCCAGAGACTTTAGAGAAAACTCAGATTTATATTAAACAATAATTTCTTCATTCAAGCAGTTAGTAATGTTAACTATTACTACTATACAGTAGAAGACATGTATAAGGGTCATATTGTCACCCTTATAACTACATCTGTTGTAATTTATTTGAAGTGTTATTTACTGCCTCTAGTTCATGCCTTTCTTGCATGCTCTGATTTTATAAATCAAGTGGATATTATTGTAACACTACTTTCATATGACATAAGGAACACTGGATTACAAATCAAGACTTGGCAAACTCTAGTCTTGATTCTACCATTCAGTAGCTGTATGACTTACAGCAAGAATACTAACCTTTCTGACTCAACATTTGTAACCGTGAAAGAAGATTAATGACACTAACAGCCTCACAGAAGCAACGCTGCAATAGATGCTCTCCGTAACTACAAAGGGCTTGATAATTCTGAGAGATTAAGAAATCTGAGGAAGAAACAGACAAGAAAAAGGAACAAAAAGAAAAAAAAGGAAAGGAAGAAATTAAAAGCACAATTAAAATGATCGAGACCTTGCCACACTACGTAAGTAAAATGTACACAGAAACTGTAGCAATAACACTCAAGTCCTTCCATTTTTTCCCCTGAACTCAAGATGCTTTATGAATACACATCAACATTATTTTAATTGTCTTGTGTAATACTTTTGTTTGAGACTTTTGGAAATTTGCCAGTATCTAACAAAGAAGCAATGTCCATGTTCCTTAATTCTAATCTGAGTTCAACATCAAAGAGGAAGACAACGTATGCTGTATGTCTCACACTAGGGTACATTTAAGGTTCATGGAAAAAGACCCAAGATTTATAAAATAAGAAGTAGGATAAATGATTCCAACAGATCACAACCCTACAGGGAACGCCTAATGATTACCTAGTCCCAATAGCAGTCAAGAACAGTTAGTGTCAAATGTGCTCCTTTCCTGCCAGATGTTACACCAGAACTGGGAAATTTGCTAAGCATGTCACAAGTAGCCTGTCTCTCTAAATTACATATGCCAACATCAAAGGAGTCCAGGATCTCTTCAAAAGATAAAAGAAAAATCACAGACTTGCTGAAGGCAAAGCCTTGGCAGGAATCAAACTCATTTCCATCCTTCTGCACAGTCTTTCGATGGCTGCATGCTCACATCCAGGAGCTTACATCGTTTCTGGCCCAAGCCCACTCGAGAGTACACAAGAGTACAAATACTATGTACATTTCACTTGCACTCAGCCAATATCTATCCATGAAATGATACACTTTGAAGTGGTTCTCTTTCCACAGTGGTGAAAAGAAATCATTAATGGAGGAAGGATCATTAATGTTAAGTAAAAACCTGGTTATTTGCTAAGTGAGATTAATTACAAAAATCAAATTACTTAAGCTGTTGTTTCCCTAGATGATTCATGAAATGTGGATTATCATAACAAAAATCAATGTTTTGACAGATTTTAGGTTCAGGATATTATCATAAAATTTTCTGGTTTCTTATGTAGAGTTGAGGACATTTCTACATCTTTTAGCTTTCCTACAGTGAATTTCAATTTACTATTACCACACTAAGTAGAGCTTTCTACAGGTGGTTGAGTTATGGAAGGGGTAAGGGACTAGAAAATGGATCCAATATTGTGGCTAGTCACAGAATACCTGTCTCAACTACTGGAAAAGGGCGAAAATTATAATCTTAAAAAAATCAGGACTTTAGTTTTAAGTCAACTCTAACACTGATAATTATGAGATTATGAAACACTTATGAAAAGTGAGAGCCACGTCAGATGTTTTATATAACTATGAGTTCAAAGATTTGGTACTTTTGTACTCAGTGAGCTTAAAGAAAATGTATGTGAAACACTGGATAGACTAGGCAAGTGGGAGTCAAAAGTAACTAAGTCATGATTTACTTCTTAATTTGTCTTCAATTGTACAGTCTCTGAGCATTAATTCTGGTCCAATAAGTTAGTCTGAAATACACATTTCCTGAAGACAAGCAGACACGTATAGTACACTCTTGAACTAGGTGTTCTGTCCTTAGTATTAAAATTTTAATGTTTCTTATTATTAAATATTTACTTCTAAGCAAACAGAAAAAGGTAGGAGGCCTTTTTCTAAAGCATTTAGAAACAAAGAATAAGGAGGAGCAAAGAACTTACCAATTACTAAATGTTTATGAATCTAATTTTCTATACTCTAATCATAAATTACTTCATGAGCAGTAAATTCAGCAGATGAAACTGTCGTTCTAATGCTTAAGGTTTTCTATTAATTTCTCAAACCATGCATACAAATGAATGGCAATCAGTATGATCTGTGTTTTTTTTTTTTGTTTGTTTTGTTTTGGTCAACTGCTGTAGAGATCTCCACAACCTCGAATAGTAGTTACCTTTACTAAGTTTGCTGTTGGTATTTGCTGTTTCCTTTCGTAATGATGGGCATCAAATGCAGAGTCATGTGTATATTCGGCAAGCAAAGACTTTCTTTTAAAAACTACTATGAGTGTTTATAAGAGTCACTAGGGTATGTATCAATATTTGACCCCATTCTCCATATAATAATCTTTATGTCCTTGTTTACAACCTTCCCACTGATGAATAAACCCTATGCAGACTGATCGATGCAAGGAATTAACACGAGATCAAAGACTGCCGATTTCCACAACGCCTAGTTACACAAAATAAAAACAGGGAGGAGACAAATAACCTAGTCGGATAAAATATGGGCTTAGGACTGTGTTCCCAGAGGGAAAAATCCATACCACACAGAACTCCTCAATTTCAAAAAGAAAAAGTGAAAGTAAAATGTGAAGTCAGTCAGAAATTTTAAACCCTAATGACAAGTTTCCTCCAATTCAACATAAGCAGAAATAAACATTTCCCAGCTCCTATTTCCAACTATAAAAGAAGTAAGTAGTTGAGTGACATAAGAAAAAGCTTTTAAAGAAATCAGGGAAGTGCTGACGCTGCACATTATACTCTTTCTTTTGGTAAAGCTGTGTAAAGAAATACACAAGGGCCTCATTCCACAAGTCTAGACGGTTAGTGTAAACATCCTGGGCAAATTCACTTGTAGACAGAGTACTCAGAAATACTTCTGTACTAACAAAACATAGAGGCACCACCTTAACAGTGCAAAATATAAAATACAGCTGGTCCTTGGTCTTCCTGGGGAACTGGTTCTAGGATGCCCTGTGGAATCTACAGATTCTCAAATCCTTAATTTAGTAGGGTGAAATATTTGCCCCTAATCTATCGCATCCCCCTATGTACTTTTAATCATCTCTAGATTACTTAAGATGTGTCGATACTTAAGATAAATAGGTGTAATACTTTATTCTTTACAGACTAATGGCAAGGAAAAAAACTGTACACATGCTCCGAACAGGAGAATTGAATTTGGGAATATTTTCCCTCCATGGTTGGCTGAATTCATAGATGTGGAATCAGTGGATACAGAGGGCCAACTGCACACAGTAGCGATATGCTGAAGGAAAAGTGTGCTTCTGACCTAATCAGAACATCCTTCTTTTTCACTGACAGAAACCAGACCAGCCCACACCAGTGACGTGGCTGGCCAACTCACCCAAGCAACGGTAGGGAATCACAATGTGGGCGTGAGTCTTGCACTGCTTGCGCCCCCGCTTGCACCAATTCTGGATGGTCACTGGCTGGTTGGCTTCCACCACATTGGTGATCTGCAGTTCTGGGTAGACCTGGGAGAGGACACAAGAAGAGCACATGATTATGCGGAACAGGGGTCGACATGTATGTGTACCCAAGGAACATCCAGCCATTACAAGGTACTGCCATCCCGGAAGAGACAAGCTTGCACTACTCAGGACCAAGACAAAGAAATTAAGTGAAAAAAAAGGTGCAAGTCTCCCGTAATTCTATTTAAAGTGATAAACAATGTAGCTTATACTCTATTGTACCTATTCAGATTTCAAATATTTTTCCCAGGGGAGAAGAAACAGAAATAAAGAGGAAAAAGGAGAGAGTCTTAAAAGTATAGCATCATTTTCAATGAAAAATAAACTAATGTGAGGATTATTGCAGCATTCTAAATTAGTGCTAGAGAAGATACATCTAGAGAGACTATCCTAAATTCAACCTGCCCCTACCTAACCAGTTAGACAAACACTTCATACATACAAGCTCTCTACTTGAAAAGAAAACATCTCTTTATTCAAAGTAATTTACATAACAATAATTTGCCAACACTTTTTCAAGGAGGTTTTTAGATAAGGAATTGTTCTGATGACTGTTCTTCCATTAATAACTGGCCACAGATACCATTGCTCTAATTACTTTTCTTAGTAAATCATGGTGGTTGCTGAGCCCCTGGAACGGAAGGTCAAACTCAACCACCTAAGGTATGCTTGTGAAATATCATGCTACTTCCATTAATTAATAATCATGAGTAGAGATTTCAAAAAACACAAACACAAAAATATATATTTAAAATGAGCGGTTCTGCCAGATTATTAATAGTAATGGAAAGAAAGGCACAAGGAAGAGATAGTTGTAACTATGGCCATCAATCAAAATTGGTCAATGTGAGAACATGAAGAGAACTGTGACCAATTAAAAGGTTGCAGGTTCAATGGAAAGTGAATCTTGGAGTGAGTGAAAGGATTTTTGGTTGTAGATGTACAAGAGTGTTCAAGTGGTACTCGGAGAATTTGGAGATTTAGATTTTGGAGGAGTTGCAGTTCTTGGCAATGGGAAGACGTGTAATATGAGCATCAGAGGGAACCTGTGTAAAAGAATAAAGGGCAATGCATATCATGGCACCGAGAAACCAGAATAATGGAAGGCTCACTCAGGTTATTACCAAATGAACCATAGTGGATGTCGGGAAGCAAAACACTGAGAAGAAATGTGGGAAGGAAGCCCACATGTGACACCAACAGCAGAGGCAAATGGGCTAATATGAATGGGTACACTTGACATATGGGGCAGAGAAGGTCTCAGGGAGGAAAAGGCTCTAATGATTTTTTAAGTGACAATGAGAAAGAAGGGTGCAATTCTGTGAGAATTGAGAGGAAACTGCTTCCTCCGGGGAACCTGATACAGCTGTGGAAGAAGCACCACCCTTCGGAGAGTTCCATGATTCTGAGCACATGGATAATGTCCACAGTTTTGTGGATACAGAGCATTTTGCTCGAGATCATGAGTGACATCTGAGAGCTCAGAGTGTTCCTATCATTATTCAAAATGTTGACACTTTGTTCACTCTAGATTTTTAGCATGACTTTTTTTTATTTTTAAAAACACAGTGCTTCATCATGATCTTGATTCCTGAGTGCAATACCCAACTTCCTTTAGTCTTAGTCTGAAGAAAGCTCAGTTAAAAAGTAAAGCACTGTGAATGAATAAATAAACTTTGGCATACACTTAAACTATAGAGTATTATTCAGTACTAAAACATAGATAAGCTGTTTAGCCAGGAAAAGAAACAGAGGAACATTAAATGCACCTTGTTAAGTAAAAGAAGCCTTTATGGGATGTCCCCCCCAAGGCCCTAAAAACTTGAGTGACACAGCCTGTGGCACTAGTAGGGATGGCAGAGCTCTGTGGAACGAGGTTAGTCATTGGGGATGTGCTACTGAAGGGCCTTTTGGGGGCCCAGGGCCTTCCTCACTCTCTCTGGAACTCTGGGCCACCCCAAGGCTCCTCTGCTGTGCATTCCCACCATGATGTGTTGTGCTGCTGTACACCCAAAGCAGGAACGGGGAACTCTTCTTCTGCCAACCGCCATTTGGATATTTAAGATATATTTATGGGTCATACAAAACTGTCTACTTACCAATTAGCCTGCTATATCTGAGTAACTCACTTCTAATTAGTGATGACTGCAACTTCTACTCTTTGGTGAAGGCTTGGTTGGGCTGGTTCAACTTATTCTGTGGACCATATGGCTCACAGACTGGATATTCCCCACCCTTGGGCAAAATCAACAGGACCAAGGAAGCAAAAACTGAAACCTCTGAGACTATGAGGCAAAATAAGCCTTTTCTTCCACTAAGTTGATGATATGAGGTATTTTTGTCACAGTGACTGAAAGTTAACATGGAAGCTGATCTCTCATGACTAGATTGAATGGTTTCTACTATGATTTCTGGAACAGGTAGACCTATAGCAGTAATAACAAGGTTAGGGATTACCAGGGAACGGGGGCTACAGGCAGAGCACTGAGAATTTTGAGGGCAGAGAAACGATTTTCATGATATTGCAATAGTAGATACATGTTAATTGCCAAGTGAGCCCTAATGTAAATGTTGGGCTTTGGTAACTGTGATATGTTGGAAGGGCCTTTTCAACTGTAACCAATAAACTGCCTTGTGTGATATATTGATAATGTGGGAGGAAGGAGGGGAAGGGTGAAGAAATGTATGGGAGATTTCTGCACTGTCTTCATTTTGCAGTGAATCTAAAACTTCCCCCAAATTAAACGACAAGGCATGAGTCAGTTCATCAGCAAGGGATAAATTCAGTAGTGGAGGAATATGCAAGAAGAATATTCACACAAAGACATCCACATGGGAAACCTGGGGTGGGTGATGGAAAGGCTCTTGAAAACACAACCTAGTTCTAAAGTGTACAGCAAACTTCCCTTTATTTTTATTTTGTTCTTAAGTATCTTAACACTTCGATACATGCATTTCAGGTCACAGATAATGTTCTAGTTGAAAATGCTAATAAAATTTTAATAGCCCCATGGCTTCATTCTATATAACAAAAGCAAAGTGGCTTTTTGTACAGAAATATATTTCTCCCACCACCTCTCTTGTTTATTATATCACGAAGTACAGCACTCATGAGTCATAAACTCAATGGCATTGCAGAACTTGCCCTGAGGGACACGACTCTATGTGCAACAAAGTGTGAGTTACGGCATTTTTCTAAAGATGTTCTAGCTGCCACTTTGCAGAATTAGTACCCTGCTGAGAATTTTCTTAGTTGTCAGTTTCCTGTAAACCCCAAAGCAGACACACTCTTATAACATTTCATTCTTTTCACTTGAGAAACAGCAAACTATTTGCAGAAACAATTGATCCAAAGCAGAAAACAATCTCTTTTCCATGTTGGGTGCATATTTCTTTTGGGATCCTATGTCAATATTGGGTGCAACATAATATTAAGTTATTAGATTGACAACATCCAAGCCGGTAGACAGGACTTTGCCCTAAAGCTTCTGAAGCTTCAAACAGTAATCATCAAACAGTATTTATTTCATATTCCCAGCATGGAATCTAGAGCATATTTGTCATTTTCTGATCATCAGCTTCTCTTTCCATGTTGCTGAAAACAGAAAATGAATATTCAGACATATGTAGGTATTTTAAAATTAAAACCACATAAAGCCCATATACAGTTTGCCGACTGCCGTAATCAATAAAAAGGAAGCAATAACTTCAAACTTATTCCATTTCTTTTATTTTGAGATGGAAATTATTAATTTGGAGTTGCCAAAGACAATACCATTTTTACTATTCAAACAGCAGGAGGTTTATTTTAAGGGGAAGGAAGATAAAAAATCAAAGAAACAAAATTTCTTTTGAAGTAGGGCAAGACCCAGTTAGAAAACGCGACTCCCACAGACACAAGCAACACCCAAGCCAAAGAAAGATGAAACATTTCAAAATGACAAATATCCCAAAAACTATCTCTATTTTTTAGTAAGGTGCCATAGCATATCTCTAGAGAAACACATTTTTTATGAAAAGGTACCGTAGTTTTAGTCATGAAGAAAAATTAAAATATGTACAAATATTCTTGTAACTAAATTTCTAAATTTTCATCACGATTAATTATTCAGCTCACTATTTAATATTTTCTTTGTAACACTGCAAGCATTAACATAGAAAATGTCTATATTCTTTAAGCTATTGGATTTATATTAATTTCTAAACATATACATGTATTGCTAATGTAACAAGCATCGCTAATAATTGATATATAAAACATAACTAAATCTTTATTATCATTGCTTTTTTCCTCAAAATATTTCCATATGAAACTCAATTATGGGTTAACTTTTTTTAATTATGAAAAAAACCCTTCCTACAACAACAGCTAAAGTTATACATATTTAAAGAGGAAGAAGAAAATCTAGGCCTGTGCCAGCTACTTGAAAAATGACCTGTCCCCATTTCTATAAATCTTGCTAAATTACAGCTCCACAGGGCAACTGCTGTATAAACGCAGAAGCTGTGTTCCAAGCACAGGCTGACCTAAGATCCCTTAAACCCCACTTCAAATGCCTAAGCCTTTTAGGGTGGACAAACCTCCTCTGTCCGCAGTATAGCAGCATCTCTCTCTCCACTTGGGGAATGCTGTGCGTTATTTATCAGTGTGGCTAAAACTGTCATTATCTTTGATTTTAACACTACCATAAGGCGGCAAGCTCCCTAACCCTCTCCTTCTGCCCCAACCTTCAACCATCTGAAGGATGGACGTGTTGGCAACCATATTTTAACTATGCAGCTTGTCCCCCACAGCTCGTCACAGAGGACAGCAAACCATGGGTGCATCTTCTTCAAGAATTTTAAACGAATACATGCAAGCTGCTGCTAAATGATGAGGGCACTTGACTGGACATCAGGCCAAGTCCAAGCCAGCGATGATGGCTCATGGCAACACACACGTGCGAGGAAGCAAGGCACCTGAAGGAAGAAAACAGGCAGCTGTGCATGGAGGGTCACACAGACCTACTGGTGATTTCTTAACTCCTTGAATCTTGGTGTATGCACTTGAATTTTAAGAAAAATCTTCAACAAGCCTCCCTTGTAAACGTAGGCTACCTTAGTAGATCTATGTTCCTTTCAATGTAACAGAAGCTGAGAAGGTCCAGTTCAAGTGCTGATTTCACTGATACTACTCCACGGTTCCTTCAGCCTCTGCACCCAGATCACTTCCAACTGTCTCTTACCATAGCACCCGATCACTGACTGCCTTCCATTCCTGTGCACCTTCCTGTCCTCTTACAATAGACACTCCTTGAAGGTGAGACAATGTGACTTATTTTTTGTGTTCCCTCACTGGTAGCCAACAATATGCTAATGCCGTATTTGGATGAATTATTTCGTAAGTAATTCTACTTAAGGTCTGAATCCATTCATCACAGAGAAATTCAGTATATTTCAAGCTCCCAGTGAGTATTATAAACCTATTTCCTAAATAGGATGCTCAAATAGTTATTGGATTATGAGCTTTCTGAGAAAATAACCCAATATTGTTCTTCAAAGCAGATGTGGCAACTTATACAGATAATGGCATCTTATGTAACAAGTAGATTATTATGTATAATGCCTAGCCGAGGAAAATATTTAGGAAGAATTAAAAACCAGGATCTCTCTCAGTAGAAAAGGGCTGGATTTGGAACCTGAAAAGCAGTTAGAGAGCTATGTTTTCACCTGGGAAAGCTAAAATATCAGCACATAAATGATTATTTTAAAAAGAACTGAAGAAAGTCAATACTAACAGCCAGAAAAGATGTTAAGTACAATCTCATATCAATATTGAAAAGTTATGATATGCAGCGTTTATGGTTTTGCCCAGTGCAGAAATATTTTAAAACATGGTCACCATTATAACATTTTTGTTCTAAATTTAAAAAACTGAAGTGTTTCTCTGCCACTCCAAATTGGAAATATATTAATCTCCAATAAGATAACATTTAAGTTGCTAAATACGCAAAGCAAGACATTGCTGAAGTTTAAGAATGCCAAGAATATGTAGTTTTATATATAAAAATATTTCATTAAGACATATGTTGTCAGAGTCCTATAGAACTTTATTATCAACATTGAGGGCAAATTCCTTTTATAAACAGGTGACTTAGAATATGTAGCGCCAAAATTTATATTTATACACAGTTCAGTTCCAGATGACAAAGGGTATTTCAAGCACAAAATCAAATAGTACTTTAAACAAAGGGTAAAAGCAAGATAAACAGACAGAGTAAAATAGGACTCTACTAATTTTGAAAATAATTTGCCTATTTTCTTTCTAGTCAGTCAAATTTGAGGTTAATTTTTAACCAAATGTTGAAGGTCATTTCTTTTGGAAGAATGCCAGAAATTATGTAATGTTAATAAATGACATTTTAAGTATATACATCAGAGGTTGACAGAGTGACGTGAATCTTCAGGACATCTCAACTGGCAGGTTAGGTAGCCAATGGATGGGTGACAAGCCTGGATAATGTCTGGCTGGAACTGGCATAAACTCTGGGTATCTGACGCACAGAACTCCCCTTCCAGACTCACCCAGGAACAATACGGGTGAGGATCTGATAACTACTAAAGCTGAATTACTGGAACATGGAGTTTCATTTTACTATCCTTTTAAAAATATATTTGAAATTTAATGTTAAAAAAAATGAAGAGTCAAGAAAATAAACCAGTCCAAGGGAAATAGATTTCTAAATTTAAATTCATGCAATGAAAAAGGTAAAACCCAAAATACACATGACAAATGGATGACTGCAACTAGCATACATGAGACATGGAACCAGAAGTCCTATGACAAAATGCTACAGTGTAGACTAAGTGAGAAGACATTTTCATCTTCTGAAAGCTTTTATATAACAGTTCCTTTCCTACAAACACATCTAGGAGGAAAGAAAGAAAAAGTATATAACTGAGCTTTTACCAAGTATGAGCCACCACTGCAAATGTTTTGTACCCAGAGTGTCACACACTTTCCTGCAAGTTAGCAACTGTTTCACTTAGCAGCAGATGGAACCAGGACGTAACTGAAGGAGGTGCCATTTCTAATCAGTCAAAGAGTATCCACTACAAGTTTTAAACTATGGAAACACCAGAGTGTAAGCCAAGACCAAGTTTGCTGTAGATGACGTATTTCTGGTTCCAGATTTAAATGAGTGGAATACAATGAAAAAAAAAAAAAAAACTGTATTTTACACTGCCTTCAACACAAATTCTGTTAATGATGAAGGATACTGAAACTAGAGTATCTAACTTAATTGAGAAAGAGACTGGGAGCTGAACAGTGTTCTTTCCTCACAACTTAATGAGGTGCTGAGGGAGACCCGGCAGCTGATGAAACACAGGGCAACACTGTGGGAGGCGAGCAGCCTGGGTGCTGGGCTTTACAATGACGCCGTACTGTCAGAGGAAGGAGGCCGACGGCTGAAGGGCGCTAGTGTATTTCCCAGTAATTTGGCCTACCTGTTTCTGATATCACTTATTAACATACTGTTACATTCACACATTCATACCCAAGATGGAAAATATTGTTGAAGAATCCTGTCTGATTGGCAAAACGCTCTAATTCCCAAGTGGTGAATGTAGAAACAAATGATAGTTGGGGAGTAAACATGATAGGTCATAAACGTGAAAACAAAGGTGTGTACTTATAATTCAGATCTCTCTCTCTCTCTCTCTCTCTCTCTCTCTCTCTCTCTCTCTCTTCTCTCTCTCCAGCTCATTCTCTTTCATTGAAAATCCAAAACGACTTCATCTCTTTCAGTCCTAATTATTATGGTCTGTGTCAGTGATGCTTCTTTCTTTACCATTATATCCAGACCACTACTGCAAAAATATGCTCATAGATGAGTAATGTAATATATCTGTTCAAACATTTCTTCATATAATATGTATTTTCTGAATCTTTAAAATACCAAAAACAACAACGGCTATATGCTTAAAATGGTGGGTCAATTTTAACCATGCAAAACTGGAATATGCAGCCTGCACAGTTATCAAAGCCAAGAATCTACCAAGGCTTTTGCATAGTGTATTCAGGAAGCTCTTGAAGTTGGTTAGAACGCAAAGTCAACATTTACTGCTTGCCTTTTTATGTAATTCAATTTTATATTATTGAAGAATTCAAATAAAAAGGTTTAGAAACAAGTCTTGTGTGGAAATTCCAAGTTTGACTATATAGAATAGTAAAGTTGGGCCAAAAAAATGGTTTTGTTCACTTCATATGGCAGACAGATTTTGTTTTGTTCAGGCACAGGTATGCTCTGTTTCCTGGTCTTGTTAACAAAACAACCATTCATTTGCAGCAAAGAAGTTAAAGAAATAGCAGGTATTGTTAGTTGTGAAAAAGAAACCACTACAGAAAAAGAATATACCTGTAGTCTAATAAAAAAAAAAAAAGACAAAGCTATATTCACTTAACTTATCCAGCTAGAAATCTGTGTTCACGTTTATAGTGTATACTCCTCAGATCCCTGACCCCTGTATAAATTTCTAGACCTATCAGGGCCTCAGAGGCCCCGAATGGCAAGAGATGCTCTGCAGATAAAGAACGCAGTTGCCAACAGGCCTTTTGTACTAGTTCTCTTCTTAGTAGAGGAAGAAAAGTGTGGAGACTATACAAACTTCTCTTTTTGTTGATAATATTTAACTGTTACATCATCTACCATGCATTTCTCTCATAAGGTGAGGATTTAAAACCAGAAATGACAGGGGAGCACAGTATTACCTTATTACTCAGGTTCAAATACACACAGGGAATAAGCTAGGGTTTTGGTTCACTTTCTGTATTCAGGGCAAAGAGCAAAGAGTTCCTTGTCACAACATCTTAAGGCAACACAGGCTCTTCTACAGAATGTGAAGAACAGGTGGGATGATGTTTACTTCCCGTTCACACTTCTGTTTTATGATCTGAATTCTCTTTGCTCTCCAATCCAACCAGTCAATGGAAACTAACTTTTCTAAAAATGTCTTTACCAGAAAACCTCATGCTAAAAACCTCTTGTAGCTCCTCTAAAACTAGGTGTCAATTCTCAGGATTACAAACAAGACCCTCTATTGTATAGCATCATCATTCACCATTCGACATCTCAATTTTATTCTTAATTATATTTCATTATATATCTTATGAATCTTTTGTGAGTCAAGGGGGTATCTTGCCACTTGGCAATATCTGATACAAAATCATGTCCTTGATGGTGTTCAATGAATATTGGCTAAGCTTACCTGAATCAAATTTGGAAATAAACAGATTCTTAAGATGTACAACTGAGGTACACTTCCTTTTTGCTTCTTAAAACAACTTTAGTTTAAATGAAACAATGTTTTCTTTTCATCCAAAAGAAAGTATAAAATAAAATCTTAATTCTCATCTTTGTTTCTAATAGACAGTATATGTTTCAAAAGGAATATTGTGCTGGTTTTGTTTTTTTATATATAAAAATTCAAATATTTAAAAATGTATTTAAATTCCTTAGGCCAATGCTTGGGTACTATAAGAGTTCATTAAGGCAAATAACCACTATGTGCAATTGAATTCATTTATGAACAATTTATATAGTTATATTCAAGTTGTTCTGGGTTACCAGCACTTTTTTGCTTCTAGTATAGAACAGAAAAGGGAGATTATTTTTCCTATCAAAGAGCCACAGAGGAAGATAACAATTCAGTCTGTTGTGGTCATTTATGATTACATACAAATTATCCTAATACTCAGCTTCAAACACACAGGGACTAATCTAGAGTTCTGGCTCATTTTCTGCATTCAGGAAAAACACTTAGGCATCATTTAGGATATCACAGCTGTGTAGCGTAATAACAGGGAAAAGTTATACTAAATCCATATAACTCTGTTACAGAACCTATCATGGCACTTGCATCTTAACTGGATGAAAATAAACTAATAGCAAATGCTCACCATGGTTCAACATTTCTCCAGCTCTTGCCTAGAAATCTCTTTAGAATTATACCTGTGGAGAGATATAGTCTGCAAAGGAAACCAGAGGATGCAGTTCAGAGTTGGTTACTTCAGCACAGAGACAGATGCTGAGTGCATCCTGTTCTGATCCCTATTGCCATCAACAGGCCACCTGCAAGCATTTACTAAATGATGGCTAGTGTGCTCTGGATGAAATACTTTGTAAGCTATGATCTCTAGAAACATGCACTTTTCAGCACCACCTTGGGCTTCTGGTGCTTCAGGGGAGACCCATCTTAACCTGTGCCACTGTCAATACTACAGACCCAGTGGCTTTAACAATAGGAAAGTATTTTGTTGCAGTTCTGAAAGCTAAAAGTCTGAGATGAAAATGTCAGCATAGCAGGGTCCTGCTGAGAGAGGGCTCATTTCTGCCTTCTGGCTGTATCTGCACATAAATTCTTCATTGTGTGAGCAAGGAAAGAGAACAGGTTTTCTGCAGTCTCTTCCTGTAAAGGAACAATTGCCACCAAGAGGTCTTCAGGACTTTATCAACACTAATCAACTCCGACAGTTGCCATCTCCAAACACTATCATGAAGAGGGTCAGTTTCAACACATAAATTTTAGGAGGACATAAATATTTAGTTCTTTAACAGCACTCAATACATACTTAATGATGAAAAAAAAAATCTCAACAGTGCTAACAAAAAGCATACAGAAAAATGTAATAAAATGCAAATAAATACTGAGACGTGAAAAATTATTATGAATGAGGCAGAGGGAGGAGGAGGGAATGTACGGGCACCATGAATTTGGAAAACCTGGGATATAATACATAGAATTTTCTTTTTCCTGATCCTAGGGATAGAAGCCATAGCCTTACATATGCCAAACAATGGCTCTACCACTAAGCAAAACCTTCAGCCCCAGATATACAATTTAAATGCTATTTTGATTCATCTACTCAATTAAACTTTATAAGGGTTCAGTAAAAAATATGAAAGACTCAATTTTTACTTTTCTTCTGAATCATGCCCTTAACTAGAAATCACAGGGGAAAAATAATAGTTGATAATTATCTTAATCTCCAAATAGAATGTAGTTCTATTATAAATCTTAAATAAATGTTATGTTGTGTCATAAATCTTAACAATCATCTCCAAGTACAATGTAATTACTAAATACTATAAATGCATATTAATAAAATATAACAAACAAAAACACTCAACATCAGGGAATACAAACCGAGAGGGACATGAGACTGAAGGACATGAACTAGATAATTTGCCATCAAACTATTAATATTTAACACATCATACCAAGCTAAGCAACAGCAGACACATAATAAAGCAATTCTTTGGAATAATAAATTTAACCAGTGAGTTAAAATCGTTAGTGAGAAGTTAAAATGAGGTCACAGTCATGAGTCCAACTGTTTTTTTTTTTTTTTGGTCCTGAGATCACAGACTGCTAACAGCTGTCTCTCTGACTCAGACAGCTGCGTCTAAAACATCTGTGCTTTGGTCATGAGAGGAAAAGAGTGAGTATATAAAGAAAAAAAACTGCCACTGTCAGGAGAAAAATATCATTAAATGAGTAGCTCTATCAGTAAGTAGTAACTGATAGCAATGGTCTCTGTGCTTAAAAAAAAGTATACAATGAATGTCAGTGGAAAAATATCTTCATGGTACTGAAGAAATCACCTATAAAACTGAAAAAAAAATCCCACACCCAATTAAGCCATTGCTCAATAATAACTTCTGGAAAGACAAGAGAAAAGTCATACACAACAATACAGCTTTAACAGAGGCATAAAGTAAATAAAAATTACAACATTGTGATGAAAGGATTAGCTACAAACCACAAATCTACTTGAAGATAGAGCCTGATCATGAGAATATGAAAATGGCAAAAGGATGGCAAAGTTATAAATGTGGAAATACAAAAATAATGTAACTTACAAAACCTGTGAAAAAGGAGGCAGAACATTTGCAGGAGTATTATTTTTCTTGTCATTCCTAGCAGTGAATCAATCGATACTTTCTAAAATGATAACACAGCGTTAAACAAAGGAATAAAGCTAAAATAAATATTTTCTAGCAACATATAAAAACTTCAAACATACCAATGAGAACAGTTCAGTATTTCCAATAATAATGGAAAAATGACAGAAGAGATACAGTGTGGAAAGTGGCAGAAGAACCTAAAATAACAATAAGGAATGTTCTAGACAGTACTGGTTGAACCACTAGATAGAAAATGTCTAGCAGTGCTTAAAGCTCTGAATGAGCACCTCTCCACAGTATCGTTCCATTCCTCAGTGCCAGCTGAAAAATTCATGACACACTAGGAATTCCTTCAGCTGCAGTCCTCCAACCTCTAAAACGTTCCCTACACATAGTGCAGGTCTGTGGCAACCATTCTACTTTGTCTCATGCCATACTTCAGCTCTTTTTTGGCAGCAGCCGTTTTCCACATCATTTGGGCTGTCAGACAGACCCCACAAGGGCTGAGGCCATGTGTAGGGTGACTCTACCAAAGAGAGTTGTGAGGCCAAAAGCGAGGCTAACCAGAATTCCCTGTCTGGAATTACAGTGCACAGACAGGCTGGTGCTACTATACCCATACCAAGCTGGCACTACACACTTCCAGAGACAAGGGCTGCTGTCCTCCCTGGCCTCCTAAGGAAAACCAATCTCGCTTAGCGAAGAAACTGAGTAAACATACAGGAAAAAGGACAAAGAAAAAACAGAAGAGATCCCAGGAGGCACTAGTTTCTGTGTGAATTTTTGTTTATTTTGTGAACTACGCTCACTCCAGGACCCTTCTTACTGGGGGAAGAAAATACTGCCTATGCGTACAAGTTTTGCACCAGAAACTCCTTAAGTAACCCCACTGTTAATATTTCACTATTTCTTTTTCTTGCAAAAGAAGATGTTTCCTAACCTTTCCAAGATTCATCCAATTAATTTCCTACTGGATCTCATTTCTCCCTAATTGTTATCGTACTATCTCCAGATACTCAAGCCTAGTTCCTTTGGTGCCCTTCCCTAGTTCTTATGATGGGTAGCTACAGTTCTATAATTCTGCTTAAGCTCCTTTATCTTAAGTTCCTCCCATGCAGTCAGCAGAAAAATACAAGAAGCAAAGACATTGCCTTGATTTTCCATTTAAGCTCTATTCCTTCAGGTCTTACCTCAAAGAGTCCACAGCTACCTTTCACCACTCTTGTAGTAAACTACTACGATTTGATTTCTTCCTGGCTAGTCCAGTAAAATTGTTTCCCTAAGGTCAGTAAGTAACATCTTTTTATTTTTGTATTATTGAGGAATGAGCCCAGAGCCTTGTGCATGCTAGGCACATGCTCTACCATTGAGTTACATTACCAGCCTCTCATGTGTTTTATTCCCCCCCCCCATTTTATTGATATACAGAAGTACAATGCATAAAGTTTACATTGGTCTTGAGTATTTTGTGCATATATATATCATGACAAAGTTATAAATCCTTTCCCTCTCTCTTTTCAACCCTCCTCCTTTATTCCCCTCCCCTCTTGTTCCCATTATTTCTCACAATAAGTTCTATGAAATAATTGTGATCTGGGTTTCTCATATCAGGGAAACCATTTTATATTTCACCTGCTTCTGACTCACTTCACTAAGCAGGATGGTCTCAAGTTGCCTCCATTTACCTATAAAAGCCTCCAACCTATCTGTCTTTATAGATGAGTAGTATTCCATTGTGTATGAATAATGTAATCCATGTACCTATTGGTCTATTGATGGGTATTTTGGTGTCTTCCACATTTTAGCTATTATTAGTTATGCTGCTATGAACATGGGTATACATGTATGTCTGTTATGTGGTGTTTTTAACTCTTTTGGGAAAATTCCCAGAAGTATTACTGAATTGAAGGGGATTTTATTTCCAGTCTTTTGAGAAACTTCAATACTGTTTTCCATAGCGGTTGTACCAGTTTACATTCTCACCAGCAGTGCAGGAGGGTTCCTGTTTTTTCCACAGCCTCGCCAGCAATGATTGCTGTTTGTGTTCTTGATATATGCCAGTTTCTCTGGAGTTAGTTATTGATATCTTAGTGATGTTTTACTGTGAGACTGGTTCTCACTAAGTTGCCCAGACTGGCCTTAGACTTGTGGTCTTCCTGCCTCCACCTCTCCAGTAGCTGAGATTACAGGTGTATGCCATCACATTTGACTAGTAATAATCCTTTAGTTGCCAAATCAGAAGAATGTTTTGTTATAAAACAACTCGCAAGACGAAAGAGTCCCAGTAGAGAATGGCAGGGTACCATAACAAAGAGAAGAAGGTGTGGTCTCCCAGAAGCCTGATTTGACAGGGGTGTTTCTCTGACTGACTAGCAACTGAGTAGGCTACTTAGCAACACTGGAAGCAGAGACACTGTAGATGCATGACAGCAATGTCAGCATCTCATGTTCAGGGAAATAATTTCATGATAATATTCAAGATCATTACAATTTCTGTTCATACCCACACACATGAAATATGCTAGCAAAAGAATTTAAATCTCTTCAAGTGACACTGGACCGGTTTGAACATTATACAGTTTTCTGCATTCCTAAATTAATTGAACAGAACCTTTGATGTGTGCTCATTTCACATGACACACAGTTTTATTTTGTTAAAAATTACATTTTAGCTACTTTAAGTTCCCATCGATTAACTTAGCTTGACTTCCAGGACCTAGTACCTTCAAGGTTTTCTCATGTCTCTCTGGCCACTTCTCAAAGATGGCTTTCTTCTTCTTTGTTCCCCTTAAGTGTTGCAATTCCCAAGGCTCTTTTCCAGGTATTTCCCCAGATGTGTCATACAGACAGTAAAACAAAGAATGCAAGTGCTTGGCACAGCAGCCTGCAGTCTTGATGCTCTGTGTGACATGGCAATGGGTTCATCTCTATCCGGCCATGCCAATTTATAGACCGCCAAATTCTTTTTATACAATTGCCCATCATTAAAATATTTTTAAATAAAAGGTTTTTTTTTTTTTTTTTTTTTTTAAGCCTCAAATAACCCTGACTCCTAACCACCAGTAAAGTCCAGGATACAGTCAGTGGGAAACCCTCAATTTTAATTCTCCCTTTCCCACCTGCCAGGTCATGGGGATCTAAGCCCCAGTACAGACCAGTCTTTACCAGAATGGAGTGGGAAGAGAGCAGCACTGTGTGACAGAAATACGTAAAAGCCATCTATGTACTTTTATTTTTTCTACTAGCTAAATCAAAAGGCAAAAAACAGATAAAACTAATTTTAATCAAATAAAGTTAAACTTAATGTCTGTATATGATATTTAGTAAGATATTTAACATATCATTTTAGTATAAAATCTACATAAAACAAACATGATATTTTATCTCTTTATTGACAGCAAATCTTTGAAATACAGTACTTACACTTATGGCATCCAGCCATTGCAACTGGCCACATTTCAAGAGCTCAAGAGCAACATGGGCTGAGTGGCCACCACACTGGAGAAACACAAGGAACGGTAGGCAGGCTGGAAGAACTGGGAATTTTCAGGGATAGGGACATAGTAAGAGGGTGACTTTTTAATAATCAATTCTTTACAGCCTCTTTTCTTTAAAAATAAATTCATTTATAAATAACTGCAGTGCTTTCCTGTTGATATAGAATGAAGACCAATCTCATTAAAATGGCTCTAAAGGCCTGATATTTGGGCACTTTCTTAGCTATCCAGATGACAGCAGGTAGTGAGCAGAGAGAATAGGTAACACCAGCACAGCATGAGAAGAGGCAGGCAACTTGAGTCTGTGCTATTCTCCGTCCAGCCCCATTGGCTCCCAACCACCTGGCAAAGTCTGGGGCTAGGAAGAACTACTCTGTGGCTTGGCCCTTGGACGAACCACAGACTAAAACAGAAAGTGACACTACCAAGCATGAATGGGAGCCCTAGGTACAGCAGGAAACGAGGGGTGTACCAAGGGCCAACAAGAGTAGCTCTTGTAGAGCCAACACACACAGACACACTAAGAGCATCTGGCTGTTCATAACTAAAGAAAACTAAAGAAAAACCTAAAGAAAAAAACATCTAGGTATGAGCAATGATACCTATGTATCAAAACAGCCATTCACCAGAAAAAAAAACAGAATATGGTCAATATTATTATAAATTTGAATTCAAACTTTTTAAAAAATTGTATTTGAATTGTGGTTATCAGCATTTGGGATGGATCGGGGTTGAGAAAAACAGATTCCTGAGCACAGCAAGATGGGAGAGATAACTTTTACGGTTCAATATCATAGCATAACTATGGTTGACAGTAATTATTTGAATATTTTAAAATTGGTAGTAAGAAAATTTATGTTTCCAGAACGGAGAAATGATAAATTACTAACATGACAGATATGGCAACTATTCTGCTCTAATCAATACACAGTGCATGTTTTGAAATGTGACACTACATCCCACAAATACAATAAATATTTTAAAAATTCTACTTGGCACTTAAACTGCTTAAGTTGTATGTAAATCCAGAAAAGTGAAATGATATCAAAAAAATAAGTACATACAGAATTCTAATTTTTCAAGTTAATCTAACCTATAAAATTGTATCAGAGAAACTCTGGCAAAATGTGAATATTATTTCTAAAATGTAGCCCTCATAAATGTCATATCTAAGCGAAACCAAATTCACTACCAACTACTATTTAATATGCAGGCAGAAAATTTTAAAACCAAGTATTGAATTTAAGTACTAAAGATATCTATTCAAATATAAAATATTATACTATGGTTTCTTTTCAAATCATACAAATCTTTAAAAAATAAATTATTTTTTACATCACAGTTTATACTCGTCAAGATAAAATTATTTGAGACATAATATACTTTTTGTTTCTTCCTAACATGAATTCATCAAGACAATCCTTTCTCAAATACTGAAAATAAATTCTTTAATAATAATTTTAATATTTATAACTAAAATGAATAGTCCAACAAGTGTTAATTAAACATTAAATATTCATTTTGGATTATCCAAGAAGGATAAGAGAAAATTTCTAATACATAAAGGAGTACAAGAAAGAAAATATTGCCAGGTTACCTGGTATTTAGACAGCATAAAGAATTTTACTTTGTTAAGAACCTAAGATTAACTCCTTCAAATGTTGTTAAAATACAAACAGCCACATATGCTACGACAGATAACTGTCAGTACTCTTGTTACTTTCAGCTGAACTAATAAACAAAGAGCAGCCTACATATCAAGGAGACCAGGAAGAATTACATAAAGAATCAGGACCTCCCAAATCGGAAGGGCATGATCTATAAATCAAAACAACCAAGAGCAGAACTGTGCTTGTAGGGAACTATCTCTTGCATAAGGAAAAAAAAAAGATATTTAGATAGAGGTTGAATGTTCCTAACTCAAAATTCTAACATCTGAAATGATCCAAAATCTGAAATTTTTTGAGCACTGACATAATGTTACACGTAAAAAAAAAATTATATGTGATTTCATGTGACAGGTTGCAATCAAAATACAGGAGGCACTGAAAATACTGCACACAAGTCCCTTAGGGGTAAGTGGATAAGGTGTTTATGAAACAAACAAATTTCATTGCTGGATGTGAGTCGTAAGATAACACACTCTGAATTTCTAATTATTGAAAACTATATAAAACCCAAAACACTTTGGGCCCCAAGCATTTCAGAAAATAAGGGAAAGCCCACCTTAGATTTTCTGATGTGAGAAGGATAGTATCAGAAGTAATGAAAATTACTGATACTGATCCACAGATGATTAGTATCAGTAAGATCTGAATATAACTTAAAGAGTTGACAGAGGAAGCATTTTTTACATTTTCAAGCAGCAAAATTAACAAGAGAGGAAGAACTAAAATTGAATAGGAGCAGATATAGAGAAACTGGATTATATCCAGTCGCAAAAACTGAATTTCAACACTTGACTATAATACCTTGGCTAGATAGTCACAGAGAGATTCATTCTAAAGATAAGAGAAATTGCTAAGGTATCTTAAACTTTCTTAGCTTCTTAATGATCATGACATGTAATTTTGAAAAACATTTATATATATTGTAGAGCAAAATAAAAAGATTCATGGCTTAGTGAACCACTAAGAACTAGATTTTTACCATAACAGATAAAATACAAATATCAAACTACAATTAGTGCATGTGATTCCCATGAGCAGGTGACTGCCACCGGGACTCACCTCCTGGCAGTACTGCAGGATGCCCTCCTTGGTACCAATGCAGGTCTTGGTCCCTGAGGGATCTGACTCCCACTTCCCATTCTGTACATTCATGTGCATGTTCAGTTTGCCACAGAACATGGCGATCTGGGGTTCTGCCAGCAGGCCAGCATTGCCATCAGTGGGCACCTGAAATAAAAATGTTTCAGTTAGTTACAGAATGCAGGACTGTTCCTTCAAGGTGGAGGTTGGGAGAGGAATAGGGAGGGAATTAGGCAACTATAACCTAAAAAGTTCTATTCTTGCTAATTCTCAAGTACACATTAGCCCCATTTCCAGCATTCCTCTGAGTTATTCTACGTGCTACAGAGATTTCCAACCGCTTATAATATAGTACATTCCTTTGCACTGAAGCACAGGTAAAGATTAACAATCCTGAAAGGAATTTATTAACCGAAAAGTTGCATGTTTTTCCACAGTTTTTCAGTACCTGCTGAAAGGTTCTGACAATAAAGAATTTTTTTTTCTCAAATAGATCTAATCACCCTGGAGGAAACCATTCTCATCGTAACTACCAGCTGACTCACACAAAGTGCAAAGCTGGTCTCTGCCCCTAGTATCAGGTTTGGAGGTAACACTGTGTAATACCTATGAACACTGAGAGATGTCCTTTGCAAGCCTTCTTAGCACATGACTGCATTCTGAATTTTGGACATAAAAATTCACCATCCTCAAGTGTAACTAAATACGTGGGTGCTTTCAGCTGGTTTCTGACGTAGCTTTCTCTCAACTCCTATGTTAGGGACGCTGGTATTCCCCTTCTTCCGCACCACAGGGAGCCAGACATGTCCCACTGGGAGCTTAGAAGAGGTCTACGTGACCACCACAGTAGGCCATATCACCACTTCCTGGAAATGACTTTGAAAAGTGCGCCTTCTGCATTACCATCCCTTCTGTGTGCTGGTTTTACCTTTAGATAATTATATTAAAAAGGGAATATGGAAGTTCTGAGATATCTATCCTACCTCACTCAATAGCTCTGTGAGAAATGAACAATAAATTCAGAGGAATAATAGTTATTTGAAACCAAGGACTCAAAAGACATATTAAGCATAATTCTTCCTTTGTCAAACCCAGATGCTGAGGAAATGTGGGCTATCCACACCATGGAGAACTAACTTAGTAACTTTCCACAGCAGCCATCCATGCAGTTATATCCTGGGTGACTCCATATTCCCAAAAAATTATTTATGGGAGAAAAAAAATCTAATGCTAACATTGCACAGGGAGATTTCAGTTCAAGAAATGTGAGGGTTTTTTTCCCTCTTGATTTTAACTACAGAAATGTAAAACAGATCAAACACGCGCCTGGTGAAGTCATCCTCACATATATTTTAACCACCCACAGTAGAATATTTACATCCTTTTAAAAAACAAAATAAAGCATATCTTTCCCCATCCAATTTTTTTCCTCAATATGAACTTGTGACATGTGATAATTACACTCCAGTTGATGAATTGGTGCACACACATGTTGCATCTCACTCATTTCTACTTTCCTTTCTCCTTCCCACTCTCTAATCTAAAATAAACAGGGCTTGTGCTGACCCTAGGCATGGGTACAGGAACTGGCACAATCCCGAGAATTGTGTTGTCAGAGAATTTTTGATCTTTCAGTCTTCCCTGTCTAGATCACGTTCATTTCATACAGCCACTGAGGCCATGATGGCAGGCTGCCTACAGAATCGCTGGGAGACCTCAACTCCCACCTCACACAACTTCCATAAAACCAAGGCTCATTTTCCACTGAATGCAAAGAAGCTGCCTGTGCAGAACACTCCGTAAGCTCTAGCTTTACCATTCCTCTGAGGAATTAAAATGAGATTCAATGCTCTCAGCTTAAAATTCAGGTCGCAAATTTTGCCAAGTTTATTGCTACTAGACTGCACGCAAGTCAAAGTGGTCGCTCCGACCTACAGATAAGGCCTCGCATTAGTGACACAGGAACACACTGGGATCAAGCAATTCACAATCCACATAGGAATATCCATGTATCTCCCACGGTACTCAATTCTATTTCACCTCCAAACCAGCCCTCACTTTTGCCTGAAAGATTTCCAACTCTAGCAGCATCCTGGTATCCTATTCCTGAATGAAGAGAGACTAAAAAGCCTTAGCTATAGCTTTTATTTTGTTGAACAAGTATCATTTTCTTCATCTCAAAATTTCTCTCTTCCTCTTTCTTCACAATCTGATCACATAATATCTAAGGAATGTGTTCTACTTCATGGTCATCACAAATGCGTTTGGCTCCATTTCCTCCCTATGATGAATGTTTGATAGTTTCTCTCCAACTCCTCAAGAGCCTGGCCCATAGAAGGCCTCTATGAGCCTTCCCTGCTTGCATTCACAATGTTGTACAGTCCCCTCCACAATGAATCAGGGTCTGCGTGTCAACAAACAGGATGTGGCAGAAAAGATCTGGCTTTCAAAGCAAGGTCACAAAGGGCACCACAGTATTCCATTGTTCTCTAGGCTCACTCACCATCAGGGAGGTCCACGGTCATGCTGCAAAGACATTCAGCAGTCTTGCAGAGAATCCCAGGAGGCAAAAAACTAAGATCTGCTGTCAAGAGCATGAGATTGGGCTTGGAAACACCCATAACGTCACTCATGCTTTCTTATGCCTGCAGCCATGGTTGACAGCAGACTGCAATCTGAAGAAAGGGACCCCCAGATTCAGAACCTCACAGAACAGGGATCCTCAGTCCCCAAGACCAGGGTTAGTACTGGCCTATAAAGAATCTGGCTGCAGAGCAGGAGGTGAGCTACAAGCCAGCTAGTGAAGCATCTTCTTTGTTTACACCTGCACATCTCTGTTGGCATGACTGCCTGAGTTGCACCTCCCATCAGATCAGCAGCAACATTAGATTAGATTCTCACAGGAGCAGAAACTTTACTGTGAACTGCATATGAGGGATCTAGCTTGTGCACTCCTTACGAGAATCTGACTCCTGATGGCGTGAGGTGGAACTGAGGTGAAGACACTAACATCATTCCCCATCTTGTCCTGTGGAAAAATTGTCTTCCATATAGCTACTCTCTGATACCCAAAAAGGCTGGAGACAGTTTTAAGGACGCTTTCAAATGCCTTACCCACAGAAATTCAAATAACCACGTTTAAACCATTAAATAAGGGCTAACGTGCCCCGCAAAGAAATAGACACCTATGGATTCCTCCTTTCCTGAATCTTCTTATTGCAGCCACAGACTCTGGCTCCCTTTCTAAAGCAGCAAACAACAAAACAAAGTAAAAACCTTCCCTCCATCGTAGTATCCTACAGAGTTGGGAGTCACCAAGCTTTTTATAAAGGGGATGGTAGTGAGTATTTTAGGTTTTGTGAGCCATACAATCTCTTTTGTGACTACTTAACACTATGGATATTGCACAGAAACAGCCTTAGACAAGATGCAAGAACAGACATGGCTATTTTCCAATAAAGTTTTACTTATGATAAAAGCCACAGACCTGACTCACACAGTGAGGCGTGGTCTACTGAGCCCTGAGCCCTGCTCTGCAGCAGCCACCGCTTCTTCCAGTTCTTCCACTGACTGGAACTTTAAATTATACTTTTTTTTTTTTTTTGGTCTGTTTTTGCTCTTGCTTTCAGTACTGGGGACTGTGCTGAGCTACATTTCCAGGCCCAGTTGCCTGGGCTGGGCTCATATTTACAATTCTCCTGTCTTAGACTCCTTGAGTATGGGGATTATAGAACTGCACCATGAGGCTCAAATCAACATTAAATAACCCCCCTGGTTTACAGTTAGTTCCACCAGTAACTTCAGGCTCCTTCCCAAAGGTTCCATGTAATTCCTGTCTGGGAAACCAAACAGGTTTTTCTTAGAATCAACTTCATCTCACCTTCTTTGTCATACATAATTTCTTCCTTGGAAGCCTTTCCCTGTAGCTTCTGTCACAATGAATTATCACAGTTTCAAGCTTCAGATTATCCCTTCATAATGCCATTAGGCAATGGATGTAGTTTTAGGGATAACGCAGTAAATGAGACAAAGACTTTGCCCTGACAACTGGATGACAAACTTTCTTAATTGTGGAGGACCAAAGTGTTGCAAAGTAAAAGATTTTGGTACTAAAACTAGGGGAGTCCTTAGCAAAAACAGTACACTATTTGCCAAAAAAAAAAAAAAAAAAACTTCACCAAAGTTTGATTTCCTAACTTACTTTTATGTCTTCCATTGTTCATCTTAACACCCTATACTCTTATGTTATTTAATGCCTTCTGTTTGCATGTGCGTACAAGTTGACAACTAAAATGGTAGCAATCCTTTTCACACCTCTTCAGAGAAACTGATTAGAGCCCTCCAAATGAAGTGACAATCTCTTTTATTTTAATAATGCCAGTTTAGACAATATATGTTTTGGTTCTTTTTAGTTTTCTATCAGATGAGATTTAATAATAAAGAATAAATGTATATGGAATCATGATAATTAACAAGTCCTGTTTCCAAAAAGAAGAATTTAATGAACTGTTTCTCAATAATTACAGGAAATTACTAAACCAGAAATTATAAAATTGGTTCTACACTCAACATTACAAAAAGGCTCTTTACAGATAAATATTTAAATCACAAAACCACCTTTCTCAGGCAAAATTCCTTTCCAAAGTAACAACAGCTGTGTATATGAAGGAGCAATTAACTTGGAGAAACAAAATGAACCAGAAGTCTTCCAATTCTTATTGAAGCCCACCTACAAAGAACCCAATGTTTTAAGAAACATAAGCCAGGCTCAGTTAATTAACACAAGACAAACAACCCACTTGCATCAAATAATCCTTCTGAGAAAAAGTCTGGTTGCTAAATACTCCCTGTCAATAAATACATGCATTTTTGAAGATAATTATTCTCACCTTTTAAAATACTTTTCTTAGAAAACAAACACAAATACCTTAGTAGAAGAGAAATAACAATCATTCAACAATTACATTTTAATCACTCAAGGTAACAAAGTGACTTCCTAGAAATCTATGACAAGAATTAAAAGACAAGAACCCTGGTATATATAACTGGACATCTGCAGTCTATGCATTTCTGGGAGACTGAGTATGCATCGTCAATGTGTGTGACTTTCCATGGACATCATAAAACAGGAGATACTTTCCCATGGGAAAACTGTCCAGCGACAATGAACAAAATAACTGGGACAATGGTCTGTTCATACATGGTCACAAAAGCAAGTGGCTGTTTACACAATACTGTGAACTACAGAGATGTAAACATTACATTTAAAAATGCTGCAAATCTTTTTTACACAATCCTTTGCTCTAAGAAAAATAATTCTTGCAGGTCACAATAGAGGACTGAAATTTTAATAAAGTGGACTTTTTCCAGAAAATGGTTTTTACTGTGCTTAAGGAGAAGTTAAAGTAAACAAATATAAAGCAGAGATGCAGTCTGGACGAATCTGCAGGGACGATCTGGAAACTCAAACCTACAATCTCTGCAATTTACAATTAAGTGCAAAGCTGGCTTTTTGAAACAGTTCTCCTGCTGCCCTTCAAACTGGGTGTTCCTTTTCTCCAAAAAGTTTCTCTCTTTATTATCATGAAGAAGATCAAAATTCCTTATAGAGCAGGCTTGGCAGCATTCCTCCCCCCAGTCCCAAGTGCAAGGGGGGGAGGAGCGGGGGGGAGGGACAAGGAGCTCTCTGTTTCCCAGGCTGAAAACTCCTGTTTGGCAAGGAGGGGGCACAGATCCATAGCTTAGTGGCATCTGTGAATTTATGTAATCTTAAGGTTTCTGGCTAATGCAAACCATCTGGTTTCTGCATCTGAACAGACTTCTCACTGGTTTGAATAGCTGGCCTCCTATGGTGAACTATTTGATCCATTTTTTTCTTCGGGTAGATTCTTGTATAGTCTTTTTTTTAAAAAAACACAGAACAGTAATTCTATTTCTAGCCATCCATGGTTTTCTCACATAAATAGTTTTCCCATAATCTAAGGATAGTTAAATTATCCTCCACAAAGAAGCATACTCCACGGCTCTCTACAGTCCCAATCCAGACAATGCGAATGTGAGGTCCTTTGAGGGGAGTAATACATCCTAAGCAAGTTTTATTCTCCAAAGGAAAAGATCATCCGAAGGCTCTTTAGCCAAGGACATCAGCAATCACTCATCTTATCAATAACAGACAACTGAAATTAAAACTAGAACCACAGACATGGAAGACTCTCTAAAAGTCAGTCATGCCAACACGAAGGAGAAAAAGGCTGAGGAAAGAATTTTCCTGAAGCCACAGAGTTTCAGTGGCTAAGAAGGAAATGGACTATCTCCCTTAAAGAAATCTGTTGATGTGTCCAAGCGGACTCTTAAGACAGAAAACTGCAGTTTTCAAGGCTTTACCTGTGGCGCGCATGCACACGGGGGAGGGGTGGTGGTGGTGGTGGTGGTGTGTGTGTGTGCATGTGTGTGTGGCAAGAAAGAATCCAGAATGAAATGTGAGTCTTAAAAAGGGTATAGGGCTTTAATTTACAAGTGGGTTAAGCCATCACATCTATTCACGTGGCTAGCTGCTGCACAGAACTTGAGTTTCAGTCTAAAAATGATTTGTCACAAAGTGAATACAGAGAGAAAAAAATTCCTTTCAAAGAACTAACCTACGTATTTTTCACTCTTGGAAACTTGACATTGTTTTGGTGGCACTGCTGACATGGTTTCAAATTTAAAGTTGCTGCCCCTTGATGCTATTCCTGGTTTCTGTTGGTACCAAGTTTTTCTTTCTGCTCACAGGATAGCTGTTCTCAAGTTGACCCCGAATTCCTACCAAATCATAACAAGGCCGGCAAAGCATGCCTGCTGCTGGGCCCAGTAGGAAATCAAAAGTTCCATCAACAGAAACTTTTGTTATTCAACACCCACAAAATTATTAGCCAATGTTTAAAGCATGCATTTTAGGCAGCTCCAAGAACATGCGGTACCCCAATGATCACACTGATTCAAATGGATATAAAACTAGATGTTTAAAAAATTGCCTTATGCACAACAACCACAAGGTTAGGTTCAACAACAGTTCATAATCCAACTACTGCCTACTAAGCCCTAAAAATTTAACCATTCTCTCTCTCTCGTGTATTTTTTTTTTTTTTTTTTTTTTGAGACTGGGTCTTGCCCTACAGTCCATGCTGGTCCTGAGCTCACATCTATCCTCCTGCCTCAGCCTTGGAAGAGGATACTGGGACCCCGGACAGTCCTTTTCTCCTCTTTTTGCTTCTTAGTCACCACAGTGAGAAAAGGCCTTCACTGCCAAGTCCTTCTACCATGATGCACACTGCACTGTCATTGGTTAAGCGTGTCGGCCAAGTGACCACACACTTAATCCTCTGAAACCCTGAGCCAAAATGAACATTCTTTTTCCATTTTTTTTGTTGAAATCTTTATCTTGCTTAATATCAAAACTTTAAACTGCCTTACCGAAGATGAAGAGGGCGACATTTCTAAAGGTATCCCCATCTGACATGTCCATGACTCTTTTCCCCCTCCATTTTATTAATATGTATGTGATACTTGTTTACACTGAACTTGAATAATCTGTGCATGTATCACGTCACAATTACAATCCCTTACCCTCTCCTTTTGACCCTCCCACACCCTCCACCTCCCCCTAGCGCCATCTCCCCATTAAGTTCCATGCAATGTCTGTATTCAGAGTTTTTCATATTAGAGAAACCATTAGATGTGTCTGACTCACTTCACTGAGCATGATGGTCTCGAGCTGCATCCATTTGCCTACAAAAGCCTCAAAACTATCTGCTTTGATAGATGGGTAGTACTCCATTGTGGACATATGCCACATTTTATGTATCCACTGGGCTGTTGATGGATATTTTGGTGTCTTCTACATCTTAACTATTGTTAGTTGTGCTGCTACGAATGTGGGCATATATGGGTCTCCTTTTCTTCTTACGTTGACTTTTTCAGCTAGTCTGTCACAGTGAGGAAAACTTGACTAAGTGTTAACTTTCAGGGAAAGAAAACGTTAAAAGGAAACGTAGTTATTTATTTACTTAACCAACAGAAGTTCTTAAAGAAAATAAGACTACTTCATCCGTAAAGATGAGGTGGAAGACAACACCTGAAGGAAACTCTCAAGAAAGCACCTCTCCATACACAGCACAGTGAGGAAGGAACATTACCCGGCAGTGCATACGTCACCCGTGAGTCACTTAAACAGAGGACAAATCATCTGTCAGTTTTCAGAGAAGACTGAACTGTACAGACAGTGGGAGAGGTTAACATTTTGTCAAGGTTTTTAAGCAGTGGAGACGTGCTCAAGTAGAATGCACTCCCATGGTTGGGTATTTGCCACTTGGGAACCTGGACTTCTGTTCCACACAGCTCATAAGGCACTGGCCTTACCGTGTCAGGCTAATATACCGCCATTTGCCCCTGGAGCTTCACCTTATTTTTGCTGAATAATTTGTTCTCAGTAGATTCATTTACCTCCAAGTGTGCTTTTCTGCCGTCTTTTCTATTGTAAGCTACGGATCTTCCCACTCAATCCAGTAATCACCTCTGCTCCCTTCTGTTGCCATGCTCCTAAGCCTGGCGCCTTTAATCCCGTACTAATAGGATAAGCACTTGCTGCATGTAAGCTTCAAGCACTTGGATTGTGGTTATTAAGACTGAGGAGTTGAACCCCAACCACCACGAGCTGGGTGTGGTGGTGCATGCCTATAATCCCAGCACCTGGGAGCCTGAGGCAGGAAGCATGCTGTTAATTCAGAGCCAGCCTAGACCAGAGTGGACCTTGTCTCAAAAAAGCAAAACAAAACCGAACAACAAAACAAACAAAAAAAATCTCTGAGGAGTTGCTTTTTCTATTTCATTACAATTAATGTAAATTTAAATTTAAAAACAATTATAAGCATGTTTAAAAACTGGCAAGTAAATCTACTTTTTGACCAAATACCATGAAATGATCAACCACAATTCTTTTCAACGAACATTTAATGTCCCAGTGGAGATGCTGTAAGTATAAAATATACAATAAATTCAAACTCTTAGGATGGAAGGTATAGAAGACTCAATTTATAATTTTTATCAATTATGCTAAAATAATAAATGCATTATTAAGATAGCTTATTAAAATTAATCCAAATTACTTTGGAACTGTCTACTAGAAAAATTTAAACTTTAGAAATGAATTGCATTAGATTGTTAGTGGACAGTGTTGCCCTAAACAGGCCAGATAAACCAGTGTAAAACATAACACAATGAATCATGTCCATAACGACAGCATTTACCTTATGCATGGCACGCATACCATCTCCTCTCAACCTTTTTTAGTAAGCTCTTGGAAAGCGAGACTTTTACTTGCTTCTACTGTCAAAATCTAGCATATTTATAGCCAGAAATTTCATATATATTTGATAATGTGTTATATGAGCTAGAATTAGCTACGGTTCATGAACTTGAAAACTGTCATGCCATACTGTCTTGGTTCTCTCATAGATCTGGAAATAAGGAATCCGAAGAGGGGCAAACAGGATGTTTTTCCAAATAACATGTTCAGAAAACTTTAGGAAGACAGTGGTCAACTGTTGCGATCTTTATGTCTGATTGATTATATGGTCTTCTTTTACATTTAGACCTCTAGTAATTTGCTAAAATGTACAACTTTTCAAATTAAATATACTTTGTTTCACTCACTACGTATTTCAAAGGAAGGTTACAAATGTAAAAACAATTTAACATTATCCAGCAGTCCACGTTCCTGCCCAATCTTTACATGGAGCTGTGAGAATATAAACTCTTGCTCTAATTATACTTCCCCCAGCAAGAGACATGCACATGTCATCACCAGATACTCCTATTACTACAATCACTACCCACCAACCAATGTATGTTGAAATCCAAAGTGCATAACCAGTAAGGGGTGATTGTAACACACATACCACTGGCCCACACTTGGAAGGTAGTCTGTGTACACAGAAAAGGGTGGGGTATGAAACGCAGCTCTGGAATGGGCCCATTGAGCCCACTGATTGACACTCATAATGAGATTGTGCCAAAATTTACCACGTAGCAACCTAAGTACCAAACAATTCCCAAAATCAAAGCCTCAGTATCATCTAGTTGCAGCATGTATACAGAATAATCATGACTCCTAGTGTAACTATGTTATTGTCTTGGGCTAGACTATTCCTGTATAATCTGCACACTAAATTGTTCTGATGATTCCCGGGGTCAATGCTCTTACCTGGAAATTTAGGACTTTGCCGTGGTATCTGGGATACCTGGCTTATCACCTGGCAGATGCGATCATCCTTATGTTTTATGCCATACATATTCATCACCATCTAATGACACAATGCTAACATGGGCTTTCAATTTACCTACAGCACCTTACAACACCACAAAAGGGCTTTTTTCGAGCTTATAGATTATGCTAATATGTTTACTGTACAAATAAGTTCAAATTCAAAAGTTACGTCGTTTTTCCTCATTAATTCTTTCTTCTCATGTATTCACTATAGTGCTGACCCACTTGTAATCTCAAGAACAGATGAAACAGAGTACCAAAAGATCATTAGCTGGAGAAGGAATAAGAAGTCTTTGAAAAGCACCTGGTGAGAAAATAATGGAAAACAAGTGTGCAAAAGAGGTAGGGCTTGTCAATTAATTAAAACATGCACCATAGGGGCCTCTATCTTACAGATGTCCATACTACACAGACAAGGAAAATAAGCAGCATATTTCTCTATTCCTTAGCAGCCCAGATATTTATCCTAGTCCTATTTTCTTTCACAGCTTCCATTAGGGTTTAAGCTTTCGGTCAGTGTAGGTAGGTAGCAACACAGGTACAAAACCAACTTGGGCTAAAATAGGTAGAGGAAGTGGGGTTCCTGGGCTGTTGCTGCAGTCAAGGAACCAGCAGATGGGTCTGGTCCTACCACATACATCTCACACTGTCCACAATTGGTGGTATCTTCGCAGTTTCTAGAACCAAAATATTAGGTCAAAGACCTTTACAAACAATGCCAATTTCCAGGTAAGCTATCACTGTCTTGAGGTGTGGACTGAACTCTCACAACAGCTCTCAGGGCACAGGAGAATGAAGATACTTCACTCAGAGGTCTGCTGGACATAGAAAGCCATTTCCACCAGATTTCCTACTAGCACAAAAAAGAACACAATCTCTTTCAAGGCAGTTAGCAGGCCATTGGCAAGGCCAAATTTAAGGCACGTGTATGTTTCAGCACAAGCCCATGAACTGGTGCTTTTATAAAAGGATATTAACAGCTATTTAAGGGCATTGCTTTTAATTGTCAGTAGAAGGAATAATGACAATTTGCACATTTTATTAAGGCATTTCTAAAAAAGGCTTTAAAGTCCTATTAGAAGAAATCAGGCAAATGGGGGAGAAATAAAAGAATTTGTTCCAAGTGCACTGAGATATAGGAATTTACGTGTCATTTACTTCGGTGATGACCTGTTCATACATACACAGAAAAAATGCATTTGTGTGCATTTCTGTAGAGATAAAAAGAAGCCACCTGTAGTCAATTAGAAAAATGCAATTTTATATATTTTATGTGTCCAAGTATTATCAAGGAAAAGGCTTCAAAGAATTTATGATCTTAGAAGTTTGACCTTTCTACTTTTAGTACACTTACTAAAATATTTCCAGAAGGACATATGAAACAGCTTTTCATTTGATAAGCAGAAAGCATATTTACATTACACACCTTTGTTTAGTTTCCTTCAGAGCTTCGTGATATTTACTTATCTGTTTTTACCATCTACTTAAACTTCTTACACTATTGTGTTTTTATTATACAGCTTTCAGTCTTGGAGAAAACTGCTTTGCAAACATAACAGAAACTCAGAGAGAATAACAACTTGAGGTGAAAACTCCAGGATAATTTACAAACAGCATTTTTGTTCATTGTCCAAATTCTGCTTTGTTAACTTATCACTGTCAGCATAAACCAAGATTATTTCTTTTCCTTCAGGGTTGTAACACCAAGGAACGTTCAAGGTTCAAGTTTCAAACTATTTGCTTGATAAGCAGGGATAGATTACCCTTCTAAATAACCTCCGTGAGGCATTATCAAAGGAGCCTTCCCTCTTCTAGACTTGTAACAGAAAGTTTTCAAACTGCCATCCTATTGAAATAAAGACTATCAGACTTATAAAGAGTAAATAATAATTATTAAATATTAATTATTTTAAAAGTAAAAGCATAGACTTTTTTTATTTCTTAGCTATACTTAAAGAAATGCGGCAGAAAAGACAAGCAGCCAAAAACAAAAAAATAATCACACTGGAGCTGGGTCTAGTGGCACAGGCCTGTAATTCCAGTACTGTGGGAGGCTGAGGCAGCAGGATCACAAGTTCAAGCCCACCCTGGGCAACTTAGTAACTTTGTAAGACTCTGTCTCAAAATAAAATCTGGAAAGAGAAGGGGCTGGAGATGGAGCTCAGCATGAAAGTCCTGGGCTAGATCACCAGTACCCTGAAAAAATAACAGTAATAACAGAAGGACACAACTGAAGGTACTGCATCCAGCATACCTGTCAGGAGACAGTACCCAGGCATTTCAAAGGCAGAGGGATAAAGGATTCCTACTCCTGTTCGTTCTATGCGAGTAGAAACAAGACAAAAGTTACTTCACTAGCCTGAGATCTCCCTTGCTCTTTATCACAGGCCTGTCTCTCTCAGTCCCACAGTAAATATTTATACAAAGAATTTAAAAATGCCTGGCATGAAAACCAGTCTTAAGTGAGACTCCTAAAATGTCCTTATTGACAAAGGTGTGGAATAACACAAAGTAAATTCCAACTGAGATACTTGCGTGATGTTTTTTATTATTATGGCAGCTGGAGGGTAATTTCTTCAAGTGGGAAAAGAAGATACAGCAACCACACCCTCTTTACTAACTCCTACATACCAGCTACACCTCAACAGGTCCAACCTTGGGTTCCACCTAACATACTCAAAAAGCAAGGTGGTATGAGCCCAACGAACTTAAATATCACTTCAGTGATTCTCTGATACATTTCCGACAGGAGGATCCTTTTGCAATTAACACACCATTAAAAGAAAATGAGAATCTTTCTCATAGACTCTAGCACACAGCCAGACTTCTTGAATAAAGCACCCAATCAGCTTTTTCGTTTCGTTTCGTTTTGTTTTGTTTTAAATTCCTGCAGCTAAAAAGCTTTCAGCAACCCAGAACTGATTCACAGAGATTTCAGGGTATCCTAATACCTAAAGTGAAAGGCCAGTGAACAAAACACACCTGAACATATTACACAGAGAAAACCAAGACTAACGTCAACACATAGCATGCTGATGGCTATCAAACACTTGGCCTTCTCACTTTTAACAGACTAGTGCTCAGAACTGTTTTGGTCATTTAATTTCTTTTAAAATTAGAAGGAAAGGTAATGCACATAATTATCATGAACACAAACAAGGAATCCACAGTCATCTTTGCACAGCACTAAAATAAAGTTTTTTATGCCGGCTGTTTCAGTTAAGCTTCATGGAAGTTACAGCTTAATGCCTTAGAGTCAGATACACACATCCTAGACACCAAGCTTCGCAAGGATGGGACAGTAGGTGACTCAACATCCTTCACATACAGTTTAATGGTGGAAGCACAAACAAGGCCACAATGGCTCAGGAAAAGGCGATGAAATAACAAAAAAAAAATGAGCAATCCTTACTCAGGAGGGAGTGACTGGTTTTGCACGGAGGAGGAGAAAGATGGAGTCTACATGGATCAGGTGAGCCAAGAATGGGGTGGAAAACACATGCAGGTGACTGTGAGAAGAAGGATAATGTGGCTCATAAACACTTCAGTCTCATAATAACATCTCTGAAACCACAGGACTTACTGTTATTTTTAAAGAAAGGAGGGGTCCTGCTGGGCATATGAAGAAAGAGAACATGTAGGCCCCTTGCTCTCTAATAAATAAATAAATAAATAAATAAATGATTATATTTTAGGGCTGTGTTGAAAGATAATTCTAACCCATGATATATGCATTATTATATGTTATGATATATGCATGACTGATCCATTACTTTTCTTCTTAATTTTTAAAAGAAATTAAAATTAAAACATTTCTGTTGGGTGAGGTGGCATACAGCTGTAGTCCCAGCTACTTGGAAGGCTGAGGTAGAAAGATTACTTGATACTTAAGCCTGGGAGTCAGAGGCCACATACCACGACTTTAGCATCAAATCGATCAATCAATCAATCAATCAATCAAACTAAAATAAATGTTTTTGGGGCAATTTAGCAAGACCTTATCTCAAACAAATGAATGAATGAATGAATGAATGAAACGGAATGGAACGTTTTTGTGAGTTCCTGAATAGACTTGAGGTCTAGGCACTGTGCCTGTAAGTCGGCTTTGGGGAGCACAGAAATAAGGAGATGGCACCACCAAAGCTATGGCCCGAACTTACAGTGTATGGGCAGGGGCAGAGGTGGGCAGGAGGTCGTGGGAAGAAGAAGATAAGGCTGCAGCACTTTGCAAGTACCAATATGTCCTAGAGTATACTGTGGCAAGTGCTGTGAGTTCAGGCCACTGGGGGGAAAGAGGCCTCATACAGTTAGTGCTCTGCTGATTTATTAACAAACATCCTTTTTGGCCTTCACCACCGTGGGCCCCACATCACATCAGGAGCTCTTGGAGTCAATCTGTTAGAGAATCTACCTACATTTTGTCGCCTTGAGTGATGAGGAATTATTTTAATTTTCAAAACTAGCAGATGTTGACAGATTCAATCAAAGATGTCTGTGTGACCTGGGGAAAGAATTATCTGGACTCTCCCCATGCACAGTCTCATTTTGAGTCACTAATGTACTTCCGACCCCCAGGGATGTTTCTGCCACATTTACAGAGAAGTAAGTCCTAAAAATAGAGAAGTAACATGCAGTACAGTCTATTTCCTGCTCTTGGGTTAAAGCAGTATTATAGTGTGCAGAAAGTTTAAGTTCTATCAAGGAATGTTACATAAGCACAAACAATTCTAAACAAATTCATTCAAATAAACCAAGAGAAGTACACAGCTGAGATCACAAAGGCAAAAAAAAAAAAAAAAAAAGTCCCATGATTCCCGGCTTCCTCATGGTTTCCTTCTTTATTGCACTTGCTCATTATAAGTAATTTTAAGTAAGAATTTGAAGTAATTAGTGGCACCTTTTCAGAAGTGCTGGGTGTTTTATATGCATGGCTGTTTTCTGAAAAGAGAAGGTTGGTGTATAAGGAACATCAACCCAATGCAGGTAAATTTTCAAACACCACACGCACTTGCTTTCTCTTACATGCACAGCCAATCTTTAGTCAAAACGCACTTATCCTTGGCATCAGCCTCACCCACACTGTTCAGCTGTGCAGGAGCTCTCCAGCAGGGGAATGCTTGATTAGCATATGGATCCTAAGTCAGCCACCATGTTTTTTGATTATTTCTTTATATGTAAAGGCTCATGGGCCTTAGGAAAGCTGGGAGGCACATGGTTGTATTACTGGCACCTACTATGTAGACGCCAAGGATGCTACTGAACAACCTACAAGGCACAAGAGAGCCTCTCCTGCCTATCTTTCCTTCAACTAAGAACTATCTGACCCAGAAATATCAATGGTGGCACCTACGTTAAAAATTCTGACTTATGCTTTTCTCTTAGAAAAAAAAGTCACATGTTACTCATCTCTTTATTTCTGGGATAATATTCATACCATAAACTGGCATGCAGGCTAGGAACATAGTTCAACGGTATGGTTTATAATGTGTAAGGCTTTAAGATTAATCCCCAGTACCCTCCCAAATTTGGGCACCTAAATATTGGTTGAATCAAAAAGATTTTCCTCCCAGAATATATTAACATAGTTTAACTAACATAAAGTAAAATCATAATTATGTATATCCTACAAAATAGAGCTTTCCCATTACAGGTACAAAAGTTAATGTTTAAAAGGTGGTTGGGGATTAAAAGTTATTAATACTAATCAGGGTAACTCTTTTCAACTCAAGGGCATAAGAATAGTTCACTATTATATTGTAGCCAAGTCTTGAGGGTTAAAGTATTCAGTGTGTGTGTGTGTGTGCGTGCGTGTGTGCGTGTGTGTGTGTTTGTGTGTGAGACACACAAAGTAACGTAGTAAGTGCTTCTGAGTAAAGTTCACATGACCTTAGACTCATAAACGCTCATAACTAACTAGGGTACCCAGACCAAGGATGCTAAAAGAATCTTCTCTCTGGAGCTAAAAACTTTCTAATTCTAGCTAATCATTTCATAATAAATGATTTAGACAAATAGAAGCCTAAGCCACAGGAATCTCTTTGAATAATGTAAAAACTCCTGCTGGAATAACAAATGTATGCTAATAGGTTACATAAATCAAAAGCCTTATGAAAACACATGGCAAAAAAATGTTTCCAGAAGCTTCTTTATTTCTTGTATCTATAAGTGAACCAGGTCCAATCCTTTACTGCCTCATCTCTAGAGACACCAAGGGACTTACAGCTGGCTCAGGGTCTTGATCGGAACTAGATAAAAGAGCCCACACCTGAAAGTACCAATGTGACCTCAGGAATTAAAAGGAAAAAAGGTCAAATTCTGTATCTAGCATTAACCAACTTTGGGAAAGAATTTTTAACTTTAATTCTTAATTTATCTCTCAATGAACATAATATCCAACCTCACAGATAATTTAGAAGATTACAATTCAATAATATACACAAATTAATAATAAACATTTTCTTCCAAGGGTTTTCCAAGTTAGTCAGTTTCTATCTAGCACAAAGAAGGAGACAAAAGGGTGCAGCTCTGAGGAACATGAGATATGCAGGGAGATTGAGCTAATGAGCTCACAGCACTTGCCTCCCCAGAGAGCTTCCCTATAAAGATGGCTGCCTTTTACTCAGAAATCCTGAGAGGATTTTTCTGCTCCAAAGAAAATGCTGACTATATAACTAGATATGACACATTGGTTTAAAGAATGTCTTATGCCACTTGAAATAGACCGTCTTTCTTCATTTATCTGCACGATGTCTGCCTGCCAAGTTGTCTCCAAAAGAGACCAACAAGTAACGACACAGCAGCCTGTGTGTCGTCACTCCCTGGTAAAAAGGCTGCAAGCTCAATGTGGCAGATCTGACTTGCCAAGACACACGGTATTTTTAAACTGCCTAAGATAGTTTATTTTCTGCATCATAATGGCAATTATCAACAATGTCTATTGCACAGCTTCATGAGGTCTGTTCTTGTCAGTGTAGTGTGAGTGAATCATTAATTTTGAACAGAATTAATGGTCAAATTTCAAGATGATAGGAATTTTTTGGTTTACCTGTTTAGCCACTATTAAATGTTTCCTATGAAGAACTTTTTTTATGGTAGAATCTTTTCACATCCCATGGTATTAAATATATCATTTAGTAATATACACTCAAAATGGTCCAGTGGAAATTAAGGCCATTCTTTCTCAAAGTATGAATATACACTCCACTTAATTCCTAAATTAGTCTTTCTAAAAACTGCTTCCAGAAAATGTTAAGTAACTCCCAAGACAAACAAAGGGTTGTTGTCAAACATAAATGGGAAATAGATTCTCCAAAATGGAAACTGGAAGCTTTGAGAAAAATTCTGATAATCAAGTCAACATGGCTTTTTTCAAACCAAAGTTCCGCAGATGTGTCTGCCCATGGGACTTTCCCACGGCACTACATCTAGTGTATCTGGAAGAGAATCTGAACAGTGCTCTGAAAGAACCAAAATGAACAAGTGGACAATACTTGACCAGGTCATTCTGAGCAAAATAAAACCAACAAAACCAAAAGGAGCTGTAAAGGGAACAAGAGCTGTGAGTGGGGCTACCAAGCACCTGTGGGACACAAGGTTATAATAAAGTGTCATATTTGACTCTAGGCAAAATTGAGGTATGGCCTGTACCATGCAGAGCAAGGAAATAGATGATGGGAGGCAGAAACATATGCTTCCAAAGCATAAAGGATTTCAGGAGCAAATCAAATATTCAGGATATTCATCAGAGTAAAAATCAAGAACTTTATAAGTTTACAAAAGAGTGCAAAATTCAAGGTCTTCTGCCTTTTAAATGGTACAATGATACAGATAAACTGGATAAAGGTGGCTGGCTAAAGGCAAAGTCATGTATTCATTTCATAAAATAACTGTGGGAGATAAGTGTGAAATGGCTGATGACAGGTGCACATACTAAATCACATCTCTGGATGCCAAAATCACATTTGTAAAATTTAATTAAGTGACAGTAAGTGAAGACAAGGCATTGCTTCTGATTTCATCAAAGGGAATACAGATTACTTCCTATTTCTGCCCGTCATGCAAGTGAGAGAGAAGCCAGCCTGACTCATCTTGAATTACTCTTGTTTTGTTCAACCTAACAAGAAAAGGCCTTTAAAAGATCCTTAACACAATGTCACATATGACTTGTGACATGAGGGGAAGCTCATCTATGGCAACAAATCAACAATGAAGTAAAAGATAAATAATTTAAGACCTAGAACCTTATCCTTACATAAATAACATTTTCTTCAAATAGAAAAGTAAAACATGCTATCACTACATAGTGTGGAACATCTCATAAAAGCCCTATCGGTCATAACGTCCATTAGAAAGCACTAAGCTGCAATTCTCATGAAGGTCACACTCAGTGAAAGAAGGAGGTAGAGCATTGGTCTGTTGTGTTTGAAATACAGTGGGATGTGTACAGTTAACAAAGAAACACAACTCCTATACTTGGACTTTCAAAGTGTTTCACACTTGACACCGAGTCAAACTTCCTTGTTTTAACCTTTTGTATAAAGCTTTTTAGTGTTTCTCTGGAGGTGACAGAGCATTGACTTTACAAAGCAAGAAGACTTCTGCAGAGCTCAGGATGTGGAAGATTCTGTGTGAAAGGCCCTGAGTTCCACTCTCAGCGTCACACACACAAAGGAACACAAGAAAGGAGGGAGTGAGGGAGGTGAGAAGGGAAGGAAGCATTCAGCAAAGGACAGTTGTGATGGTGGGACGTGAGCTGACAAGAAGACCACACGAACAACCATAACAACTAGTGTCTCTGAATTTTATATATGAGCTCAGTCAATTTCCTCATCATGTTTTATAAAACTATATCATGAGATCCTCAAGGATCATTCCATTTTACATATTCATAAGTCTTATGACATTCTGCAACATTAAAATATGAACTTGGAAGTGACTCTACTGTTAAGCTATCACTATGCTGAAGGCAAATGCCTGTTCCTAAATTTGTTCCATCTGGATGCACACGCATATGAGTTTCAACACCCAAATAGTGACTATTTCTATTTAGCAATTCATATTTTTAGTAGCAGCCTTCCCTTCCTTCCTCACCACCACAAAAAGTAACAAATCAACAACAACAAAAATATTCTACTTTAACAGCCCAAAGCATCTTTTAGATGGAAACTCACTACTGGAAATAAATTCTATTATTTTCCTTTGAGTACACCTATTCTTGCATAATATAAATTTATGTCATCAATAAAATAGTGAAAAGGCTCATAAAATAAAACACTTCATTATTTACCCAAACTGTACTGAAGCTTTCCAGCAAAATGTAGCCATTTTATACTCACAGCGATTCTATCAACTTTTTTTTCTTCCTTAAGGACAACTGAGTGTAGAGCAATATATACTCACCCAGTCACTCAAAGTGTGTTGGCTCTTTTTATCAAGAGAAACAAAAATATTTAAACACCTGTCAGAGAAATCAACTGTATGATAGAGGTACACTTATACAAAAAGAAGAACACCTCTGCCTGCCTGCCTGCCTGCCTGCCTTCCTCCCTCCCCTTCATCCCTCTTTCCTCTCTTTCTCTCAATTTCTTTCTACAGAGTCTCACTGTGTAGTCCAGGGTGGTCCTGAAATCACTATACTGTCCAGCTGGCCTTGAACTCACAGCCCTCCTCTTGCCTCAGCCTCTCAAGTGCTGGTATTATGGGCATGCGCCACCACACCTGGTTTATGTGGTGCTGGGGAATCAAACTGCTGGGTTATTCCTCCAGCCCAACCTACTACGGTCAGTGTCAGTGTAAGAAACATTGAAAGACAATATTTTATAGCCAAAATGAATGATAAGGTCATAATTGAGAAAATTACCAACCATATAGTCATCTGAATTGAAAAGCTAAACTTACAAGTGATTGAAATTTTCAGTTGAATTCAGATATCCAAGAAAGCCAACTAATTGTTCTCACAGGTAAGAAATACTACACAATAAAGTATTGTTTGTAATTAAGACAATATGACCAGAAGACTGCCAAGTCTAGAAGATGAACAAGCCTAAAATCTCCAAGATTCAGAACTAGAAGGCATGATGGTATAGGCCTGTAATTTTGGCACTCTGAGGGGCTGTGGCAGGAGAATCACATATTCAAGCCCAGCCTGAGCAACCCGGCAACTTACTGAGATCTTGTCTGAAAATAAAATATGATTCATGGTTCAGTTAAAGGCCCTGGGATTAATCCCCAGTTCAGGAAAGAAAACACACACACACACACACACACACACACACACACACACACACACACGCACACACACACGCACACACACACGCACACACACTTATAAACCCTGAAAATTTAAATTTGATATCCATTGGATAGTGATAAAGTCTGTCTAAATTCATAGGAGAACAATGATCATTCGGTTTTTTCAACCAGATCTTAAGGGGGAAAAATAAAACTCCTTACCAAATTACATAGCTAAAAATACGCTGCCCACATAATATTGCAATGACAAATGTGATCCCATCTAGCCCTGCCACTAAATAAAGGACGGATGCAGTAAGTACAGGCGATCAAACCTAAACAATTTAGAATAAAATTTCTTTGCTGTAGTAAGACAACACACTTTATATATGAATATTTAAAACTCAGAAGATGCTGAGGTTTAAAGGGAAATTTAATAATATAATTTTGTAGGTAGGAATTCTGATTTCAACTCAACATTATAATGAATCCGTAGTTCATGTTCATGCAACATTTTAGCAAAATGATGCTCATCTAAGCCAGAATCTACAAAAGTAGCAACGTCTCTGCAATGAATTGGACGATGTCTAAGATGTAACGCGGTCACTGTTTTAGCCGGGCATGGTGGCGCATACCAGCTGTGCTCTGGGCAGTTGAGACAAAAAGATCTCCAGCTCAAGCCTTGCCTGAACAACTAAGCAATTTAGAGAGAACTTGTCTCAAAAAATAATTAAAAAGTGTAAAGAGAAAGCTCAATGCAAAGGCCCTGGGTTCAATTCCCAGCGCCAGAAAAGAAAAAGTCACTGTTTTAAAAAATTAACTTCAGGGAGTGGGAACACAGTACAGTGATTAAAGAGTTTGCCTAGGAAGTACAAAAACCTGGGTTTGATCCCCAGGCACCACATAATATCTGAACAAGAGGACTGCTGTGAGTTCTGGGCCAGCCTAGGCTAAATAGTGAGTTCAGGACTAGCCTGGACTACAGAGTGAGACCCTGGCCTCAATATAATAATGATAATAATAATAATAATAAAAGTTTAGCTCTCCTTTACATAAAAGTCAGTACTGAACTACCACAGTATTCTGCATTTCCGCTAGTTAACACAGGACTACAAGGTTTCTGTTGTATTACATGAGATGCCTGTTAAGCATTTACAACATACATTTATCTCGATAAGAAGTGAATACTCAAGTCTGGCACCTAAGCAAATAAGCATACAAATATTTGATCACTTTAACTTAATTTGAAAAATATTATCAATCTAAGTTACAGAATATAGTATTTTGAATTTTACAACAATTTCTAAAGAAAATAATGGGTGGTGACGGACAATAACTTCCCCCCTTTAGTGCCTTAGTTGTAAGTTTTGATACGAAGATCCCAAGGTCAAGATGAACTCCTTCTTGGTTTGTACAGTAAATGTTCTTTATCTATACTTCCTTACTGGAACTCAATGTCAAAGGGAAGATTAAAATATCTGGTAGTTCCTGAGTAACTAGCAGCCTGAGGATAGAACCTATTAACACTGTATATGAGATTTTTATTAAAACACTTGTCAACATTTTGACTTTAAGATTGGACTAATGTTTCTATGATGCTGGATGCTGATTAATTTCCCTTGTTTTTAAATTATTCATTGCAATTGCTAGGGAGAAAAATCACTAGACTATAGTTTAGGGTATTATCTTGTTATTCATTCTTTTGGCTATAATTGATTAAAGAAAAACACTCCCTTGATTAACCATTAGAATAAAGAAAAATCCAATTATAACCAATTAAAAAAATCCTCCACCATCAAAAATAGATCTGTTATAGTGGACTAGATAATACATCTTGGTTCCTGGCCTAGATATGGAACTTAATTTGATTATGACTTTGATTTCAGACATCCACCAAACGACATCTCATCTTTCATAACCCGTGGACTTTTTTCCAATGTTGGAATTACGTTACAGAAACGTAATGTGACAAAGTACACCATTTACAAAAGGATCCATGTTTGCTCATCCGTGACTTTTTTTTGTGTTTGCTTCAGTTTCTACCTCATGTTTTATCTACTCTAAGAAGCCCCATTCCAATGAACTCTAAAGAAAATTACTGATGATGACATGCAAACATCATTATTATCGAATCTGCAAACAAGACAACTTTGGCTCTGTATAATTCATCTTAAAAAGTACATTATTAACATAATCAGGCAACATACTTCAGGTAAGTAAGATAAAGCCTTTTATGAAGCAAACAAATATCAAAATAGTCATCCTCTAGTAAATGTTTTCTTGTGAAAATTTTCAGTCATTGTTAGTTAAAACAAAGTCTGAACACATTTCTATTATTTATTTATTTATTTACTTTGAGACAGGGTCTTGCTCTGTAGCGCAGCATGATCCTGAACTCAATATGAAGCCCAGGATGGCCTTGGACTCACGGCAATCCTCCTACCCCAGCCTCCCAAGAAAAATCTATTGTGAGTTAGGTCAAAATTTAAAAGGAGACCACGTGTTTTTAACCAAAGATTTACACAGACTTTCCCTTCAAACAAGTACAATTTTCTTGAAGACAAGACATTTGGTCTTTCATAAAATCTAAATGTCTCCAAATGTGTAAGGTATTCACACAGGACTAAAGGTAAAATTTCACCACTCTATTTTCAGTAAGATTTTCAAAATCATACAGTATTTTAACATTTCATCAGATTTCTCTGTATATACTGTAGTGCCTCTCTCCTAATATTTCAAAGAGCCTTGCGTACATACTATTCCCAAAGAGACAGCGAGAGATATTATCTCGTATTATAATTAAGCTCTGTGCATAATCACAAAACAATGCAAAGACAAAGCCAGGATTAGAATTACTCAAGTTCACAGCATCTGAAGAAGATACAGCTAGCTAATACAATGATGGATGTAGAAGATTTAGATCTCATATACCATTACCACATGTGGGACTTCTCTAACTCAACTGTATTAATTACAGTATCAAGCATACATTTTATATCACTTCTTAACTAGTCACCAGAGAACTAAACAGAACACACAAAATTCAGAAGAATTTATTCATTAATGCAGTGCAAAAGTCCATCCAATTGCTTCCTGGCTTTTTCCCTGCCATGTGTCAGTGGTCAAATCCAAGGCCTCCCGCATGGTAAGTCAGTGCATTTACAAGTGAGTTCTATTCCCCAACACTACCACAATTGGGTCTCTTTCATTTTAAACACTATCTCATTTTCATTTTCAACTTCTTTTCTCCTACATTAGAACTAACACAAACTATTTCAAGAAGGATCACATTTAGCTATTACCCTAAACTCATACTTCTAAAAAGTAAGAAAACTAAGTATCTTAAAAAAAATACTTTTATTTGCCTATATGGGATGACCTTCACCCGAGATCAAATATAAAGTAAGTTTTCCCTGGAAAAATACTGGCAGTGCATGAGCTCTAGCCTTTTTCTCTCTTTCTAATCCCAGACTGCCACTTGCTAAGGTGATAAAACCAAGAATGTTTTGCATGTCACTAAGAGGAAAGCAACAAAAGTCCTTTAGGAAGTAGTTCGACATATCTCTGATTCTTGGGGCACACCTCCCACAACCTACCTATGCCAGTCCCCAGGCCCAACCCCACGAACACAACCACACTCCTGGGTGACAGGGTTTGGGTAAATATTCCAAAGGCCCTACATTACTGGCTTGGTCCTCAGCCTCACAGTGCTAACTGGGAAGTAGTTCAACCTTTAAGATACTGGGCCTAATGAAAAGTCTTCTGGTCACTGGAGGGCATAATCTTAAAGGGGATACTGGGATCCTAGCTCCAACTTCTTCCTCTTTTCTTTACTGGCCATGAATTGAATGAGATTCCTCTATGACATGCTCCCACCATGATGCACTGCCTCACCATCAGCCCCAAACCAACACGGCAGACGACCATAGATTGACCCCTCCAAAACTGCGAGCTAAACTTTTCTCTTTATAAAGTTCAGGTATTTGATACAATTTTTTAAAAGTTAACATAATAGATAATATGCAATCATACTGTTATTTTTAAAATTTATACACATTTATTTGAGGTCCCAATAATTTACTGCAATGAATTACACCCTAAGAAAAATTAAATTAAATTGTACAATACAAGAGTCTGACTTCAATAATTTGTCCTTAGTTTCTATGCCAATTGGATTTATAAGTAACTCTTAAAAAATGGATTTTTAAAAAATTGTTCTTTTACTTCATTCTGTTTAATCTTTTCCCCTTCCTCAGGAATGTTACCCCAATAATGTATGCTGATTAATTTATCTTATCTTCACAAAACTTATAAGGTGAATATTAGTACCAGAACACATGCTGGTTGTTTTATTAAAAATAATAATAATATAACTGGTTTTTGGCCTATGTTTAAGTTATATCTTTGACTCAAAGACAAGTCAGTTTATTTCTCTGTCTTTAACTAATAGATCTATAAAGGAAACTAGAATGCTCTTCCCCCTGAGAAAACACAATCTACACTTCTTAGACCACTGTGTTCAAACTGTGATCTGCATCCTGGTAGCCCAGTATCTAAAGATTGTAAAGTATGATATCAGGCTAAAGTTCAATAAAAGCAAAAGAGATTTTTAAACACAGTTTATAAAAGGAACTTCTTCCCAATCTGCATTTGGTTCAAAAAATTATTTTTTCCATTGCCTTCTTCATTAACCTAAATAAATACCAACCCATAACCTATGCTTTGACTAAGGGTGTTCTAATTTAAAGTTGTCCTAACTACTAGGTATCTTTCATTGTCAGAAAATAACTGTGAAGTGAGGATTAGAGGAACTCCTCCTCCACTGGAGTGGGAGACACCACAGGAGGTGAGGGCCAGGCCAAACAAGCCAGGGTTTACAAGGGGCAAGCTCTTGCTTGAAAATGACATAAACTACACTTTGTTTAAATTCAAATAATATAAACTCAAGTTAAAAAAAAAAACCTGCTGAGCCACCACATAAAAACATTTTAGCCACCCATCCCAGAAATAAAAAAGACACGGGGATGCCATTTGTGTTCCTCTATGTAGTGGATTTGAGTCATGGCTATTCCAGTGACTTTCATGAAGAAATAAAAATACATATTTGTTCAGAAGGTTTCTCACTTCCCCCAAAGGAAGAGATGTCTCGTAGGTGCTTCTGTGGCTCAAAAGAACATAAAGAAAAGTTGTAGAAGCTTTAATATGCTTTATAAAGATTGTCTACCTGAACACCAAAACGTATACCAATATAAAGTGGTCTGTTTTCTGTCTATCTGTCCACAGTTGACTTACAGGTAAATAAAATGTTTAAGATTTACTTTAAAAATATTTCAGAAAGCAAAGCAAAACAAAACAAAATGTCAGATCGATAGATGGCAGGGTTTGAAACAAGAACAGGATAAACTTTATACATACTGTGGGACCAAAAATAATTCCACCAAAATATTTTAAAGGAACTATACAATATCATTCTTTCAATTTTACAAGTTTAGTCAGTCCTTGGTCTCTGAGGGAGAACGATTCCAGAACCCCTACAGCTACAATCCAGGGAAGCTCAGGGCCCAAGTGTTAAATGGTAGAGTGAGCTGGGCATGGCAATGTACTCCCAACACACAGCAGGCCATGGCAGTAGGTGGGGTGCTCAAGGACAGCCTAAACTGTCCGGACCCAAATAATGAAATGTAGTATTTTCACATAAATCACACACATCCTCCTGTATATTTTAAATCATCTCTAGATTCCATACGATGCTTAATACCAATAATGTTAAAAACAGTGATCCTTTTCGTTCCTCTGGCCAATCATGGAGCAGCTCTCTACAAATGCTTATTTGCTTTCTGGGTCGCTTGTTTGCAACGGATACAGATGTGATGCAAGAAGCCATATACTATATTGTAACTAGGGAAAAAAGGAATGTAAACAATGTGCTTTACAAAAAAAAAAGATACTAATATCAAGAACAGAGTTTTACCTTAACTCAAACAGAGAATTAAAACAATGCCCATTTTACAGAGCTCACACAGTTGATAAAACCAGGGCCAACAACTCTAATTGGTCTGTGGTCAGGGGACGGCGGGGAAGGGAGTAGTTTCACTCCTTTTCAATTACATCAGCAGCTGTGGAATGCTCCCTGAGATCAACACACTGTTGCTGCAGTGACCATGGCCTGACCCTGGCCAGAGCTTCCATCCTGGGGACGGTGAGTCAACAGCCCATCAACCTAACCCCCCAGGAACAGCAAGGACACCCTAGTTAGGTACAAGTAGCTCACATACGGCGCCAACTTCTTAGCCAACAATGGGTAACCTGTCTCAAGAATTCTGTGCTGTGCATAGAAAGTCAAATTTCCTTCTACAGGATTTTTTTTTCTTACACACAGCCTAGTGCCAGGTGCAGAAGTGGGCACTGCTGGCTCTAATTCTATCTAAGATTTAGATATGGCTTCTAGTAAATTAATTAATATACAAATAAACAGGCCTTTGACAAAATAAATGAACTCAGAAAATTCATACTTCAACAAGGACTATAACATCTGTACCAGAATTAGAACAGTTTCAAGCAAAGAATATAGGAAATTTGTTAGTTATATGATAGCTGAATCCATGCATCTTTTAAAATATTTTAATTAGAGTAATTAGACCTGCATCTATAACCCAAGTTACTCAGAGGTGGAGGCAGGAGGCTGGAAGGCCACTGTAGGCAATTTAACAAGACTATCTTAAAAAAAAAAAAAAATTAGAAAGGGCTGAGGTGTACCTCAGTGGTCAAAGCCTTACCTAGCATGCAAAAGGTCCTGGATTCAATCTCAAATAGTGAAAAAAAAATCATTTTTCATAGGAGTTTAGGTGCTGGTATCGATTCACAATCTTTCCATCTTCGACTCTAATCTATGTATTATCTATTTATGGAAAGGCAACCAAAACTGAGCACGGAATGTTGGGCTACACGTCCTTCAGCTCCTCCCTAGCTCAGTTCTATGAAACATTTCGTTTAAGAAGACATTCTGGAATGCTAACGGTAAATGATTTTAATCGGACTGCACAGATTTAAGTTCTAACTGTGATTCTGGGCAAAAGCTTATGATTTGGGGCCTTCACTGAACAGCAGGACATCTATTTCATAGCATGAGAATTAAATAACCAAGTAAACGGCTTAGAGGAGACTTAGCCCTCATAAACACTCAAAAAGATGCTAATGATGACATACAAATCTCATGCAGCTAATACCAGCACACAGGGGTGGGGTCTAATTAAAACCTGAAAAAAAAATAACATGTCATTAGTTCATTATATAAGCTTCCAAAGTTTATACAAGTCACAAATTAACTTGGATGTTACTTAATGTTTTATAGTTCATATGAACAGTTTGAGAAGACACTTTACATACTTAATTTTTCCTACATTTTGGCTTTGCTGCACTGCAAAAGGAAAGAAAGCGCCAGCCAGGCAGGTTTTCCCCAGCTTTGCAAGACATAGTTGAGGATGCCTGAGGTCATCACTTTGAAACAAGAGCTAATGCCAAAGGAGAAGGCAGAGGGTTAAAAACATTATTTTTGTTCACTCATAAACAAGGGTGTGAACGTGAACAGATGGAAACATCTGGCAGACAAAAGACAATACTGGTCAATCTCCAATGTGGCTTATGCTGGCTTATAGTGGCAGCAGTAATAATGCCAAGAATTTCCTGGGGCTGGCAGCACAGCTCAGCGATGAAGCACTTAACCTTGCAAGCACAAGATCCTGGGTTCAATGCCAGCGATTTTTAAACTGGGTGTGGTAAAGCATACCTGTTATCCCAGCGCTTGGGAGGCTGAGGCAGGAGGACTGCTGTGCCTGAGGCCAGGCTGGGTTCCATAATGAGTTCAGGCTTAGCCTGGACCGCACAGTGAGACCCTGTCTCAATAAATTAATAAATATACCAAATAAACAAATACATATAATATTTACTAAGCACACACTGCATTCTACAACTGTATTTTTTTAACCCTCACAGCATCCTTGAAAGTTAGAAAACATTTCTATCAGCCCCATTTATAGTTAAAGAACCTAAAAAGAGTCAGGAGAGCTTTCAAAAGGAAACTACAAACATCGTGACGAAACACTCTGCAAGGCCTGTGGAAGGCCTGACATCCGGAGGTGGCCAGCACCTTTTGCATAACTTCTTGTACATACCCTCCTAGGTCACCTCTTCAAGACTGTAAGGCGCCAGCACAAGTGTGATCCAGGTCACACTGCATCCATAGCAATGCAACAAGAAAAGAAATGGAATGCGGCTGCTAGGTCCCAATGACAAGAAACACAGGTATTTTCTGCAAATGATTACAATGATTATTCTGGGGATTCAGGGCCACATGTTTGAAAGTCTAAGAAGTTGAGGCAGGAGGATTAACATTGAGTTGGAGGCTTGTATGGGCTGCACAGTGAATTCAGGACCAGTCTGTATTACAGAGCAGGAATGTCTCAAAATAAATAAGTCTTACCTATATTTCAGGTAGGCAAAAATTTTAATGAGATGGTAAAATATCAGACTTTAATTTAAAAATTAATGATTTTTTAAATCATGGAGGTTATCAAAAATCGTAGCAATCTTTATTTGAGGTCAAAGATATGAGGGACTATTATGGCTTGAGTACAGACTGCATGTTTATTCAGCACCCAGGGGGGTTTAATTGTTCTGCCAAAAAAATTTTTTTTAGAAAAATTCAGTATTACATTACTTTCTGTTACTTCAAACTTTTCTAACCAATGTAAAATGAGAATAGACTCTAATAACTGTTTTGGTCTATAATCTGAGTGGGAAAACCAATGTAAGTTAGGAAAAATTATTTCAAGTTAAATATTCAGTATTAAGTAATTAAAGAAAAAGATAAGTAGTGAATATGCCCTTCAGAGCAATTAAATCCTGCCAATCAGCAGTTCTAATTCTTTTTGACTTTACCATACAGGTAGATACAGAATGGCACCTGATTAGGTCCCTTTTTCTTTCCCATTGTTTTTCATGAGGTTTACCTGACAAGTAAAAAACTGTGTATATTCAAGAGGAACAATGAGATATTTTCACACACACACACATTACAACTGATTACTTGCTTACCACAATCAATCTAGGTTAATAAATCACCTCACTTACTGTGTGCATACCAGGAGAATACTCAAAAGCATAGGGAACATCAAGTGTACAATGCACTGTTACTAATTACGGTCCACAATGCTGCACCCTAAGTCTCCAGAACTTGCTCATCATGGTGGTACCCTTTTACTTGCAAGGTGGTACCCTTTTACTAACATCACCCTGTGCATCCCCCACCTCCAGGAATCCGTAGAAAGTAACCACCCTTCTACAATTTCTACTAGTTCAACTTCCATAGATTCAACATATACGTGAAATCATGCAGTATTTCTCTTTCTGTATCTGGCTTATTGGAGTGTAAGTATCAAGGGTCTAGATTCCAAGCTAAGCTTTACCTTTTACGGCTTCTTGGGGCAAATTATGTAGCCTCAATTAATCTAATTTTATTCAATTCCATTTTGCTCTGTTTTTCTTATAAAGTGATGAAGGATATCAAATTAATATTTAGATCTTTGTACTACACATATCTTTGTAAATTTGAACAAATATTCTCCTTATTTGGTATTTGATATATATTATCTTTGGTAAATTTTCAACTGATGATTTTAATCCAGCATGAAGCTGTACAAATATTTTTGTCCTAAGCAATGACATACATATTATTATAATTTATATGCTAAAAACAATAGTTATTGGTTCAGAAGAGGCTCCTTCCAATCCTCAACTTAAGAGTTAGCTATAATTTTCATTTTTTAAAAAAGTGGAATAAGCTAAATTAAATGTCTTATCATTTCCAATCCTTTTCAATAAATTTCTGAGTGAAAATGCAGCAAATATAACCAATCTCAATATCACATTCAGTGACAGAATGATTCCTTTAAATCAGTTTCTTCTGCGTGAGCATTCCTTCCTTTGCCACAGTGTCAGTGTCAACTCACAAAATGGCATTACAAAAACCCACAAACCTTCTGGATTGAGGGAGTCACTTTGGATGTTTAATGTCCTGAGAAAAGTAGGTCAATGCAGGACACTCCTGACATTTTCAAAAGCAAGTTTTGACGCTAGCATCTATAGTCCATGAAAATAGAAAAAATTCACTGAAATGACCTCATTTCACAGCACAATAAAACTTTCCATTTTCAACTTTGTAAAAAGTAAAGTGCCTATGAAAAACAGTTAAAAGGATTCTAGATAGTGCATCTGAATGTCTGTCTTCTTAACACTACTGATGTTTTAAACAGAATGGGATTGTTTGGGAAGTATGGGAGATGAGTCCCTGGGGACAAGAAAACGGTCGGATGGCAGAGCCACGCAAGCCTATATTCAGGATGTAGCCAGAAAGAGCCACTTCTAACGCATTCACTTATAGTTAAAAAGATTCAAATATAATTGACTCCCTGTATCCACAGGTTCTGTATCCATGGATTCAACCAACCACATATCGAAATATTTGGGGAAAAAACTGTACCTGTACCAAACATGCACAGGCTATTTTTCATTTCCTTACGCCCCAAGCAATACACCAAAACAGCATCTTATATAGCATCTACATTGTGTTAGGTCTTATAGGTAACCTAGAGATGTTTTTTTAAGTACATGAGAAAACTGCAAATGTTATATGCAGAAAACCACCATTTTCTATATGGCAGTTGAGTGTTGATGGATTTTGGTGTCTGAGCGAAATATTGAAAGTAGTCTCCTGCAGATACCAAGGGATGACTTATAATAAATACAGAAGGTGATGATATAAAAAGTGAGCACCTGCTACTTTCTCCTCCATGGCCACATTTCACTACCCAAAGCCCAATTCTGACGGACTCAATAGAATTTTTCAGTGATCTATGCAGACAAACTTTCTGCAATTTACATATAAATTATTGATTAAAATGAGAGATTATGCCTGCTCTTGACAAATACCTTCTGTCACCTAACGGTATATTTTAGGTATCTCTTTATATTAATTAGTATGGCTATACTTAGTTTTAATTATGAAGGCATATCCAACTGTATGTTTTTTTAAAGGCTTAATTAGCTGAAACCAATAAAACTCTAATCATGTATCCTCAACTGTGTGCCTCTATACACTCTACTGTGATAGTAATTCCAAGAATGACTAATTTCCTTAAGGGTCTTAAGGGTCTTCCTGTAGGGTCTCATGTGTTGCTTTCAGACTGAATTTTTTGACATACTGTTGCACACAGATGTTAAATAATTCTTTTCTCTATCACACAATGAATAGATGGTACAAACATGATTTGCATATTATGTTATGACTGATTGCTCTCAATACTTTCTGTACCAATTGACAAAAGGAAATGCAAACTCTAACAGAACTTTTCAGTTTTTGCCCTTCAATCAGAGCATTAAAAAAGGTGCCATATTACAGCTTTAACTCATATTTCCCTCATTCTAACACCATTACACATATCATCACGTTTATTAACTGTATATTCTTTCATAGCTACAACAGTCTTTTTCCCCATTTTTTATAGACATTCTGTTAAACACACTGACATACAATAACGTACGTATGGATGGCTAAATTATGACAGATTTATTTAATGAATACAAGTAATAGCCAAACAAAAATCCTCATCTAAGTGTGTTTATCCATTTAAAAATAACCCAGCAGATAAAAGAACTGAGAGTTAGGAGAAGGGTGTACAGATGCTGCAGTACGAGCTGTGAGCATACGATGGTGAGGATGAGGAACACACTTTGGGTTCATCAGACTGTCCTCTCCCTTGAGTTTGTCATTGGGCTGGGGCATAGCCGGGTACAGTATCTAGAATGGAGGAGGCCCTGGATTTAATCCCCAGCACCAGAAAGGGAAAAACAAAATAAACTTTTTTTTTTTAGGTATACATTTATATAATTTATTCACAGTAAATCTTTAAAATACATCCTGTTTTTCTTTTAAGATGGCCATATTTAGTATTTCTTACTGATATCTAAGAATGCTTCTTGGAATAAAGGACTTAGCCTTCGGTTAGTGGGCACTATAAATAATTAGTCAGCTTCTTTCTCTGCCCAGAGATCTCTACATCATTTACTGAATAATTCATCTTTCCTTCTCTGATGTGAAAAGCCACCTTTCTCCTGCATCAAATTCCCACATGTGAACAAGTTCATTCCTAGACATCCATTTTATCCTACTGACATGTCTATATTGGTTTAATTTATCTGTCTTTACATTTTTCCTAAGATTTTTCTGGCTATTCATTTTTCCTGATTTTTCCAGATGGTGCTGAGGGTAAGTTTATTCAGTCTTCCTAAGCATCTACTACACTTATAAACATACCTTCCTGTAGAACTTCATCCTAGAGAGCATAGCCTGTTTTTTTTTTTTTTTATATCAGTCTGTCTCCCGTTATCATGTAGGGTCTCATGTGTTGCTTTCAGACTGAATTTTTTGACATACTGTTGCACACAGATGTTAAATAATTCTTTTCTCTATCACACAATGAATAGATGGCAAAAGATATTTGTTTAGCTACTGTAAAAGGTCAAAATGACAAAACAGCCTGGTACAACATTTGAGCACTTTCATTTATGTAAGTCTTGTCTTAATGAATAAGCACTCCACTATAAATTCAGTAAAAGAGCGTGTCAGAATCAATCTGAGGCCAAGGGTTTTAAATATAATACACAAATTTTAGATACAAGCTTTGTGATTTTGCTTTATTGGCCTACAGCTTCACAGGAAGATGTGACCTCTTTCAGGGAAAGTATCTTCTAAATGTCTCAACAACCTATTAGAAATCAGCAGCGAGGCATCTGTTTTCACAGACAACTGCTACATTAATCTGTGTTAAGTCAGCCTCAAAGCACTTGGACCCAGGCACAGGATGTGGGTGTAACAGGATCACACAGCCTATCATCCGATAGGGCCTTACACATGCTGGGTCAAGACAAAAGCAAAGAGAAGAGGGAAAGTATATCTTTCTAGAAGCAAAACATCAAAAACCTCCTGCAGTCTCTTAGGTTTGTCTTAGCAACTTCAATCCCACCTCACTTGAACTGCCCCATCCAAAACAAAACAAGCAAAACTCCTCCAAAACAAAAACAGACAGCTCTACTCAATTCAGATTTGGTGAATTCAGTGAAATTTAAGAGACTACTGAAACCATCAGAAGTATAAGGTGATCTCCTGAATCAAATGTCTGAGTGACACGAGCTTAGAAATAAAAGTAAAATGTAAAAGAAAATATGCTTATAACACAATCAAAGCTATGCAGTGGCAGGCACTAGGCCTTAGGAGACACCTGAGGCGTGAACACTACCCACTATTTCAGAAAGCTGCTGTTGATCATAGAAGCCACATGTCTCTTCGGAAAGATCTCTCAATGACCCCTCTCCCAGTCCTCTTTGATACGTGATAAACAAGCCTTTGTTTTTGAAGGGGTTAGCTGAGATCTTTGAAAGACAACAGCCAGGAATTTGGTGGCTGTCTCCAGCTGGTTCAAGCAGCCAAGGCTGTCACTTGTGCTGGGCCACTGGGGCGGGGTGAGTGACTGGACTAGAGGACATCCTGGGCAAGCATTCTTTAGATTCCTTCCTGAGGGGTTTTCTGCGGAGCTCACTAAGTAAAATCAAGTCAGGTTGGAAAAATAATAACCAAAGACATGAGGCTAATTTCACACACTCAGGGCCTGACCACAAGTCTATGTGGAAATAAAATAAGTTCCCTATTGGGAAGGGTCAAAAATTCTACCAATGGAAAGGCGAAGCGCAGTGCATGGGCGCAGGACTGTTAATCCCAGCATTCTGAGAAGCTGTGGCAGGAGAACAGCAAAGACTGAGCCCAGCCTGGGCAACGCGGTGACTTGGGACCCTGTCTCAAAAATGAGAGGGCTGGAGACCGTGCTCGGTTTGAAGTGGGAAGGTCCTGGGCTGGGTCCTTAGTATGACAAATAAAGCAAAGCAAGGCGCCAAAGCATTCCAGGTATTTGACAGCAGAAAAATGTGAGGCAAAGCAGGGCCCAGGAAACCAGGCCTGTGCATTTCCAAAGGAGTGACGTGTGCATGACTAAACATCAGGAATGTTCCACAGGGTTAGAGAAGAGATGTTAAAAACAATTAAAACCTACCTTCCTTCCTTCCTTCATTCCTTCCTTCCTTCCTTCCTTCCTTCAAGGTCTTCTAGAGGGCACAGGATATGCTTTGTACCTTACTCCTAATTCAATATTCCTCCTGACCAAGCTGTTTACAGATACTCTGTAGATGTGGAAATCCAGGGTTAGGAAGTGAGGTCATTCCCCTATAGTCATATTTCTAGTAAACTGAAAGGGATGTGACTCAAATCCAATGTCCGCATGACCCTAATGTCTGCCTGTATTCAGAACTTCCCTATGTGGGTTGAGAGAAAGAAAAGGATGGGAATTAGGATGAGAGGAGTAGTTGTGGCAGGGGCAAGAAGACACGGAGCAGACACCACCGCTCCGAACAGCCTGCAGGTGGAAGTACAGCGAAGCGAGAGCGCCCAAGCACTGTAGGCCTAACAGTTCCTGGCAATTTGTACCAATCTACTGTGCCCAGAGGTGGGCTTCCTCAAGACCTCACTGTCTAGTCCAGGAGGAACCACTAGTTGCAGGCCACCCATCTACCCATTTGTCAGAGGAACATGAGATAAAAGAAAGAAAAATGGATAAGAACATGAAGACAATGAAGATGGAGTTTGAATGGAATGGGAGCTCACGCTCTGTCTCACTTAGGGACAGCAGTGTCCTTCACAGGCCACCACTGTGGAGGATTATGGAAATAGTTCCAACAGCACTGGATTCATACAAGGACCTAAGTAGCTGTTCTTACCATTATTGCCACAGGCGAGGAAGCTTCTCTGCACAAAGTCTCTACATATAACAGACAGGCAAGTACTTATACCTGAATAAACCACTAATGTATATATTGACATGACGTACTGCTAAGTTTCTACAGCAGAGTCCTTCTATTTCTCCCTCAAAAAGGCAAACTTTAAATAACTCTAAAAGAGTAAAACAGTATTTCACCCTATTTAAAAATTCTAAAATGCAAAGGCAAAATCTGAGTTGTTACATACTTTAAGTATTAAGTAGTTTAGTACATATTACATTTTTCATAAAACCTTTGTTAAAATGTATATTCTTCTCCAAGAACAAAATTCAGAATGAAAGATCTCTGCCAATGGTTTTTATAAATGATTCACCAATGTCAGCCAGCAACAGGAAATTAGGTATACAAAAATTAATAAGATGTGTACAAAATCTTGAATACTTACTCAGAAACCCCAGAATACTCCCCTCACAGAACTTCCCGCTCCCTCCTGAGTGAGGAGGGAAAACTTTTTCTCTACCCTTTTAGTTTCTTATCTAGGGCCCCTGCCTATAAAACCGTCAAAAGACACAAATGAACAAACAAAGACACACATATTTTATTTGATGTTAATATTTTCACAAGGAGGAGTTAGGGAGCTCCAGAGAAAAGAAGTGACCCCCCCCCCAAAAAAAAAAAAAAACCCTTACATACCATTTTAACAAAGAGTGATAACTTGTGGATATGTGACAAGTCAAAGGAATTTGAGCTTGTAAGGACAGTAATTAGGGGAGATAAATAGTTAAGAGAAACAAACAAAAGTAAGGTTTTGTTTCAACAAGGTTGGCTTGTGCAGACTAACATCAGTACGGCCTTCAAGGTTCTCCAGTAATGAGTCTTCTCTTCAGGGTACTGGAGAGGCAGGGAGGACCTTTCACACTGGGAAATTAACACCCTCTAGACAGAAATGAAGATGGGAGAAAGCTTCTTTGGTCTTTGCTATTTCTCAACTGTCTTCGGTTCAAAATAACAATTATGCTAAACTATCATATTTTGGAGTGGCACAATTGTATCCCACAGATTTTGCTTCTGTCTATAGCTCGCATTTGATCAATTTCTCACCAAGCAGGACAGAACATGATACTTGATGGACACGTGGCTTTACTAACTAACCCCAACATCTCTGAGATGGGGGTGTTGCTTTTTCTCATGGCTGAATTTCGAGTTTGACACAATCAATGCTCAACATAGGTGCTAAGTAAATGAGTTCCCAAGTTTCCTAAGGTGCAGTACTGTTTTCTTACAATCACTGTGAATACGTTATGAAGATTTGGTTTAATAACTGCTGATCTGGTTTAATTGAATAACCATTTCATTCACTGTATGTTTATAGTATTATATTTATTTTAAAAAGTAAACAAGAGGGCTGGGAACATAGCACAGTGGTAGAATGCTAGCCTAAGGCTAGCAAGGGCTTGGCTTTGACTCTCAGTACCACAAAAAAAATAAATGAATTAAAAACGGTATAATAAAGGTCTGCACATGTAGCTCATCAGTATACTGCATGCTTAGCATACATGAGATCCTCCTCAATAAGAAACTGCAGTGGTTTGGATCTGGAGTGTCCCCTCAAAGCCTCACAGTTCTATGGATACTGTGTAGGGTTAGGAGTTGGGACCGGGTTGGTAGGGGTGGAGGCATAGGCTTGACCTGGAGGGATGTGTGCTGGCTCCGCCCTTCCTCTCAGTCTCTCTCTTCTGCCACGCTCTAAGGATCTCTGACCCAGTAACTCTGCTTCCAGCTCTAGCTGCAGTCCCACCATGTAATTCCACCATTTTCTAGCTACCCACCCATGAATAGGCTGAGACCTTCCGAAACTGTAAGCTACAATAAATCTTTCCCCCCTAAGTTGTGGACGTTAGTATTGAGTCACAGAGATGAAAAAAAGTAAGACAATAATAAAATATTTGCTTCCTAAATCTATAATGTGAAATGTAATCATATAAAACTGATTCACCAAGTTTGCACACAGCAGTTAATAACAAAATATCATGTGAGTGTGGTTGAATGGGCTGCATGCTCCTACAGTGGACCCTACACTGATAGCATTTCATCACACATTGTTAAGTTTAAAGACAAATAGAGCCTGAGGAATAACACAGTGCTTGTCTAGTAAGTTTAAGGCCCTGAGTTAGATTCTCCAGAAACACATAAGTCGGGCATCGTGGCGCACACATGTAATCAGGAAGCTGAGGCAGGAGACCTGCTGTGAGTCCAAGGCTAGTAGAGGCTACATAGTGAGTTAAGGACTCACCTGTACTACAAAGTGAGACACTCTTTCAATAAATAAACACATAAGTAAAATAAAGACAAAGAGTTCTCTCTGCAGTTAAAAATTTTCACCTTTGGAAACTTCGCAAGGGAGTAGGGAGGAAGGATGCCGTATTTCCATTTCTGTAATCATGTCAACATAACCCAATTACTGCTCCCACCAAGAGGCGCTGGGAAGCTGACATCACAAGTACACTAAGTACACCAACGTCTCAGGCCACAGCTATGCCGGCCCATCATGTCTAACAACCTCTTACAAACTTTTGCCTACACAAGCGATAATGGAACTATTAAATAAGAGGGTTGCTTATTTGCAATACTAGGTTAGGTGTGTGGTACTTGTTAATCTGTATAGTGTCTATTTATCTCATCTTCTACTAGTTTATACCATAACGGAAGGACCACGTTGACCACTACGTGAGGGCAGCAATGAAAATCATTCAATAAATAATCCAAATATTACCATGTATTCATGTACCAAATACCTGGCACTACTTCCAGCCTACCTCTGGGCCAAAAATGTTAAATAAAAAAGCACACCTCCATAACTACATAGCTCCAGTTGCCCTAAACAATTCATGTATCTGTTGAACAGTCTATTTACAAAGAATTTTTAACGGTATGAGATTCAATTACAAGCAATAAAATATATAGCATAATCTCAAAAATTCTTTCAAACATGACATAAAAAAACAGGTATCTGCGACAGAGATTGGTAGGTGTCATAGTTGGATATGGAATGTCCCGTAAAAGCCTCATGCATTTGGATACAATATGGTACTTAGGGAACTAAGTGCTGGTAAGAGGCGGGACCAGAATGGAAGAGGCAGAACCCTGGGGCTTCACCCCAGAGGCGGATTCCTGGGACAGGACCTAGAAGGGAGGTTCACCCTTCTTCCTTCCCTTGGCCTTCGGTCTACCGTGCCATGAGATGTTTTTCTCCAATTAGATCTCCTTCACATGCTTCCACTGCTGCCAGTGCCATGAATGGACTATGTGAGACTTCCGAATCTGTGAGCCAAGGTAAATCTTTCCTCCTTTCATTTCTGGTTTTTGATATTCTACTCAGCAACAAGCAACTAAAACAACTGGATTATGTTTGTTTTCATATGCTTGTTCTAAGTTTGCTGCAATGAATTTATAATTTCTTGATAGAAAATCCAACATAAGCATAATTTCAAATGATGAGTCTCTCATATATTTAAAGTTTGACATTTCTGCTCCTTTTGGTTATATTTACTGTGGAAAAAAATAGGAAAAAGAAACTACTTTAAGAACAGTGAGTTTGACGCAGGGGTATAGATCAGTGGTTGGAGTGACTGCCTAGCAGGTGTAAGGTCCTGTGTCCAACTCCTTAGGAAGACATAACCCAGGCACTGTGATACAGATGCATGTAATCCCAGCACAGGTGGCTGATGCAGGATTGCCGTGAGTCTGAGGTCAGATGGGTTTCATAGAGAGTACAGAGCAAGGCCCTGTCTGTCTCCAAAATGAATTAATAATGACAATGAATTAAATTTTAAAATAAAAAATTTTCAAAATTAAAAAAAAAACAGTTGAGTGTTTGTTTTTCTTTTCAATTTGAAGGATTATAAATGACTACCTAAGGAAATCTGAATACCTCTTTACTTTGAACTCATTCCTAAAAGTTGTGAAACCTCTATTATTCCATACATCAGCATCAGCAAGATTTAATTATTGCATCAGGAAAAAAATATAGTTCACTCTTAGCTTAAAAGGCAAAGATATTATAGTTCCTTCAGAAAATAAATCCTGGTCACAGATGGAAAGTCTTAAGGTTCAATGGAAAAACCATCAAAATTAAATCAGAAGCTATTAAATCTAAGTTATATGAATAAACATAAGCTCATCTATACTGATAAATATTTTAAGCAAGATATGAAAACAACTTCCAACTCTACAAGTGCACCCATCATGCATATTTTCATACTGCAAAGCAAATACTCAGTGATGTGCACACAAGAGGAGCACAGCAATCTCCCTCTCCAACCCACCGTGCACGAGGGTAAGCTTTCCGCATGTGCTTGCTCTCTGAAAATATTTTACATGCCAGGAGTGCACTGGGCTTAAACTGTCACAAGTCATCAGAATGGAAGTATAACTGGATAAACACTATGGTCACATATAGGGGCAATCTTCCAAAACAAGTGAGCTCATTTCATTCTGAGTTGGTCAGTACACCCACATATGTGATAAATTGTGCACGCTAGTGACATGTTTTTCTCCCTTTCTTTTAAAGGGCAGATGACACTGCAACCAGAGTCCAGAGTCACATATCCTGGGACTAAAAGGGTACCTCCTATTCCTACTCCAACAGAACCTAAAACAACAGAAAGACATATTGACCACTGTACTTAACATTTCTCATTACTGTTTCACACAGTGTTTCTAGATTTGTCTGGTAATTGTCCCAAACTGGCCATGTCTTCCTTGTAAGGACCAGATTTTTGTAAGTCTCCTGGCTCTATAGTCAGCTAATAACAACAACCTAGGACTGCTAAAATTAAAGTGACTGCAACCATGCAGAACACAAAAAGGAAAATGAAGGTGATATGTAAGTCAGATGAAAGGTACTGGCAGGGACTCGCAGGATTTTGATCCTTGATATTCACATAATTTTGAGCATTTCCAAATCCTATTTAATTTAATAAAGGGGTTTACAAAGGTGGTAGTACAGACCCTACCTGACTCAAAAAGTATGTCTCTTCCTGCTCAGCAAAAGGTTCAGCCTTCTACAGTTACACTGTCCAACATGGTAGCCAATAGCCACGTGTGATGTTGGAGAACTAGATATCTGATGGCTGAATGGAATTAAAATATGCTCTATGGTTAAAATTCTATGTGCACGACATAAAAAGTGTATATATTTCATAAATAGTTTTTATACTGACCACATGTTAAAATTAAAATCTCCTGTTTTTGTTACTTTGAAGGAGAGGGGTGGGAGAGATAGAGATCAAACTCAGAGTTTTACACACAGTAAACATGCCCTCTACCACTGGGCTACATACCCTTAGCCTTCTTTTACACCTTTATGAGTATTGACATTTTTAATTAGATTTATTGGTCCATTAAATTTTTATAAGTCAGTGCTGCTTTAGAATCAAGCCTGAACAGAGAGAGAAACAGGAAGAGTTGGATTAGTTGAAAAATTCATCTATGATGAGAAGGAGTATCCAAGACTTCTCATATTCCTGAGCTTTCAATTATTTTCAATGTGACAATCTTAAAGACACTTATCTGATTGTTTGCAATGTCAAATACTGATTATTTGAAATTAGATAAAAAAGCATTAGATCCATCTTCTGCCCATTTTAGACTGAAGCATGGTTAGTCACAGTGGCTCAATTATTTTCCAATATATGAAAATAGAACACAATTCAGAATAAAATATGTGTTTTGGTAAAAAAAAAACCTTCAAATAAAGCTCAAGTTATAAAACAGAATGACTATCAGGAAATTACATAGGAATTTAAAATCTTTTATCGTAAATTACCAAGAGATAAAAATTTACTATCAAAATACTGATCAATTAGCAACAATTACAAACAGGATAAACTGTCATACACCTTTCTAGAGATACCTGTCATAAGTGGAGAAACAAAATCTCTTATATGACAGGTACTTTAAAAAAATTTTAGAAAGTCAAGATGTAAAATGGTGAAATGTAAAGTACCCTTTCGATTAAAGGTAAAGAAGAGTTAAAAACAAAACTTAGTAAATAAGAGAGTATTTTGAGTACATATCCAACAGAGAACCACGTACCGTATGTCCAGCTGCTGGAACAAAAAACAAATCTTTAGGTTCAGTTGTAACTGCTACTCTAACACCTCCAAACACTTTTCTAATATGGATGATTATGTCAAGCCCACACTTAAATATTGATTTTTTGCATCTCTTTATTTCATAATACTTTCTAGTATGTATTTTTGTTCCCCTTGGAAATAAATGATATGGGTAAGAAAATAAGTATTAAGATAAATTCAATAAATGTTAATTAAAATGATTCTAAACCGGCAGATTCGTTTTTACTGACAAAAGAAGTCCATTGAGGTTTATTTTCCTCTTTTCTAGAATCTTTGTATTCAGTCTCAACAACACAGGTTAAGCATAAACAGATGTGAAGTGCTACCTAGCAACAGAAAAGAGACATAACATGATGGACAGATCAGGCTCAAAAGAGGTTCTGAATCTCATGCTCTTTGTTAAAAACCTCAAAGCTTGTTTTATCTTCTATTCCTTTCAAAGTCAAAGAACAACGGCAACAATCAAGTCAGCAGATCAAATGAAAGGCAGTTTACCTAGAGAGTGTAAGCTGCCACTGCCACTGCTACCCCAGAGCTACTCAAAGCTACTCTTTTTGCCATTACTCTCCTTGGAAAGATTTCCCAAGAACCTAAGTCTGAAGACAACCTGGGTTTCACTCAAGACTTGGGTGAACTTGCCATAAAAATGAAAACGCAATATCCCCTCCACCTCCTCTATCACTCCACAAAAATGTTTCCTATGCAGTCATCTAGCAGATGCAGAAAGCGAGGAAATCCAATAAATCTACACTAGTTGCTTGTGTATAATCTCTGCTTTGCTTCACAATGCTTATTAGTCGTCTTGTTTTCTTCCTCATCCTATTACAGTACATTGTACTTCCTCTACCTCCCAGAATGCCAGCATCGTCCAGTACCCTAGTAGACTCTTCTTTACCCCAAGGAGCTGTCTTAGTTACATTTTGTCACTGTGACTCAATAACCGACATCCACAACTTAGAGAGGAAAGATTTATTTTAGCTTACATTTTCAGAAGGTCACAGCCAATTCACAGCAGCTAAAAAATGGTGGAAGCACATGGCTGGGCTGGAGCAGGGCCAGGGCCAGAGCCAGAGCTCCAGTGGCAGAGATCCTCACACCATGGTGGACGAGAGTCGGAGAGGGAGAGAGAGAGAGAGAGAGAGAGAGAGAGAGAGAGAGAGAGAGAGAGAGAGAGAGAGAGAGAGAGAGAGACTGGAGGGAAACATAGAATAGAACCAGCACACGCCCCTCCAGATCAAACCCCAAGCACCCACCTCCCAACCCTACACAGTACCCATAGGAAAATGAGGCTTCGGGGGGAAACTCCAGATCCAAACTACAACAGAAGGGAACCTAGAATATATTTCCAGAGCCAATGATCCCAGTAAATAGAGCATATTTTCTACCTCCTTTGCAGCAAGTTGTCACCATCTCTTCAGCAAGATTAAGAGGACAAGAGTTTAGAAGCACCTAAACCTAACTAGTGAGCAATGGCTATCTCCATTTCAGAAACATTTTAAAATATCTTATTGTTGGGAAAATTGAATTAAACTCAACACAGGCATCCAAAACTTTTAATTTACTGTCTCTCTTATGAACATATCCTCTTTTAAACCTATACCTATAGCTGTTCTTTTACCCTGGGAAGCACTACCAAGAAGGTGGGTCCCATGTGAGGCCTCATCTTGACTGGGTGGGCTTTTCTGGGATGTGGCTGCCTTTGTGTGATCCTTCACCCATGTCCCATGTTCCTTCATCTATGCTTCTTTAGGTAATCCCTCACCCATATAGGTAATCTCAATAAACACATTGGTTCGTCAAGTAGGGCTTTGGTGTAATTGTTACTTTGGTCTGTCAGCTGTGCCCTTCTGGGATAACTAGACCTTTTCTCAAGTCTCTGTAGAAAAAGCTTCATATAAAACAGTTAACCTCTACTCATCTTTAAGTCCAATCCAAATGCTGCCTATATTCTCTATGATGGCATCACATGTCCACAGCTTTTAGCACGTCAGACCTAATTATAATTGCACTACTTTCGCTCCCTTTAGGCTGTAGAATTCCTCAAGGTAAAGGAAGACTGAGTCACGTCTCTGCCTACAGCCCCACCTCCCCAGACTGTAAAGCCTTTGTCATAGTTGAAATACAGAAGACATCCGACACATGTTCATAAAATGAATGATTTTGATTTTTTTAAAGGCAAGGTAAGAAGAGGAATGAGTAGTGAATATATAATAACAAAAAATTCCAAATGAATGTCAGGATATCACAGAGGCCCCACACAAATGCCTTGAGAAAATTTGGAGTAGGGACAGAATAGGCAAGTGCATAATTTTAATATCCAGCTAAACATCTTCCATTAAATTTTCCTCTCCTCTGCTAACAAAGGAAATCATACACATGGGTACAGGTTTCAAGTGTTTAATCTCTGATACAAATTGGCAATGAACACCAAGTTAACTGGTGAGATTTCTTAAAAAGTAAAATTTAACCTGTGATAAACTGAAAAAATTTCATCGAAAATCTTTTCTAGGAAAAAAGACTTAACTGACCTTTTTTCATTTTATTATTTATAAAATAAAAAAATGCAACTAGGAGCCTATATAAATTTGAAATACTCCCAAAACACTAAAACATTTTCCACCTGTGTCCTTATAACATGATTCAAAAAACTCAGAAGCAGGCAAATGTAACTTCTGACTTTGTCTAACAAAAGTGAAGCAAAACGTGGCCAATGACAAAACAAAGAAACAATCGGAAAGTCTATCTCTGAAGTTGTTTACTTAAGTGAATCCTCTGCCACTCAATTTATCATCTTCATCCTGTACAGTTCCAATAGCCATGCTGATGGGTTACTCAGTCGTAACCACATTTCTACACGGCTGCCTCCCCTTCTACTCTGTTTCAGACACACAGTCACATGACTATCCTATCATCACCTGTAGATCTTCCAGGTTACCTCAGGAATTCCCTCTGCTCACAGTTGACAGAACAAGTAAGGAATAATACCCAAAAGGACAAATTTTGCACAAATAATACTCTTAAAAGTAGAGTCCTTTAGAATTCTTCAATAAGCAGCTGCCTTCACTTTCAGACATCTTAAGGGTTCGCCAAGAACCTTCTCCCAACCCCAGAACAACCCTATAGGATCTTGAAATATGGCTTAATTTTACTGGATTTAAATTTTCTGAATTCTTTGGTGTAAAAGGATTTAACACTTGACACAAAACATTAAAAGCAAGCCTGTAAAAAACATGGCCAAGATACAAGGCTAATCATAATGACCCCAATTAGATTTTCAATGCCTGTCAAGTTAATGGCATATAGTAGCACTGATTTCAAGCCTTTGAACTTGAAAAGTACAATTTCTTTAGAAAATACAAGTAACAGAACTCCACATTTTTAAAAGAACTAATTCTGATCCTCTTCACACAAAAGCAAAAAGAAGATATTGCTTATCCAATAGCAAATAAGTAGCAGACCAAAAGCCTGCCATAGAAATTTCATTTTCACTTCATTTCAAACAACATATTCTTTCTAAACTCCATTACCTTACCCAAACAAAATGATTTTTAGACAGCCTCAAGTAAAACTGTCCCAACACATCAGGATTAATAAAATATAGCTCAAGAGACAGGCTTTATTTTCTTTGCCAGGCCAACTAAATATCTAAGAGTTGTAGATGAATGAACATTATTAACTTACTGGCAGCATTTATAAAATTCTTCAATAATAAAATGTTTTAGAAAAGGCTGCAAAATTAAATCTTAGTAATTAGGCTTTAGTTTTCCTATGTTTGTTCATATTTTAAACATAAGAGGAATTAACTCAGGTGTTCAGAGTCAAACATGTAATTTTTCATCACTTCAATTTATGATTTCTAGAATACTCATTAAAAATATTTATTAAGTGTATAGTAAATTCTAGATTTATTGTATTGTCATGAATCATGAATTCTAGAAATCAGTGTGTAACTTTTGTCTTTAACCGTTATCCACTCCAAAGGAGATCACCTGTCCCCACGTGGTCTTCTTTTACAGTGAACAAACTGTGTTTGAATAGTGACCTAATGAGATATTTCCTTAAAAATATTACATAAAACATCGCACCCACATTTCCTCATCAAATTCCCTTACGCCACTTAGGCACCTTACTTTTTTCTAGCTCATCTGCTGTTGTTTATTCTGTTTACTTTCTGCTCCGTAAAAGGCAAAGTTCTCAAAAATATTTGTGAAATTTCTTCTTCTGGTTGTGTCCACTGAATCTAGATTTCTCTAGATGTGGTAATAAGCCAATGACTTCTATGCAGAAATTTTATTTTAATTGTAGATATAATTATTTAATATGTAAGCATTTCATAGAATTAGCCTGCATATTTGCACATTTCCAGAGGAGTTTCTTAGAAACACTCTTCACCTCAAACTTAATAGACTGCAATAGCAAAATTATGTTTGCTATAAGAACTATGATAAGCAACTGAGAGCATCATTTGCTCTGAGATATGACTTTTCATATGAAGAGCTTTAGTGGTCTTTGAAAACTTAAGATTTCAGAAGATCTGAACACTTTCAAAATAAATCAGGACTTTCTTCTGAATGATAAAATCAATAATGTCAAGAAATAGTTCTAATCTAGTCTCATCTGTGTATCTATCAGTTCAATTACTAATAAATTATTACTAATAATGATGCTTATAAATACAGTGTAATTACATTTTTGAAAATTTACCCAATGGCAAAAGATATCCAAAGGGCTTTTTATAGACTTATGAAATTTTAACAGATAAAACCATTTTCTCAATTTGCTATTAAAAAGGAAATTTTTGTTGCCTCATTAATTTTATTGTAAAATACCAATCAAGAACACACAAACAAAAACTGAACAAATGAGTTTGTACTATAACTGGGGGTGAGATAATAGGGCTAAAAAACACAAATGTGTCTCCAGGGTAAGACGAACCCTCTTATTTCATTTCATGTAAAAACGTCTCCATTGGGTAAGAGAACACTACAGTCATTAAATCTGTGAAGCAACAACAGTGATAATATATTTCTTCATATAATAAATTTCTTACTCTCCTAAGTATCTTTGAGGGCTGAAAAGTCATCAGTCTGTTGAGTTCATTAATCGTAAGTTAACAGTAGTATCCTCCGTTTCAGGCAGACATTTTGCCAAGCTTTCAAATACTATTAACCTAATTCTGGAATTGAGACAGAAGATGTTTTACTCTACGAGCATAATATGCTAGCTTTTTCTTAAAATGCAGATGTAATTAAGAGATCATGACAAAGTTTTAAAAATGTATAGCCATAATGTGATTGGTTATATAAACTTAGTTTACTTTGAAACTGATTTTTTAGCAGAAATGCAACATTTTCAGGCAATCTGCTTGCCCTCCCTTCCTTCCTTCCATTTTCCTTCCTTTCCTTGTTGGTACAGAGGATTAAGCCCAGAGCCTTATACCCACCTACATCCCAGCCTATTTTTATTTTTGATTTTGAGACAGGGTCTCATTATTTTGCTTAGTTACTTGGGTTGGACTTAAAGTTGTGATCCTCTGGTCTCAGCTTCCCAGAGTGCTAGATAGGTTTGTGCCACCAGACCCCTTCTACAGTCTGCTTTTTCCTTTCCTCATTCTTGATGAAGATCACTGAGCTTCCACTCTAAAATCAAATTCGTTTGCTGTCATTTGAAGTATTCTATCTCTCAGGCTGGCAAAATCTGTTAACTCATTTTTCTAGGGGGAAAAAAAAAGAGGTTCTGCTGAAAATTATACCAAGCTTGCTGAAAACAAGTTGCACAAAGCTGACAGCCCACTAAAAGCCATGTTAATACTCAAGCTGGTATTTAAATTTGCTCAAAATTAGACACATTTGGCAAGGTGCAAGTGTACACAACTTTACAAATAGGTTTTTCCCACTTGTATGCAACCTATGTATGCTTTCTGTACATTTCTCTATTCTTTGAACTTCTCAGTGAGCATGAGTTATTTTAATTTGTTTCAAAGTCAACTGAAATGGGAAATTATACATTTAAAAATTAAAGTCTATAGCATATTCTAAAATCTTTATCTGCTTTGTGTATTAACTCAAACTCATTCACTTTATATAGAGAACAAACTGCTAATTTCCTTAATAATCTTGTTAGTCAATAAATGAGCTAATTAGCCAGTGAATAAAGCGCCAAATAGATTATTTTTCATTTTCAAAAACCATGTATAAGGCAAATATATCTCCTTTACATAATCATTACATATAGTGCATACAATAGGCCATAACACAACATATTAATTCATTTATTTGTTCTAAGTATTTTACATATACAGTAACTTAATCCTCAGCAACCATAAATACTACTTTCCACATTTAACATCTGACCTCAGCTTGAAAGGGACAGAGCCAAGATTAATGCCCAAACAATCTTCTCACTGTCCAGTCTCTGGATCAGTGGGTATTACAGTTTGAATCTTAAGTGTTTGCCAAAGGTCATGGGTTAAAGGCTAAACCTTCAGCACGCACTACTGGGAGGTAGTAAAGCCTTTAACAGGTAGGGACTTCTGGAAGCTGCAAGTCACTGGGAGTGTGATCTTGAACGATACTGTAGGACATGAAATCTCTTCATCTCTTCTTTTCACTTCGGGGCCACCATGAGGCAGCAGCTGTTCCGTCTTACATCCCTCCACAATGTGCTCTCTCATCACAGACTCAAAAGCAATAGAACCAACCTACCAGGGGCTGAAACTTACAAACCACGAGCCAAAATGAACTTTTCTTTCTTTTTATTATTGTAAGTATCTCGTTACAATAATGGAAAGCTGACTAATACAAGGCAATGCTGTCTTTTTCTACATATCCGAGAAACACCTCATGACTCAGCAATACGGGCCTAACATCATGCCTGAAATTGAAATCAAGATTATAAATGTGAAATAATTCCCATTCTTCGCATAGAACTGAGAAGAAATTTCTTATCCTCCACATTCCAACTACCTTCTTTCATAAGATTCTACAATTTTTGCCATGTGCAAGCTAAATATGTACTGAATGACTTTTTTAAATGTAGGTATGCAAAACAAAGCTGAATAAAAGCCTCTTCATGCCCTATGCAGCTAAAACTAATACATGTGAACCTGAGTCCTCCGCATCCTTCTCTGAATAGCCTGCCAGCTAATCTATTAACCAATACATTTTGAAAAACTATGAACTGATAAACATGTCTAGTTTTTTAAAAAAAATAAATTAGGGTCATCATTCTAAATCCATGTTTTGTAGACTTTCTACTTCTAAAGAAGTACCAATAAATTAATAATCACCAAACAATATTTTCAAAGAAAAATACTAGTGTCCCCTCTGCAATCAGTATTTCTTAAACTCTTTACTAATTAAAGTGAACAGATCAGAAGTCATTATGTAACATCTCCCCTTCACTAAAAGCTTTCATTTGCAAACTTGGCTTGAGGGTTTAGACACTGTCTGTTTTTACCATCATCAACTCCCCACCACCAAAATACATGTATGATCTCTTACTGTGTGAACTTGTACTCATTCGGGATGTTCACCTGCATTCCTTCATCTGTGCTTTGCCAGGCTGCCACCCTCATTTCCCCCACCCACTTATGAGGATGGTATCTGTGGACTGTGACACAGTTCACAAGACTCACAGGATGTCAGAATTTCCAAGGGTTTATACAAAATGGTATTTAGCATTAATCTGCATTCCATATTTTTATATCTGAGATCCCACTACGAGAAGGAAAAGATGTTCTAGTTAAGAAAATCAAAGAAAAAATAGAAACAAAAAATTCCCCAGAACTGTGTATCCAGTTAAGAGTTTGGCGCTAAGGCCACTGATGCATACAGAGAGGTGCTTCAGGACAGGGACATTTAACCCTCAGTTCCCACGAGGGTTTCTGGCCCGACTTGGGGAATCTGATATTAATTCTTGCTACAGGGATAATGTTAATGCATCGTGGCATTATGCTCTATGAAAACATTTAAATAATGGCCTGGTTTTCTTCATATTTTTTGTTCTACTTAGGCATTAGCTGTTTTTTCTGTTTCATACCAAATTCACAAAATCTCTCTGTTAGATCTAAAAAGGCAGCTAGCATGTTGTTCCAACTGTATAGTACATTTGTAATTGGTCTTGCAACCCTGGCTGCAGGTAAGAATTATCTACAGTTTTCTGGCTTTGTTTGTTTGTTTGTTTTATGCCAAAGCCTAGGCACTGCCAGCAGAGATCCTATTTAGTTGCTCTGGGTACAGTCGTGACAACAGTGTTGCTTTTTTTTTTTTTAATCCCCATGAGTTCAGTGTGCAATCAAGGTTGAAAACCCCTGATTAATGAATAAATGCTTCTTGCTAGAAGCACTTAATTTTTTTTTTAAATTTCCCTATCTTCCTCACTGTTGTCCAGGCAATTTTTTATCATGTACTTTCTTGGTCAAGACGCCATGAACATATTAGTGTTGGAGCTCTAAGCTCCTGCATTCAGCCCCTCACCTCTTTATTTTCAATACCCAACTCCTCTACAGAGTGTACCGTACACGTCACAATTCATGTGCCTAAACTTATGGTTTATTGTCTGTTTTCCCCAGAAGACTGGAAGGCTCATGAAACAGAAGGTGGTTTGGTCCATCCCTGTAGCATCAGAGCTTAGAGAGAAGAGTTTGGCCCCAAAGTAAATCAATAAAAAAATTCCCTGAGGAATTGAAAAAGCAATTGATCAAAGCAAATCCCACACTTATTCGATCCTTCATTATTTAAGGACCTTACCTGTGCCCAGCTCTAAAACAGGGACAGAAAACAGATGAAGAAAAAGGCCTTGCCTACAGGTCTGGGGTGTGTATGATTTTACAGGCACAAGTGAAGAGAGGCATTTAAACAAACACTGTACATGCAAAGATTTAATGTCTTTTCCCCAGGCCTGGGATACTAACGTGGCTGGAAATTTACTACTAGGAAATGCTCCAGGATTATCTCATCCTATTGTTCATTTATTCTTCATATGTGTTTACTCTATGGCACTTATTAAATTGTATCATCTGTACTTTCTTTTTGGTACAAAACACATTGTATTTTCTTTTACAGGCATGTGCATTTTTACTCCCCCTGCAGACTTCGGGGAGGAGAGAGGCTGGGAAGTAATGAGGTGTATACAGCAAAGCTGAACCACACAATCTGGAAGACTGACATTTAAAATGCATCTGTACACATCTGCCTTTGCATACGTGGCTGACCGAACAAGGTAGAGATTTACCAACAAATGTACTCATGAAAGATGTGTTGTGCATCTCAAGCAATAAAATTTACAGAAATAACATAACTTCCACTGAATTTTATTGCACTTTGTTTGTTCACCTCTTCAGATACAAAACAACTGGTGTGACAACCTTCATTATCATACTAATATACTTACAGAATACTCTAGTGTGCCAATGACAGTAACACAAACTAGGGGTCCTAAAGGAATAAAGAGAAAGCCTTACCCATGAAGATAACCTCTCCATTTTCCTTGACACACATAACCTATTGCATTTCTGTTCTTTTGAAACCAGTTATTCCTAACTTAACCATGTACTCTTGCCTGTCCCTTTTCCTTCCGTCAACGTGGACAAGGAACAAATGGTCCATCTAGTAACTTCTCTATGGCACCCACAGCCGCTGGTGCTTCGGGTGACACGAGGGCAGCCTTTGCAGCTTGCCACTCATCATGGCTTCCCACTGATTAGCAATACACGGTGAGTCCTTACAGATCACCATCAAATCCTAGCTTCTCTACTTCTATACTCTGTGTGTAGGCTTCCACCTTTCAGTTCTAGTCAGCACAAGTAGGGTTCTAGAATCTATGACTTGGCACCACTGCTTAGGCAAGATGATTGTAATTAGGTTAAATCCTGTACACAGGAAAAGAAAACTGAAAACAAGAATGAATGAAAAAATAAGCAAACAAGTAAATGTACATCTGTGTTTGTTAAGCTCATGCCTCTAGTTTTTACAGCCACCTGCAGCAGACCTATTTTTAAAGCTCTACAAAAGACAGTCAACTCATAATTACATCTTGTAATTATATCGGTTCTGTAGACAGAGCTGCATAAATCCCCCTCTAACCTCATTACAGTGAATCATCCACCCTTCCACCAACAGTCTGCAAAATGTACTAATATGAATCTGACTTCTTCGTTGTAAAGGTGACAATAATCAGCTAAAAATCTCCAGATGAATGGCAGAAAATCAAGAAAATGCCAAAAAAACTTAATCACATCTGCCTCCATGCTACCTACTTCTTTTATACAAGAAATTTCTCAAGAGTTAAATATTTAAGTTTTGACAAAGCTCCAAAAACAAAGATTATGACATATTTTTGCTTATTTTTTTCTTCTGCAGACATTTGGAAAAGTGAAAATAATGATTTAAGTCATCTGAGATACCAGGATTTCCTTAATTAAATGCCTCTTTTTAAAAATACGAAAAACCAAATGCTTAGACTCGTAAAACAGCCTGTCTTAACTAACCTTTCCGTAATTCCTGAACCACTTGTGGATAAATATCAGAAGGGGGAAAAGTTCAATGACCTTGTAAATTAGGGCCAAAAAACCTGCAATAGTGTGATGGTGCCTAAGCCTCAATGGGATCATAGGAAAAAACTAGTCTGGATTTATCTTTTGGAAAATTACTAGGAATTACTAGGAGAGGAGAAGGGCAGGTTGCAAATGATAAAAGACCCTGAAGGGGGACCCAACCAACGCAAATAATATCTCCTCTGCCTCAGCTGTAAAGCAAATAACTTGTAAGCATCTTTAAATGAAAAAAAAAAAAAAAAAACAGCCATGTCGCACAGGCGTTAGCCCAGTGTTCCGGAGTCGGATGAATGGGGAAGACTCGTTATATACACCTAGCGGTGGGTGGATTTCACCAGGCTGCAGCCTCCACAGCTTTTCTTTGCTGCACTGCAGAGGCGCCATCTTCTCCGTCTTAATCTTCACTCTACTCACTCCTTTTATCTGCACCCTAAGAAAAAAAGATCCTGCGTACCCTCCCCAGCATCTTGCGCCCCCAGGGGGCCTGAACCACCGTTCCCAGAACAGCCGGGGAAGGCCGCGCCTGCATCACACAACCCCCTCCTTTGATGCACCGGAGGGAAGAGCCCGCGCCTCCCCTCCACCCGCCACTGCCCTTTCCAGACGCACACCCTACTCCGCGTATTCCTCCCCAAGGACTTTCCAGCCTGGACAGAAATAACACGACTCTGGGGACGTGGAGGAGCCCGAGGATCCAGCTCCCAGCCCCCTCCGGGGAAGTCGCGCCGCCAGGGGAAGGGACCCGGGCGGTGCACGGACCCCCACGCCCCGGACGCACGGCGAGGGCGGGGTGTCGCCCCTTTTGTTCCCAGGGACCTTCTCCCTCCCGGGGAGAAGCCGCGGGTGCGAGGCGGCGCCTGGGACGTCCGGGCGGGCGGGGGAAGGCGCCCGGCGGCCCCGGATCTCCGACCCCTCCCATCTCCCGCAACTTACACAAAAGGGGGACGCGGAAAAGCACAAAGTTTGCGCGTGCGGAAGGCGGTGCGCGACCCCGGCGCCCGCTCCGGCCAGGGTGGCATCCCGGCGGTGGCCGCGACGGGGAACTGGGAGGCTGGGGCAGCGGCGCGGGTGGGCAAGGTGAAACGAGGTGGCGAGGACGGAGAGCAGCGAGGGGCCCTCCGCTCCCACGGCGATCCCCTCTTCCTCCCCTGGCCGGGCGGGAGAGGGGAAGCCAGCGGCTGGGAGGCCGGGACGGGCCCCGGGGGCGGCGCTTTCGATTCGCCGGCTCCCCGGCCCGGCTGGGTCGGGGTCTGCGCGCCGTCGCCCCTGCCCTCCGCGCCCTCCGCGTCCCCGGGGCAGGTCCGGGCCGGGCGCAGGGACGCGCGGGCACCGGGAAGGGAGGACCCCTGGGCAGCCCCTGCCTCCTCCGGACTGGAGATCGGAGCGCACCGGAGCCCCGCCGTCCCCGCCTGCGCGGGCGCGGCACCCACCTCCAGCGCCCGAGCCGTCCAGGCGGTGAGCAGGAGCAGCGCCACACGAGGCAGCATCGCGACCCTCCCGCGCTGGCTGCTGTGGGAAGAGGATCCGCCGCGCCCGAGCTCCGCCCGTGCCGCCGTCGCCGCGTCCGCGGGCCGCGCGAGCTCGCCGCTCCGGGTGCTGTCGCCCGCAGCCGCCGAGAAACTGACTGGGCTGGAGCGCCGAGCGGGCGAGTCAGCTGATCCGGCCCGCCCCGCGCGCCCCCGAGAGCCCCCTAGCGGCGCCGCGCGGCACTGCGCCTGCGCGCCGGGGTCGGGGCTAGCGCCCCGCAGCCCACAGGTGCGGCGCCTCGGGCGCTGCCGTTCTCCTGCCGCCTCGCGGCCCGGCCGCCCACCCGGGAACGGGGGAAGGGAGAGCCGCGGGCAGGCGCGGGACGGTGCGAGACCCGGGCACGGAAGGTGAGTGGTAGCACGCTCGGGCCCCGGCGAAGTCGGGAGCGCCCCCGGCTCGTCCCTGGGCGCGTGAGTCACCCGCCCCCGGGCCGCCGGGGGCGCCGAGCCGAGGGCCGCCGCTGCGGTGCCTTCCTGTCCGCGTCTTGGCTAGCAGAGGTGGGTCAGGCGTTCGTGAAAAGGAACGGGGAGCTTAAAGCTTACAGTCGAAGCCTAAAGGAAACAGGATTTCTTTGCTCATTGAGAGCAAAACCTCAGGGTTTTTTTTTTTTTTTTTTTTTTTTTTTTTTTTTTTTTTTGTCAAAAGCAGCCGAGAGCAACCTGGGATTTCTATCTTTAGAACGAACCCAAGACGTGGGTCCGGGAGAGAAGACGGGCGGCCCATTTTTTTTTTTTTCTTCCTCAGGAGTATTTTATTTTTTTTTTAAAGGACAGTCATCAGGGATTTGTTTAGTTTAGTTTTGTAAGGCAGGGATGTAACCTTTACCTGGGATGGAGATGAAGGAAAAGTTAAGAGGGAAAAGGTGATTTTTGTTCTACTCCAGTAACTAAGGCCTTCTGACCTAAAACCTTTGTTCTTCGTCGTGTCTGTCCTAAATTGCATAAGTGAACTTTCTGCGAAGCTACATTCTAATGCGTTAAACACAAACCATCCAGGGCTCAGTGTCCATTTCATCTGGAATAGAGTAGAACTTTCCAGATAGATCCACTTCACCTGACCTAAAGTAACTCGGCTCCCCAAATCATGGCGCTATATGGTAGTACTGGGAGGCCATGAAGCCAGGCTCCGCCCCTTCCTGTGCGGTGCTCAGCCCACCCCGTCTCTGACATGCGCATTGGACCCTGGGATGTCCAGCGCTGTGGAACTGTGGTTCACCCACTTCTCATTTTCTGAGAAGTCTGCATTTATCTATAAGCTATCCTAACTGTGATCATCTGTCTTTCCCTGTTACACACATTCAGTCCTGATCCTTGGATCACTTTTTATCCTGAATGTCCTTTGGATGTCCTCAGCAAATAGTGACAAAAACTATTTTTATGAAATACATGTTACCATATTGTATATCACTCAAGTACTACAAGGAATTCATTACTGACTTTATTACCATTTATAAGTAAAAAAGCCACTTGCTGGAAGCTTTGCTCAGCATGCACAAGGCCCTGCATTTGATCCTAGCACACATGCACATACATACAATATGCATGTCAGGACCCGCGGCTGAGGCTGGGCTCGGCGAGAACCAGGCCGGGCCGCTTCTAGAAGGCAGGTGGTCAGCGTTGAAGCTGTGACTTCCCAGCCTCGTGCAGAACCGTGCCGGGGTGACTCCACAGGGGAAACCCAGGGACAAACAACCAGAGATACAACATGCTTGTCAGAAAATTAAAAGTAATAAATTCTCAAATCTGAACAGCCTGAAAGTGACACACAAGTTTGGGCACAGCCTGGGCAACTTACCCACTTAATGAGAGAATTTCTCAATAAACAGATAAAAATGAGCTGGGGATAGCTCAATGTGAAGACCCAGGGGACCCCCCCCCCCCAAAAAAAAAAGCACATATTTGAGACTGGAGAAAAAAGTCGAGGTGAGAAGAAAAAAATGAGTTGCTGACCTTCCATACAATACTGCTTCCCAAACACTCCTACTCACCATGACAATTTCCTGCATACTCCAAATTTGTATGAGCAATAAGGCATCTAAATGCAGGAAGGATTATAACTTGGAGATTGGGAGAGGACAGGGCAAGCTACAAATTTTAGTGGGGTCTAATGCAAAATGAAAATGTGGAGCCTTATGTTACCAAACCAAAAATTTTAAGAAAGTGGCAGCCTGTTAAATCAAGCACGGCGCTCTTTGGAGTATAGGGAACAAATTATTGCAGAACTGCCCATAACACCAGTGATGGAGAAAAACAAGCTGCTATTAAGAGGAACAAACTTTCACTGACATGAAAATTAAGAATATATTGATGGATTATACGTTAGTATGATTTTCCATTACTGAAACATTATCTGACACCCACAACTGAAAGGAGGAGAGGCTTAATTTGGCTGGACAGTTTTGGGGGATTTAGTCCACAGTGGAGATGCTCCAAGGCAAACATGGTGAGAAGTCATGATGGTGCAAAGATGCATAAATCCTGAAGGCACGGAGGTAAATGAGGGAACAGTGCCAGAGAGAAATGAGTGAGGGGCTAGATGCAGAACCCAAGGCTACGCCTCCATGACCCACCCAGAGACACATAGAAGTATACTTCACCCAACCCCAGAAGATTCCAAAACAAATTAAGCTGATACTCCACCCGACTGTCATAAGTCATAATCAATAGAAATTAATGTTCTCAGACTTAGCAATTTGCCCTATTGAAATGTAGCCCACTCACACATTCTCTATCAAGACGTTTCTCAAGGGAAGGTGACCAGTTTCTGAATGTGTCAGAGTAGTGGACATTCCACACGTTTTTTCCTTGTTCCATCACTGCTCAGAGATCCTGATGGGTTTTTCTTCTCAACTACCACTTTTGCAATTAATGCTGTTTCCTGCCCTGAAGTATCTTCCAGATAATCTGAGCAGGAAATACAGAAATTTCCCTGCTAAGAGCCCTGTGAAGCTAGGGAAGGTACCAGCTACCAGTCTGCAGTAATTCCTAGGTTTGAAAGCCTCCACTTGTTTGATGTTCACTTGCTCTTCAGACAGCATTCTATCTTTGGGCTGTTTTGTTCCTAGAAAGTTCTTACCACATTTGAAGCCCATATCCCTTTCCTTTAAACTCCCACTCACATATTCTTGTTATACCCTCTATGGTCAAGCAGAAAATTTCTTTCTACTCCATAAATCTTTACATATTTTCCAGTAGTTTTCTTGCTGCTTTTGCCCCTAGAGCCCTCTGTTCACAAGCTCAGACAGCACTTCATGTAAATGCTGTAGTTGCTGATTCCTTCTGCACTGTGTTCTGGTCCATCTATGTCTGTAGCCTAGTGTGTCATTTTTTTTTTTTTTTTGTAGTTATGTCCTACCATGGGCTTACCTTGGTCACACTTGCTACTAAACCTTTTGATTCTCTTATTTGTGGTGATGCTGAGCCTTGTCTCTGTCATCTTCTGTTTAAGGAGTTTTCTATGCCCAGTAGATATCACTACTGTAAGTTTAAGCCACAAGATGAACCCTGTATTAACTTGCTAGAACTACCATGATAAATTGCACAGACTGGGGACTAGGAATGCAGTTCATTGACAGAGCGCTTGCTAGCATGTTCCAAGCTGGGCTTCACAGAAAAAGAAAAGGAAAAAAAGAAAGAAAGAAAGGAAAATCTCACAGACTTGGTAATTCAATTTACAGATACTCATTTTTCATTGTTTGAGGCTGAAGTTCAAGGTCAAGGTATCAGTAGGACTAATTTTTCTGAGATTCATTCCTTCTCTCTGTGTGTTCACATTGTCTTTGTGTGTCTGTGTCCACATTTCCTCCTTTAAAGATTATCAGCTGTGTGTCATAAGGCCTACTTTAATGCCTTTATTTACATAATTAATTTTTAAGGACCCTATCCTAGACACTATCACATTCTAGGATTTTGGGAATTAGGACTTTACCCTCCGAATTTGGGAGTGAGGAGGTATAACAAACATGTAGAACATGTAAAACAACCAGAATTTGTTTTGTAGTCCAGCCACGAGTTGTGTGTATATGTGTATTTGTGGTTCTGGGGATCTAATCGAGGGCTTTCACTCTGAGCCACATCCCTAGCCCATTATTTATCTTTGATTTTTGAATCAGGGTCTCACTTAGTCACTAAGTTGCCCAGACTGGCCTCAAAAGTGCAGCTCTCCTGCTGAGGAAGTAGCCCAGCTGCGAAAGTGCTTGCCTAGCAAGTACAAGGACCTGGGTTGATTCTCTAGCACTACATAAGTTGAGTGTGGTGGCACATGCCTGTGATTCTAGCACTTTGGAGACTGAGGCAGGAGGATTGCTGTGAATTGAAGGCCAACCTGGGCTACATAGTGAGTTCAGGACCAGCCTGAACTACAGAGCAAGACTCTGTCTCAAAAAAGAAAGAAAGAAAGGAAAGAAAGGAAAGAAAGAAAGAAAGTAAGTAAGTAAGTAAGTAAGTTGCAACTCTCCTTCCATGGCTTCCCAGAGTGTTGAAATTATAGGTCTGTGCTGCCTGTCCTGGCTTTCAATTTCTTTGATGTTTATTACCAATGATGAATGGCTTGTCTGCCCATTTCATTTGGACAATTATTCAGTTGCACAGAAGAAAGAAAGAGACAGAGAGAAAGGAATTAAGAGGTCTACTTTCTCTGTCCTGCATCAGTGCAACATCTTGATCCCCAGGCGGGGTGTTTGCCCTTTTCACAACTCTAAGAACTAAGCAAAATGGCTGCTTTCATTTTCTCTTGGAAAATGTTATCAGGATTTGAACTTCTGTATTGACATTTAAAATCCTATGTGAGTTTCCTAGAGCTACACCACAGACTGGATGAATTTAAAAAGCAGAAACTGATTTTCTCTCCCTTTTGGCAAAGTACAAAGTCAAAGTTCAGGTGGGCGTGGCTGAGCTTGCAAATGAACGTCTTGTTCACCATCTAGCTGTGTCCTCCTATGGCTGTCCCTTTGTGTCCCTTCACCCCTTCAGTCTCTGTGTCCGAATCTCCTCTCCTAATAAAAATACTATTTAGATTGGATTAGTTCCCCAATTATCTTGTTTTAACCTAGTTACCTCTTCTGAGGCCCTGTCTCAAATACGTTCACTTTCTGAGGTGGGGGATTAGGAATTCAAAGTATAAATTTTGAATAGAATATAATCCAGTCCATTACAGAATTTCTAAAAATATTCTCTTATGTTAAGGTACTTTCATATGCATCCTTCAGAATGGGTTCTTTCCATATTTTATTTATGTGCTTTTGAAATCAGAATGCTTCCAAGGTAACTATGGTAGGTTCTTTTTCTGCCTCTTGGTTAAATATTTGGACTGCTTGGCCACTGCAGACTTAAGAGTGTTGGGAATTACTACACCTTCTGTGGAGGTAGGACAGTGCTGTTATGTGTGATGTCAGGAAGGGCTGTGTTTGAGAGTTTCACATATGTCTTGGAAACAGTCTTTCTTTTGAGAACTTCATGCCCATTTCTCTTCACAGATCAAAAGCAGATACTTGGTTGCATTTTAGCTCATTTCTTTTTACCATTTCTAACACAGAAGAGCATTGTTAGTATCTTTTTACTTTCACTGCAGCCTTCAGTATCTACAGAAGTTTAAACTGTAAAGAACATTCACATATTTCACAATAAAATCCTTTTTCCCTATGATGTACACAGTTTTTTTGAAAAGTGGGATGATTTTTCTTTTTTAAAAAATTATTATTAGTAGTAGCAAGGTCTGATGTACAAGAACTTTCTTATATTTTGTGGAATACAAGAGAAGAATGAGAAGAGAAAGAAATAGGCTGTCCATAGCAGAGGTGTGGCATCTGATCGTGGAGACAAGGAGTATGGAAACCAGTCCCGGAGCAGGAAGATTTAACGGCCATGTGGGAATTACATAGATTCTTTTTTCTTCTTTCCTTCATGAACTTGAAAGTTAGGTAGTTATAGGCTATGGTGGAAAAGAATTCAGGTTTTGAGAATGTCTGACTTTTTCATAGAGATTTTTAAAAACGTTATGCAAAGTACCACAGCCTCTGTTGCTAAAAATAAAAAAAATTAAAAAAAAATAAGTATGTCCCTCATCAGGTAGTATGGCGTTGAAATGGAAAGATGCCCAGAACAGTGTCTTGTGTACCATAGAAACCAGTTCTTTTTTCTTAAGAAAATAGCAGTTGAACATGCCTTGCATTGACATTGCCAGGGATAGCCCTTGAGCATGGTGGCTCTCAACCCAGTATTATTTGCATACATTCCTAAGTAATGTTTTGCTAATAAAAGTTCAGAATCTTAGATTTCTTAAAAATATGAGTGGGAGCACACTCAACCTAACCACTAGTCTACTCTCACTTATATTTCAGAGTGCTGTCTTGAGTGGGAGACTAAAGGATGGAACAATAGCCAGTGTGCCAAGGATCAGGCAAAACACTGACCATCCCAAGGGTGTTTGTATGCAAAAGGTATGTGGCCTGATTACAGGTGTCATGATGTTTAGGAAGGTTGCTTGCCAGAGTGCTAATAGGATTAGGCTGGGCTTCTCCTGAAGATGGGAGGACCACAACAGATGGCCAAGCAGCATCAGCTACTCTAGAGAGAAGTGCTCACCAGAAATTTGTAGGCTCTGGAAGCCATTGCCCACATTCTACCCTGGTAACAAACATTGAAACTGAGGAAATGCTGTGTTCCAAGGTAACTAGATCTCTTTATCTCATTTCAAATTATACCTGGTATTGTTCCTCATATTCTGTTTTAAGAAAAAGAAGTACAAGAAATAATGGTGACTAACTCAACATTCAAAATCTAAAGAAAAGCTATAGCCAGATAGGTGTTACCTAAGCCTAAAGTAAATGGTAAAATTTCAGGCAGATAAGCCTTGAGTATTCACAAACACAACAGGTAAATAAACATCTTGCATGACAAAACAAATACTCAAACCTGCCAGCAAATAAATAAATGCACCAGAGCCATTCACCCCTGGACCTGAAAAATACCCAGCTTTACTCCTAAGTCAACATTTTCTATCCTTTGAGTGTTTTATCCCAGTTAAAATAAATACAACTATTAGAAACAAATGTGTTTATTATTTTAAGACCAATCAAAAATTTGTATTCCTCCACTGTGGGCAGAAAAAGAAAAAAAACCTTCTTGTAAAGTCTGTGTTTATATGAAAAAACAAAATAAAAAAGGGATTGTCTTAGTCAATTTCTCATAGTTAAGACTAATATCTGACACATTTAAGGGAGTCAAGGTTTAGCTCAAGTTTGGAGGCCTCAGATCTTCATGGTCAGCAGTCAAATGGCAGAAGGGCACAGCAGTAGGGATAACCAGGGAAAAACTTTGTATCACACCAAGACAGGAGGCAGTGTGAGGGTAAGGATGGGGCCGGTGAGAAAGATACGGCCTTCCAAGTAGTGTCCACAGTGACCCGTCGCTTCAGCCAGGCCACACCTGCTAACACTCCAGGAAATCGTCAATAGACTAATCTACTTGATCCATGTAATTCCCATGATCTGATCCCTTTCTAAATACAAGAGATTCTGGAGGGATATATGAGATCTAAGCCATAGGGGGAATAAGAGTAAGGTACATTTGTAAGTATAATGTGTTACAACATTTTGTGTACATATACATAAATTTACCAAAATAAAGAGTTCAGACCTGTAGCATTGGGTAAGGTGAATCATGGAAATAAGGAAGAGAATTTTTCGGGAGAGAAGGATGTTCAAAGACGGGACCAGGTGAGTACACCAAGAGAGCTTGTGTTGGGAGAGGTAGGCGAGAATTAGCTGTTGGGGGAGATTCACTGTTCAAATAGGTGAGGAATTCAGATCCTGTGGAATGGGTTACTGTGGTTAATTATTCACTGTGCCTTTTTGTGGCCGTCTGACATACTTTAACATTGCTACAGGAGGTTTGCCAGTGGGGAAATATAATGAGAGATTCATAAAATAAGAAAGTTGAGAACTGGGAGAATAGAAAGAAGAATATGCCAGAGATTCCATAAATGGGAATCTGAAAACTTTGTTTAAAAAGATGGTAGAAAGAACAAAGAAGAATGCTTAGAGACTGCTACATGACAAGCAGAGGACTGACAGGATCTCAGTGAGTGAATACTTGTGGATTATGACATGATGTTGCTCACTGAGGAGGTGAGAGAGGTTAATGCAGCCAGTGAGGGGAAGGAGTGATGTCTACTGTGGATACCTGCAATTATGATCCTGAATTTCAAAGAGAAAATATGATTTATTGTTATAAGTGAAGGCAAAAATAAATTCCATTTTCAGTTTGTAGTTTGGATTAGTAATACATAAAATAAGAATTGATTTGGGCATAATGAAAAATGTGTAAGGAGTTGGAAAGTGATGATAAACATTGGAGGTATGGGTGTTTTCCACCATAATTTATGATTTTTTTCCCAGCAGATCTACTGAATATTATTCAGGGTAAATTAATAACATGATATTACAAACAAACAAGTATGTTTTATGTTGACTTGTAAAGAACCCCTTAGAAGTTGAAAGTTTAAAGTAGGAGTTAAAACATGTTCTATGTGGGTATTAAAAGCTATAAAAACTCCTGTGTGTTAGCTAAGATTTTTCAGAGAAATGGAATCAATAGGACATTTTATGACAAATATAATATATTACTATATATTATATTAGGATTTGGCTTAATTGTGAGGATTGCCCCCATGAGATAGAAGCCAAGAAACCCTACCATCTGCTTCCTGAAAGTTACAGAACTGGGAGGGTAATGGTATAATTCTGAGTCTGAATGCTTGAGAACTAAGGTGCTTACTGATTAAAGTTCTGAAATCTGAAGGCTTGAGAAACTAGAGCTCTGATACCTAAGAATGGGAGAAGATGTATGTCCTAGATCCAGGAAAGTGAGTGGATTTTCTCTGTCAGCCTTTTTTGTCCTCTTCAGACTCCTACTGGTGCAATAATATCCACACACATTGATGAGAGCAATTTTCTTTATCCAGCTTACTGATTCAAATGTAAATCTCTTCCAGAAACATCCTCATACATACACTTGTAAGATATGTTTTGTCAGCTATCTGGGCATATCTGCTTGACCCAATGAGGTTGACACATAAAATTAACCATTATACTCTTTAAATGTAAGATGAGAAAGAGATGAGTTAAGTTTTCTTACCAAGATTTTTATTTTCCAATGCATAGATGTATTGGAATAATAAAATTTCAAAAATGAAGAGTAGCATTATCTGGGATAGTTTACAAATTGTGTAAAATGGAACCCTGACTCTGCAGTAGGTTACAAGATATTAAATGCATACATGAAAAGAATTCTGTGATCAACATGTTTGAGAAACAAAGAGTTAAATAAAATTAATCAAGTACCTTTATTTTAGAATAGCTATACCTCTTTAAATTAAAGATATAACTCTAGTATGAGGCATCCTTTCTTCTCTTGGCTTTTGCTTTTGTTTAATACATCAACTCTTGGGACTTCTGTGCTAGAAAGAAGCACTTGGGAACTTTGGAAGAATTCTGATTGGATTCTTGGAGGATTTTTCTTTTTAGACCCTTGTAGAACAAAGTTTATAATATACATTTCAGTCAAAGCAAATGGGTTCTTTTCTCTAAAAGGTCTTTCCACACATAGCCTTGAACATAAACTAATAAAGGAAGAAAGAATCGTCATGCTGACAGTCATTTTAAAGTAGGCCACAGCACATCATAAAAAGCATTTGGAATGTTCAAAGCAAGAGTTAAAATGTGAGTTATGTGCAAGATACTGGGTTAGTGTCTTTGAATATTTATTATGCAAAAGTGCAGGTGTATGACTCGTCTGTTCTCAGTTTGGGAGAGAAATAGGGAAGAATCCAGTGCACATTTGAGACTATTTCTTTTTAAATTTTCATATGAGGAATGAAGGATGTATTACTACGTTTACAAAGATGAGCCCCAGGATAAGACTTGAGTTCACTGTGCTGCCTTTAATTATCCAGGGAGAGGTCTTCAAGAAGTGGCCAGGACCCCTGTGAAGATGGGTGAGGAGTTCTGAGGGGGAAAATTGAAGGAGACAGTCAGGGGATTAATTTGGGGAGGCACCTTTGCTGAATTTTCTCATAAACTATACATGAAGAGCAAGGGCATAAGGAGATATAGAACTCTCTGGGTTAAAAAAAATAAACCTGAATTTCCATGGTTTTCCTGTGTTAGTGCTTATTGAAAAATTCATTTACTGCTAATGGTGTCAAGCAGCCCTGTCAGTCCTCATTATTGTAACAAAAAGAAAACTAAAGAAAAGATTTAGGGAGCCAAGTCTGAAAACAAATGTCATCTCTGTTTTGTAAGAGATGGTGAAAACAGATTCTGTTATCTGTGGGTTCAAATAGCCACCTTGTTCTAGTGATTTTGTTACCAGCTATGACCTCTCAGAGGAAGAATAAAACGGTGGAAATTAACAGGAAAATGGAGACAATACAAGTCCTGTTTTTTCAGCTAATTCTAGATGCCTTGCATCTACTCTAGTTTAAATCCTGGAAAATATAAAATGGGATAATAAATTTTAGCATTTATGAGAAACAAGCCATTGATTTGCTTAAAGTCATTTAGAACTTTTCAACCTCAAGTACATGTGACCTCTTGGGATTTTTTTTTAAATAAATCAGATTCTATCAACGATGATGCTTCTCTAACCCAAATCTTTGCCCAACCCCCAAAGCTATATTGTATGCAGGACATGCACAAGAAAAGACCAACCAAAGTATTAGAAACTGTGCTGAAGTAACTCAAATCTTTAATGCTGTCTTATTAGTGTCAGTAATCCAACACATAACAAACACCATTGAAAGTTATTTTATCATTCAAAACGAAGAAACCACAGTATATGTGGTGCTGTGCATTCATTCACTCCTAGGCCCTCTTGGTTTTGGAATTAGTCCTTAGTAATAATTACTCAGTGTAATATTTACTCTTCATGAGTCACAGCAAAGCACAACTTTAGAGCTTTACATGTCCCTTGGGAATGAGAAGCAGCTGCCTATCGCTGGACATAATGATTTTATCTGGATAAGTAGCAGTTTCATCCTGCCCAAATTTTCAAGCTCAATGCAGTTTGATAGGAAATTTTGGACAGCAGGCCCCGAGCAGTGCTCCCTCCTACTATCGTTTCTGAACTCCTGTTACAAGGACTTGATTCAACATAATTCTTCTCTGTGGACATGTGAAGCACCTTCTCCCTGACATAATACATACCCTGTATGTTTGAGCATGTTCTTTCTCTTACCCTCTCTTCTACCCCCTCTCTGTTTTTATTTCTTTTGAGACAGGATCATACGATGTAGTCCAGTTTGGCCATAAACTCAGTATGTAGCCCAGGCTGGCCTCAACCTCATGGCAGTCTTCTTGCCTCAGGCTCTTAAGTTCTGAGATTTGTTGTATGCCATAATTCCACTATGTTTTCTTTAGCAGATTTCTTCCAGTTTCTATGACTTTAGGAAGAATTTGAAACTAGAATATTTAGAACTTATGGCCATGGAGTGGTCACCTAATCTAAAACTCTAATATGATAGACCATTTGTATAGTTCTTCTTTTGAGAACTGTGTGTTCATTTTGCATGTCCATTTTTTGACTGGGTCTTTTATCTTTGTGAACCTTTTTTTTTTTTTTTTTTTTTGTCCTCTGTCCAAGGAGTAGTTGGTGAAAAACTTTTCCCCATTCTGTTGGTTCTCTCTTCACTCTGTTGATTATTTCCTTTGCTGTGCATTAGCCTTTTAATTTGATATAATCCCATGTGTGAATGCCCAAAGAAAAACAAATCTGATACATTTGTAGGAAAATGGATGTACCTTGATACCATTATGCTTGGTGGAATGAATCAGATACAGAAGATTAATTAACATGTGGTTTCTGTAATATGAGAAACACAAAGAATAAACAAGTAAAAGGTCAAGATGGTAAGAAAGGGAATATGGGGAAGCTGGTAGGGGAAAGAGTGGTACAGGGAATGGAAGTGAACATGATGACAGTGCATATGTACATGCACCAGTTCCTCAACCTGACTGCAGTTACTATGTGTCACAGGTACATACTAATGAATAAAATAACTTGGAACAATGTAATATAATGGAAACTTGGAGAGCTAGAGTACCTTGCCTGTACTCATGAGGATTTATGGGCAAAGCTTGGCCCTAGTCGCCCTGACTTTCTGATCTCATTTTGTCTTGGGCTTCCAGGCTGTGGCAATCTCACCAGACCTGAGTCATGGACAGAATGGGCTACTAAGACCAGCCATACTTCATGATATGGTGACCTTTGTCCTCATCTAAACTAAGGTTATCTTTCCCTAGTCTTGGAGTTGAAATTCAAATCAGAAATAACCTGTGTGATCAGCCCCCCAAACCCAGTGTCTCTCCTGCAGTGATCTGGTTGCTGTTTTCTTATTTTTTATTACTAGGAAGCAACTTCAGGAAATTTAATATTTCACTAGAATTTTTATGTTGTTACATAGAGCTAAAATTTACCTTCTCTTCATGTCTACGCCTGGGTCCCAGTACTGTCATGTGGAGGAACACTAAGCCCAGAGTGACTCTGCTTTCATCTGCAGGACATTCCTTTAGATGTGTTAGACTGTTATCCAGCATTCCTTTAGGCTGCTCTTCTCTCAAAGTTAAACCTCTGATTTTTCTAAAATTTGCTTTACGGTATTTAGTTCCCAAATCTCTCATGCTGTTGAAATTTTGATGTATTCCTTTCTTTAAATAACCATATTCTATATATTCATCCATTCATTCAGCAATATTTAATGAACACCTACTAAGCTGAAAAACAATTTTTAAAAACCTGTGCATGTAAATAAGAAAATGCAGTGTGGTACATAATGATACCAGGGTGCAGAAAAACAGTGTAACATAAGAAGATATAGAGAATATGTGTATATTTAAATCGTTGAGGCATGCTGCTATACTAACTGACCAGGAAAGGCCTTCTGGATGAGGTGGCCTTTAAACAGACCCATAAATAAAATTAGGCAAGAGGGCTTGTGATTATTTGGGGACAGGATTTGGGAGTAGGGAGTAGCTCCAGAGGCACAAATGAAGTTGATAAATTTGAACACTAGCAAAACAGCCCCTGAGGTTCCAGTGGAAAGAATAGGGGGATAGGGGTAAGGATTAGAGTTGGACATGTGGTTGTGGGATGAACTGTTTGTCCCAAAACTTGCATATTGAAGCTTGATATTCCAACATCTCAGAATGTGACTGTTTGAAGGTAGGATATTTAGAGATAATAGAATTAAAAATTAGGGTGAACTCTAATCCCACATGACTAGGGTACTCTTAAGAGAAAATTTGGGCTTGATTTGTATACAGAGAAGACCAGATAAAGATACAGAAGAAGGGGACCATCTATAAACCTAGGAGAGGGGCCCCTGAGAAAACCAACTCTGCCAACACCTTGATCTTAGACTTCTAGCTTTTCAAATGGTGAGAAAATAACTTCTGTGGTAGTGTGTTATGGAAGCCCAGCAGACTAGTACAGAGATGCAAGAGGCCAGATCACGCAGAGTCCTTGAAAGCCATTTTAAGCATTTTGAGGTGAATGGAAGCCATTTTTTGAGCACACTTAGTCATGATTTAGTCGATATTTTAAAGGTATCATTATAAATTTAGTATTGAAAGTAGTCCATAAGGAGGAAGGGAGAGAAGAAAAACCAGTAGGATGCTTTTGCAGAAATTTACATGAGGGTGGGAGGTAGTGAGAAGAGGGACGTTTCAGAACACATTTTGAAATTAGAGTCAGTGACTTCAAATTTTGATGTACGAGAGTGAAAAGAACCAAGGACTCAAAGATGGTCCAGGCTTTTGATGACAGAGAAATGGGAGGTTCTTTTTTTTTTTTTTTTTGCATGGTAACAATTGTAGAAATAGCCGTTTTGAGCAAAGATGACGAGGAATTTAATTTGGACTTGTGAGTTTGTGATGTTTACTCTTCTTTGAGTTTGAGATCCTGACTGGGCTGTTGGATGCATTAACTTAGAATTCAGAGAAAGGTCATGGCAAAGATTCAGCTAGTATTGAATGAGATCACTTATGGAACAGCACAGACAGAAAGAGAAGAGTGAGGACTGTGCTCTTGAGTTCTTGGAAGTTTTGAGGTTGTGAGGCGAGCAGCAATGAGCAAAAGCAAGGAAAAAAAAAAAGGACTATCAAGTGCACTAGGAAGGAAATGAAAGAGTGGCTTCCAAGAAGCCAAGTCAAGAATGTGTTTCATGGGGGAGAATGATTGCTGTCGATGTGTCAGAGGCAATGATGGATTCACTGGTTACACTCTTTAGGGCAGGTTCAAGGAGTGGCAGAGACGGCAGTTAGATTAGAGTGGATTCAAGAGAGAATGAGAAAAAGGGATGTAAGTGACCAGTTATAAGAACATTATTTTGAGTTTTTTTTCCTGTGAAAGGGCAAAGAAATTATGTGGTATATAAAGGAAAATAACAAGAGAGGATTTCAGAAAAAACATAGAAGATATCACCACATAATCCTATGTGGAGTGGACTACTTCAGTAGCAAAGAAACACTGACAATGCAGGGCAGATAAGTTTTGGAACATGGTTCTAGAATAGATAAAAGTTTTGAAACTCACACAAAATGCTGTTGGAAGAGAAGTAGGTCTTAGAAAAGATCAGCATCTGTATCTGTGTTGCCTTCTGTGATAACCATTAGCCATACATGGCTATTTAACTTAAAACAAATTAATGTAAAATTCCATTCCCCATTTGTGCTAGTCACACATAGTATGGACAGCACTGATACACTGATTTTGATTATCACTGCAAGTTCTATTAGACAGCCCTAAAATCAGTAATAAGAAAAGGCAGACATGTGTGTAAACACATATGCAAATTGGTAGGTGGATGGAGTGGTGGGAAGTTTTCAAAGGCCTTTACTGATTTCTTCCAACTCTTTACTTAAATAGGAAACAAGATCATGTGCTGAGTGAAGCTGGAGAAGGATTTGGAGCTTTGAGGAAAGATATGTACAATCATGTTATGATTTAGATCTAGAATCTCTCCCAAAGCCTCACAGATTTGGAAGGTGATTTGAACATGGGGGATGGGGGTAACTGGTTAAAGCAGATTCATCTATCCATGATTTCCTGTGCTGTTTGGAGGTGGAGCCTTTTTGGAGGGATGAGTCAGTAGGGGCATGGCCTGAGAGGGTGTGTGCTTGCCCTTAGCTCTTCCCTTTCCTCTCTCCTTTCTTCCTGCCATAGCAGCAGTCGTTGCCTTCCTTCACTAGGCCCTTGTGCCACAACAGAGCAGCCATGCATTGAACCGAGAACTTCTGACACTATGATTGCAAATAAACCTCTCCTTTAAGTTGTGAGTACCAGGTATCATGTTCCAGTAATGAAAAATAGGCTGTGATGTAAAGTTTGAATTTGGTTTATTTTCTCCAGAATTCATTCATTGCCCTTGTGGCAGGTTTAGGAAATCGAGCCTTCAAGAGGTGATTAAGTGGTTAAGTGGCCTTTCTTGTGGGACTGTATTAGTTACTACAACAGCTGGTTGCTCTGAGGTGTGTGCTGTCTCTGTACATTCCACTTGCCCCACTGCTTTTAACTATGTTGTGATGCATCATGAGGTCCAAGATTTGGCCACCTGAGGTTAGAATGATCAGCTGAATAAGTCAAAAAGTAAAATAATACTTCTTTCCTTTATAAATTCCTCAAACCTCCTCCCCTGCCACTGCCGCCGCCTCCTCCTCCTCCTCCTCCTCTTCCACCTCCTCGTCCTCCTCCTCCTTGATCTCCTCCTCCTCTTCCTCCTCCTCCTCCTCTTTTTCTCCTTCTCCTTCTCCTTCTCCTTCTCCTTCTCCTTCTCCTTCTCCTTCTCCTTCTCCTTCTTCTTCTTCTTCTTTGGTGTATCCACACCAGGGCAGTCACACTGAGTTACATCCCATGCCCACTTTTCCATTCCGATTTTGAGACAGGAGCTCACTAACTCTCTCCATTGTCCAGGCTGGGCTACAATTTGCAACCCTATTGACTTAACTTTCTTGAATGCCAGGATTTCAGACCCGAGCCACCAGGCCCAGCCCATTACTGTAATAGCAACCAAGAATGGATTAAGATAGTGTGGACTTTTTCTCTAGGTGATAGCGATAGTGAATGAGCAAGAGATTACAAGATTGCTAGGCAGCTCTCAAGAGTGACCACAATTTGCAATCTTTAACACTGCATGCTGGGAATTTTTTCCAGCCATGTTTACCAGCAAGGATGTTATACTAAAGTCTGTGAAAAACAGTATCATATCCGATGAATACTTCTCAATTCTGGCTACACATTGGCTCCACCTTGGTTAGCTGTTAAATAATTAGAAGCCTCTTCTTCACCGCAAGAATGTCTGATTGGACATTCTGAAAATGGACCCTGGACATTTATTTATTTAAAACACTCAGGATAATTCTAACATGGATGTGTCTGAGGACCACTGAGTTAGAACAAGGATGAGGAGGAAGGGTACATGGGCACCACAAGGTACAGAGAAAGCGATGCAGGGTTTGTGGAGGGCTAGCAGGTAGGATTACAGTGGGGGTGTTCAGGGTTAGTAGGCACTGAGAGATGAGCAGGAAGTTGATGCTTTGGGTGACATATACAAACCAGGTATAGGGCACAATGAAATATGCTGTGCTTGTCTAAATAAGCTCAGACAACAGGAGTATGACACAAACTATGTTTAAACTTTTTAATGATATCACTTGAAAATGAGCAAACTCAATTTTAATAGCAATAATGTATTTTATATTCTTCCAGCGTATCATGAAAAGTCATTTCAATGTGCAATCAGTATAACCTTTATTAACAAGATATTTGGCTTTTTTTTTCAGTACTTACTCTTTGGTGTTTGGTGAGGATGTTATACTTAAGGCACATCTTACTACAAAGAAATCACATTTCAAGTGTTCAGCAGCCACATGCGCAGTGCACCATGCAGGTCCAGGTGGCGGAGATGAGGCTGTAAGGCTGTAAGGGTGTGATTTCTATGGAGTGTTCCTCTCAGAAGACAACCATCCTACAATATATTCAATCTTTAATCAGCCAGATATGGTTCATATAATTATGTTCCTATCTAACCCAATCTACCTTGTCCATAGTAATATCACAAGATTCTTAGTCATGTGCTCTGCTAAAGTTCAAAAGTGCCATGTCAACCACATTTGTCTAATAGAGGTTAATCTGGCATGCATTACCTTGTGAATTCATGTCAGCTGCAGTGACCAGAGGTCCCTGTTTTTTTTTCTTTTTCTTTTTTTCTTTCTGTGTATTCTCAGGCCACTTGCATAGCAATGGATACTACACATTCACTTCTATGTGTATGGCAGGGGCCTTCTCTTTTTTTCTGGTAGTAAGCGATGTTGGGAGGTAGAGGAAGCTTGGAAGTTGAACAGTTGCTTGCTGTGCAGCAGTAGCAAAACGGAATTTAATTTATTGGACCTGAATTTAAGATTCCAGAGTACCATGAACAAGAAGGAGCTTGGGTTTCATGGCAGATCCCATGACAAGAAATTGTTACTACCCACCTACTGTTAAAACGACTTGGAAATAAATTGTTAGGGTTGGGGTGGGTAGAACGCAATGTTTAAAGCACACCAAGGGTGATGTAGGAAGGGGCGTGTTGGAGAGAACACAGGCAAAGGAAAAGGTGTCTTCAGACATCCCTGCAGAAATAACAGGAAGTAGACGTAGGGATAAATGTGTGGATGTTTCCAATGTCCGTGTAATGATGCTAAGTAGTAGGAAAAAACAATCTGATCTTGTAACACAGCAAAGTAAATATGACTTCATATGTGGCATCAAGTGTTGGGTGTCACAGACAACTAGAATTAAGGTCTTTTTAAAAAGAAATCGATCTGTATGCTATTGCTTGCTCAGCTGGAACGGTATTTAAAAGCTCTCTCTTCAAACAGACAACTCGAGTAGCCCAGAGCTGGAGACCTCTTTATCACTGTCCAGACGAGTAGGGTTAGGTTTTTTAAGCAAGATGCTCACAGTTTTGCTCTGTTGGAGCACTGAATAAGGTTGTTTATCTTTTTCAGACATTCTGTACTCCATTATTTCTTTCTCTTTCTCCCCACTTCCTTTCTCTTCCTCTCTCCTTTCTCTCTCTCTTTCTCTTTCTCTCTCCCCCTCTCTCTTTCTCTGCTCTGAAACCCCATCTCTGTCCCTGCAGTACTAAGGACTAAACCCAAGCCACATCCCCAAGCCTTTTTTTTTTAAATTTTGAAACAGGATCTTGCTAAATTGCTAAGTATCTCAGGCTGAATTTGAACTTTCAGTCTTTTTGCCTCAGCCTCTCAGAGTGCTGGGATCGCAGGCCTGTGCCATTACTACTGACCTCTTCCCTCTCTTGAGCTGGTTTCATGTATCTCTGCCTACCATGTTAGACTGAAGACACAAATTGTGGACAGATTACAGATACTGTGAATCAGGTGTATAAGTCTAAGACCAGGGACTGTCAGTTCCCACCTAGTGACACTATGCTGGTCAGCGAAGCTCCATCTCACTTCTCACTTCATAAAAATGAGAACACAGTATACTTCTGGGGGTTGTTAGGGGATTAGAGACATCATCTACTAAGTGCCTGGAATAGACTAGGCATTAAATAATTATAGCTTGGTGCTGGAACGGTGGGCTTGGCTTAGACAAGGACTTTTCATCTGGTTTGCTTTGTTGTCTTACAGGACAGCAAAGAAGAGACTGCAGTAGGATTGTTGCACAAAGCAGACTGAATCTTAGAGAGCTTAGAAATAGGAATGGGAAATGATGCACAGGCTGGGGCATCTGCAGCACGTGCCTATCTGAATTCTTGTTAACCTACTGAATGAATTCTAGCCTTTCTGTGGCCTCATTTGAATTGCTGGGACTCTTCTCCCTCTCCAAGCTCAGTTGAACAGGACGTTTTTAACTATAATCTCAATTTTTGAGTGAGTCTATGAGGAAACATTGACTAGTTCTTTAACTCAGGCATCATCTTGCTCCAGGACCCTACTGAAAGAATCCTGATTGGCTGCTTGTAATCTGAGATGTTTTGGTTCCACCCTGGCCCCCCAACCCCACCCCAACAGCCCTTTATTGACATCTAATTCACATAACATAGATTTGACTCATTTAAAGTATACACTTCGGTGATTTTTAGTATATTCACAAATATGAGCAATCACCAACACAGTCTGTTTTAGGACATTTTCATTAACCTGAGAAAGAAACCCACCTGTTTGTCTCTCCCCTCAGCGTGAAGCACCTACTGGTCTACTCTCTCTATAGATAACCCTCTTCTGAATATTTCTTATGAATGGAACCATGTCATGTGTCATCTTTTTTTGCTAGAGCTTCTTTCACTCAGCTTGATGTTTTTTATTTCATCAATGCTGTGGTATGTATCAGTGTATTGTTCCTTTTTACAATCAAATAATATTTCATTGTATGTGATAGTCCATAATTAATCAGTTTATGGACATTTGGGTTATTTCTAAATTTTGATTATTACAAATAATGCAGTTATAAATATCTGGGCACATGTTTTTAGATTCTTTAAAAAAATTCTCTTCAGTATATGCCTAGGAGTAGAATTGCTAGGTTAGCCTACCACTGGCAAGATTAGGAGTCAGTAATTCTACAACATCTCACCCAAATACTTACTGTGAGTATCCTGTGTTTTCCAAATGTCTCTTCACTGTCAGTGTCTAAGAACTTATTGCTTATCAGGTGCTATAGTAGGCATCAGTAGTTTGGGGGGACATGCTGGATTTCAGTCTGTTCTAGTTCTAGGTGGAGCTACTTTTATTTGCAACAGATAAAATTGTAGACTACCTTGTGAGACAATGTGATGTTTGGATTAATGAGGTGTTTCAAACCCATTTTGGCATCACTAGAGAAAGCTATCTAAAATGCAGAAATAATTAATGAATGAAGGCAGAGAAAGGCTGGGATAGGGCTGGGAGGCTTTCCAGACGCAGGAAAAGTGTAAGCAAGGAAGTGGCTCATATGGGAAATGGTCTAGTACAAGTAGTTTAGTGTTGCTGAATTATAAAGTTTCTGGGATAAAGAATAGAAAATATCATTAGTTCATATAAACCCATCAGTGGGAAATACTGATGAAGAGAAGGGAGATTATGCAATGCTTTATAACTGCCCCCACATAGCTTTGTGACATCATACAAGCCATTAACATTTCTGCCTTATTTGTCATCAAATGCTGAGTATGAATTAAACATCATAAAATTCCTTTCTTAAGTGACACATACATTTGCCGAAAATTAATTAAAACCTAAAAAACTTTCTAAGTTTATCCCAAATTCAGCCAAGTCCCAAGCAGATTCAACTATATCCATTTGAGATATGTCATAGATTGGATTTTAGATTAAAAAGACAGAAGCAAAGAGTTAAAAAACAGAACAAAACAGAAAGCAGAAGGAAATTGACTGGAAACTGGGCTCCAGTAATGGCAACCCACACATGTCACAGCCTGGACAAGACATTTCCTGAACCCCAGGTTCAAGCCTACACTTACCATTTCTCCACTCCACCCTTGTTGATTCATGAAGAGGGAACACCTTCCATGTAACCTCAACTCCTCCCATACAGTTGTTCTGAAACATTTGATGTGCTGTCAAGATTGGAATTGTTCATACTGTTCGGAGCCTGTGGAGCTCTCCAGCAGTAAACATTGTATCACAGGTATCATGGCTCCTACCTACTCTTGTAAAATTTGGTGATTTCTAGGTCTTTTAGCTCATCGAGGTTGCTCAATCAAGGGCTCTGTCACATTTATTCCCAGACCTGTGCCATCCAGTGTGTGAGCTTGTCTCTTCTCTCATGAAAGTGAGTCACCTTCGTCTTTTCTGCATTTATTGCCTGTAGCTTGCAAGAGCCATATAAAAGCAAACAGGCACACAATACCCCAAGTAACATAGCAACCTTACACGTTTTTGTTTGTTTTTTGGTGCTGTGGATCAAACCAAGGGCCTCACTCATGCAAGGCAAGACCTCTACCACACCTTTCCTTTGCTTATCCTCATTCCCATTTCTGCTTCCTTCCTGGCCGTACAAGTTCCTTCTAACATGTTCCCACAACAAATCACTTATGTAAGAATTCCTGCCTTAGGCTCAGCCAATAGAAGATCCCAGCGAAGACCGTGTATCAAAATATTTATTTCTTCCTGTGTTAATGCATTCTCTGCTGCTGTAACAGAATAACTGGCATTAGGGAATTAACAGTGACCAGACATTTACTAACTCATGACTCTGAAAGTTGAGTGATCCAAGAGTATGGTGCCAGGACCCGGTGAAGGCCTTTAGGCTTTGTTGACCTAGAGGAAGAGCGGGTCAGGCAACTCACTTTTTAAACAATCTATTCTTGCACTAATGACATTAATCACTTAACTATCTTGATGGCTCCACCTCTTATTACTGCCAATATGGCAGTTAAATTGCAACATGAGTTTGGGTGGGGGGCACAGCAGCCTCAAATGAGGGCAAATAATGAAAAATGTTAAAATGGTACAACTTGTTTTTAGAAAAAAACTCATTTGTAAAGTATTGAATATGATAGCATTTGGATATAAAGAAATATTCATAGATATTTGGAAGAGTTCACATATAGTGACACATAATGTGAAAATTGTGTGTGATTATTGCAATGCAAAGAAAGAAACATAGAAAGTCAAAGGTTAGCCATAGTCGCTGTCTGTCAACACACATGATGCATGCCCGTGAACTTGTGTTTAATGGTGATGACCTTGTCAGCTACATCCCGTTTGACATTTACAAAAAGATGCATGATAGTGGGACTGATGCATTCGTTAACATTATGAATCATGCAGAAGTGGAATCTTTAACACATTTTATTAAGTGTGAACTAAAAACCGGTTGGTTTGGAAAAGACAGATATTACAAATGTATTAAGTTAGGTTCCCCAAAGGGGAGAAACATTGAACAATTATATGTTTCCTTAATTGATCAAAAGATGGAAAGCACATCTTCTGGCCACTTTGTGCTTATGTGCTCAGGAGGGCCAGAGGAGATTATATAAGTCCAGAGAAACACAAAGCCAGAACATGCACATAAAGGGAAATGCCAAGCATGAGTCAGACGCTCGGCGAGTTCTGTGCTGGTTTTTCACAAGAAAAGGACTAGGCTTTTGAGATTGAGGTTCATTGGTGTATTGATTCAACTAATATTTAGAGAGCACCTCTTAAGGTACTGTGTCCTGTCCTCGTTGCTGCGGTTACAGACATGAGGCAGAGACAGGCCCCCAAGCAAAGGCTGCCGCATTGTGCTGTTTCTGGCTTTATCAGTTCACTTTTTGCAAGTCATTTCAGAAGCATGCCGGTTCTGTCTACATTAATATTATTTTTGTATTGAAAAATTACTTCAAACGTTTAAAATGGCTAAGTCTTTCCAGATTACCTTAAAATCTTTAGTTAATTTATATTCTAGAATTGTCACCAGGACAAATGGCTTTTCCCCTCCCCCTAGGGGTAGGGTGGAGAGGACAGAACCACACAGTTATGAAAATTTAATATGTGAGTATTCTCAATTAAATGTTCTGTATCTTAATCATTTTCCCTAAGAAAATGAAAATGCTGCTTATTCCCCTTTGAGTCCTTTACAGTGTTAGTGTCTAAGTTGTAAAATTTTTCAAGATTTTCCAACACAGGACCTCCCACGTGTGAGAAATTAGGTCACCTCATGTCTTGCGTTAAGGAGTTTAGTGCTTATTTTTTCTTGTCAATCCTCAGCCCACCATTATTTCAGTAACCATGGTGACTAGCAATTATGAATACCTTTTCGTTTCATCTGACTTGTCACAACTTTGGGGATTTTTATTTTAGCAAATTAAATATATTATCGTTGTATGCAGTTTTGCTAAGTACAACAGTTAGGATTCTGGGTAAGCAGAGAATAGGAATTTTTTCTATTGTGCTGTTATGGCTTGTTACAGTTTGATGAATATTTGGACTACATTTTATGAAGAATTTATAAGAATAAATTTCTGAAGGACTTTAAAGAAAATTATTTCTGAGGATTCTCTCATCTGTTAATGGAACAATGTTATTTTTCTTTTTATGATTGTGAGAATTTCAGTTCTGACTTTTTGAATAAGAAAACGTAAATGAAATTTAAACATTGGAGCCAAGAACTTCAAACTTCATTAAGTGTTTTTTCTTTTTGATAAAATTATACTATTTAAGAACAGTCCCCCTCTACCATTCTTTAATTTAGTGCAAGAACAAGTTCCTTAGGTAAATTTTTCTTATCACTGAAATTTTACCAGTATGCCTGTGTCAAATTAATGCCCATAGAGATTTGTGGGATTAATGAGTTGTTAGATTTTTACAAAAAACACTTGTATCCAGTGGACTCTTTATATAAGAGTAAATATCTAATTTAAAAAAGCAGAATTTTATCCATTTTTACCAAAGTGCTCTTCATTTTCAATATTCTGCCCCTGAGAAAGTTAACTTATGAGGAATTAATTTGACTACTTAGCAAACTTATTTTCATTTTTCTACACTATTAAAGGCTCTTGTTCTTCAAGTAATTCACATAATTAAATGTGGGCATCAGTTATATACATTAAATTATTAAAAACTCATGTAGTTAGAGCGCAAATCACAACTCATTTGCTCCTAAATCATTATTATATCCTTAGCTGTTCATTTCTAGGAAATACCTTAACAAGTAAAATAATTTAGGAACATCTTAAAGTAGTAAATGTATGTTCTATAGAAAGTCTGCATTTTACAGATTCTTTTCACTGCTTCTGTAATACATACATTTTTAGGCTTCTGGCTTCATTGGTACTCTATAAACAGCTTGAATTCTTAATATAATTCATCTTACTGGGATTGTTCCTCATGTGTGCATATCAAAAGATAAACACAATAGTGGTTGAAGTTTAAATTTTCTAATAGCAGCAAAATCAAAACTATGAATTGAAACAACAGAGAAATAATTTGTGCACTATTTTGTAGAACATTTCCACAAATTTAACATATTGGCAGTTTGTTGACAATTTGATGAGGTCCTGGGATAGATAATAAAACTCTGCTAGATAATATGAAAATGTGAGAGGAAATTAAAATTGTTCATTTTCAATCTTATCAAAACAGTGGCTTGATTGCACATGAGAAAGACAAGTTGGATGAACTATCAGGAATTGTTTTGCTTGGTATTTTAATTGGATGTAAGTGGAAAATGAGAAATGCTGAGGTGAAGTGTTATATACAGGGACACAGTTAGATTGGGGCAGACCCTAACTCTTGTCCAGTCTTCTTTGCACCGTACAACATTGCCTCTTGTGAACAGAAGGACAAATGCCAGTTAATTGTAATTGCTGAAGAAAAAGCAATTGAGAAAACAGTGAGCAGTAATCACATGTGCACTGAAATAACATTAGTATAATCAGGACTATTTGGAGGAGGAAACACCATTCTGGAACATCCTTCTCAGCCTTGGCAAGCTGGAATGACAATCTGCAGCTTTATTTTTACCAATGATCAGTTACTAGTATAATGAGACAAATGCTACCAGTCAAATTTAACTATTAAATCAAATACATATATTTAAATTTCCATATATTTACATTTAACTGTACAAAGCAAAAGGGTTATATTATTATTCAGGCATGAAATTCTCTCCTTCCTTTTGGTCTGAAGTGTCATCAGCTTCTTTCATAAGATATTTATATGGGAACACCCAGAGAGGGCAAAAAAATGGAATGTCAACAATATAGTTTCACTTTTGTGTGAAACTAAGTAGAACTGCAATCTACTGAATGATTTTCCTGGCTTCTTTCTGAATGTGAGTTGGAGTTAATAATGGAGTCAAATTTAATTTGTTCATTTCCTCTCTGTCCTGTTCACTATTTGTCTCATGTGATAAGTTAACCAGTTTGGTTTAATCTAAACTCCGTGTAGGGTTTAGAGTAAGGTCATCATTGAATGTGTTAGTCACTTGCAAATTATGCATATTTGTTTTATTGTATTAAAGTTAAATTCATATATTTTTAGGGCAGAGGATATAGTTCAGTGGTAGTTACTCTTGGCTAGCACATGTGAAGCCCTGACTTCATTCTCCAGTGCCAAGAACAAATAAACAAACTAAAGATCATGTATTTATATCATCACTAATATATACTGCATAATAACAATTCAGAAGCTTGAACAGTTTTTATCATAAAATCATAGATAGTTAAGAAAAGACAAAGAAAGTTTGTCCTTCTCCATCCTCTGGAAAGCAGATTGCTAATTTCACCCTCCATTGCCCTAGAATGCTTTATTAGACCACAAATCAAGACACCCTAATGTATAACGAAAAGTAGCCATTGAAATCAGAAAGTAACACTGGCATATCATTCCAGTTCCACCTGGTGTCCTACTTATGTCCTTTATAACAGAAAGATCTAGTTTGGAACCATGTGTTGCATTTATCTGCCATGCCTCTAACTTGTGCAGCCTTAATTGAAAAAAATCTTCAATTTTTTTCCTTGAATTTTGTAAATTTGGCACTTATTTTATCTCCTGATTAAATTTGTTCGTCTTTGGCAGGAACATCACAGAGATGATGCTGCTTTCTTCTTATTACATCCTGTCTATGACTTGGTTAATTACTGACTTTGATAGCTGGGTGGATGGTATCTGCCAGGTTTCCTTGCAACCAAGTTTACTCTTTCTCCTTGGTAAATAATATATGTTTTGTAATAAGATACCTTAAGCCATGCAAATATCGCATTCCTCTTTGTGCTTGTTAATCACTTGTTTATATCTGTATAGACTGATGGCCTACTATTTTATCTAACAGAATAATATCCATTCTGTTTGTTTTACTACTCAAATTGTTGCGCAGGACTCATTTCGATTACCTCTTTATAATCTTTGGATGTGTCTCTATTATTCTCAGAGCATTGCTCGACTTTCTGGCGGTAGAAAACTTCCTGTGCTCATTTTGTACTTTGCCCATCTCCTCTTGGGCTTGATGGTTTTGCTGCCATTTAGTGAGAATCATATTTTGGTGACTTAGAGTGAGAATAGTATTTAAAATCCTAGATATTGGTGCTGAATATGTTCGTTGCTATTAGTGTATCAGATTCCAGACCATCTCTGAGAATGAAAACTAAAAAATATATGATAATATGGACAAATTCACTTGTATATTCACTTGCACGATATACATGTGTCTTTTGAAATGCAAGAATTTATAACAATGTCTCCAGCTACAATCTAATACTACTAAATTTATTTTTTTATTTCAAAACTTGTAAAAACTAGAATGTATAAATAGATGTTGATATATATTTAGTTTAGTCACTCCACCCCTTAATATGTAACCAAGCTTCCATTGCCACACTACACCTTGCCCGGTTACATGCTTATTCACACACACTGCTTGGGTTCTGATACTTGCACCATACTTCATTCCAGGAGAATTCCCTGTGACTCTTTGAGATTCTGACATCCCACTCTAGGTAGTCTTCTTATGGGAATGTTCTTCTCCCTGTCTTCTGTTTCTAATAACCAGCTCTGTGATGTTCTTTCTCCTGGAGGGGCATTTGACTGCTCATCTACTAGTTGGAATAATGATAAGTTAGATTTTAAAATTAAATGCCAAATTTACAAAATATTTAAATGACTCAATGTATTATTAAAAAAGAGAAATGGGGTATACTTATGGAATCTTTTGTACATTGGTTTATAAAGAGTGTTAGATGAAAAATAAGTATCACATGGCAAAGTCAATCATACTTTTGTGGAGTAGAGTCTTGATTGATGGCTTAAAGGTAGTGGGGGAGGGCAACACAGAATTTTAACCAAAGACAAAGTTTTGGTACCTATTTTCCTTTTTTTTTAAAAAAAATCAAATTAATTTAAGAATACTTTGTTATGGTTTATTTTTCATTTCTTTCTACTAGGAAATTGTTCTGGATTTTGAGATTGCAAGGGTCTGATCTTGCAATGTTTATGCTTTGAAGTAGCATTTTCTTGTAGGTGTTAAGCCACTTTAAGTCACTTGTGATTTAACTTCACAAAGTGCCGTATATTTTATATGAGAAATGAGAATCCATATCCACAAACTACCACTGCTAGGGAGAAATACAGCAGCAGGGTGTGCAGATTGATTTTAGAAGTCAGCGTTACTGGGTTGAGGCGTAACTATGTAGCTACTAAAGCATTATTCCTTGGTGTGTCTGTGAAGGTATTTCTGTAGGAAGTCAGTGTGTCAGTTGATGAACCAAGTAGGGAAGATTTTCCTCAATGTAAGCAGGCACCATCGAATTCGTCGGCCTGGGGGTGCAGATTGAACAAAACAGGAAAAGTGATTTTTTCTCTCTTCCTCTTTTGAAGCTAGAGCATATTTCCTCTGCATTTGAACATTATAACTCTAGGTTATCCAGCCTTTGGGCTCTGGGGCTTGCATTGACATCTCCCTGGTTTCTCTTTCATTTGGGCTTGGGCTGAGTTACACTATTCCATTCCAGGATTTGAGGTCTTTGGATCTGTATTGAGCCATAGTACTGACTTCCCTGGTCTCCGGCTTTCAGATGTCCTGCTGTGGGACTTTTAAGCCTCCATAATTATATTGACCAGTTCCCCCTAATAAATTCCTCTTCTCCTCCCCTCTTCCCTGTTTCTCTCTCTCTCTCTCTCTCTCTCTCTCTCTCTCTCTCTCTCTCTCTCTTTCTCTCACTCTGGAGAGTTCTGACTAATACACATGGTAGAGGTAAAATTAGCATCATCATATAGAAGCAGGTCAAGGTTTATTTGTGTGAAACCACAGTAGATATTTGTTTAGGACTTCAGGGCTAACACCCTACTGTGATGGTTAAACTTGATTGTGTGGACTTCTTTGGCTTGAGAAACACATAGGAGATTGGTGGGGCACACTTCAGTGACTGTGAGGGTTATGAAAGCATGACTTCAGTATTTAAAGCAAATTAAATCTGTAATGTCCCCAGAAAGCCTCATGTATTTGGATATAGTGGGATAACTGTGGAATAGTATGCTGTTGGGGCCTGAGGAAGGCTGAGCCTTCAAGTGTTTGTTAATGACTTGTGGCACAGGGAGTGAGGGAGGGACACCGGCAGTTTGAACTGAGTAAAGGAAGAAAGAAGAAATATTGTTACAGCTTCTGCCTAGGAAAGCTCTAGCCTTGCCTGAGTCTTAGACTCTCTTGGCTCCTGCTTCATTTGGCTCTGTCTGCAGTGTGGTAATCAGCCCTCCAGTCTCTGCCATGTGCCTTCACATTTGCCAGTTGCTCAAGGAATTATCAAGGATTATCTGAGACGTTCCAAAATTGAGAGCTAAAATTAATCTTTCCTCCCTTAAATTGTTGATTTCACAAATTCTATCACACCAGTGGAAAGTACTAAGACAGGTATGCTTGGTTCCATGCCCCTTCACCCCTGGTGCTTTTCCCTTGCTCTGCTTACCCAACTGCCATGAATTAAGGACGTTTTCTCCACTATGCCCTTTTACCATGATGTTCTTGCCTTGGAGTCTATTTACCATGTACTGAATCTCCTGAAACTGTGAGCTCTATTAAATATCTGCTCCATTAAGTTGACTGATTTCCCTTGTTTCATGTCACTAATTAATGTCCTTTTCTGGGCACTGACATATTTCTAGATTTGCTATCGTCTATTGGTTGAATGCAGAATGCCTTTAATGTGATTGATTATAACAGGTTACACAGATTTTTGTAATATAGTTTTTGCAATATTTTGTGTCACATTCACCTTAGAGATATTTTACTTTATGGATCATTTGATTTCCTAGCTCAAGATGAGTTCTTTAAAGTAACTGTCTTATCAATTTACTAAGTTGTCTCGAATTCTCAATGAGCCTTCTTTCTTGGAATCTGGACATCTAAGTGGTAACCCCTCTCTCTTCAAGAGCAGCAGGTATTGCTTCTTGTTCTTGTGCATGCCAGGAAGGAGAGACATCACTTTTAGAGCTTGAAAGGCACTTTAAGAAGTGTGCTTCTCTTGGCATTGTGGAACACTTGAAATGATGTTTAAAGAACTTACCATGGACAGATTACTACATACTGGACAAATGGCTATTATTGAACTTGAGTTTGAGAGATGCAGATTTGATTGTTGCCACTGCTACTGACAAGCAGCATGACCTGAGTTCCCTCGTTTGTAGAACAGCATATTATCTTTTTCTAACAAAATTCTTTCTGAGCCTCAATTTTAAAAAATTGAAGCTATTTTGATACTTGAAAGTATGCAAATGTAAGGCATTGTTAGCATTTTCTGAAAACTCATTTCTTCCAAGGTAAAATTGTTCATTAAAAAATCAAAGGAAACCAAAGTAATGAATAAAAATTACTTTAAAAACATTAAATTTCGCTTCTGTAAATGTAAATTTGTTTTTGGATTTAATGGATATACACATTTGCCTTTAAGTGTTAAAGTACTTAAAAGTTCCAAAAAATTTCAAAAATTTAAGCTTCTAATTTTTTTCCTTGCTTTAAAAGTAAATTTTAGAGCTGAGGGCTTAGCTCAGTGGTAGAGAGATTGATGAATATGTATGAAGCCCTGGAAACAAACAAACAAATCTCTAAATAAATAAATAAATAAATAAATAAATAAATAAATAAATGCAATTTTAATTTCAAAAACAATATGCCTATTCATTCCATAAATTAACCCTAAGCAATAACATACTCAGGAATCTATTAATAAAAGAGAGGCGCTACATTGTATTCAAAATGATTATGGCAGCTGACTCTAAATCAACCAGTTTATATTCTTAGATAATGAAAATGAGAAAATGACAGTTAGTTAGAAACTGCACAAAACTGAATCAGATTTTATCAGGAAGAGTCTAATTATTGCTACTGTCCAGCAACATTAGCTTAAGAATGTGTTAAGTTCTTCATCTTGGGAGAACTGCATTGGTCTGTGAAGATCAGAAAAAATGTTATTCCTCATAAATAAATGGTTATAGATATTAAACGAGAAGGAGAAACCATTGCATGAAAAAAGGAAAATGCAAGGAAAAAGAACTACAGGCTCTCCTGCCTTCCAGGAGGGCAGCTCAGGAGGCAAGACTGAGAGCCCCTCCAAGATGAAGTGGTCCAAAGAGACCCAATGTGTACAAGACCCCAGCTTCTCCAAGAAGGAGAAGGGTTTGAAGATAAAGGAGAAACCCGAAGAGGAAAAGCACAAAGAGGAAAAACCTGAAGAGAAGAAGTCAAAGCACGTGACAACAGCTGATGCTGTTCAACAATGGAGGGAATTATCCATCCTAAGTAATTAAAACAAGTAATCTCTTTGTTTTAGGAAAATGATGATACTGTATTAAAATTGAACTAGTTTGCTTAATAGTTCTGTTTTTGTTGTTGTTGTTGTTGTTGTTGTTGCTGGGGATGGCTCTCACTCTGTAGTCCAGGCTGGTCCTGGATTCACTGTGCAGCCCAGGCTAGCCTTGAGCACATGGCAATCCTCCTGCCTCAGCTTTCTGAGTGCTGGGATTGTGAGTGTGTACCACCGTGCGTGACTTATGTGGTACTGAGGAATTTAACCCTGTGCTTTACTAAAGAAAAGCACTTTAACCAATGAGTTAAAATACCTCCAGCCCCTAATGGTTGTGATTTAATATTCAAAGTTTATTTTGTTTCTATAGGGATTTTTGGTGCTGGGAACTGAACACAAAACTTTGAATATTCTAAGCACGTCCTCTACCACTGAGTTACATCTCCATCTATAAAGCCTGTTGGAGTGGTCAGGCTTTCACCAGTCTTCAAACACACACACATCTGGGGCATGAGATCAGAATATGGCCCCAAAATACACCTTTTTGGCATCACGATTATTTTGAGCTGATTAGTTGGGAAACTTACAGAGTGCTAGAAGCTTTGGAAACACAGAAGGTACATTTATCAAGGAAATCTACAAAGAAAATCACTGTGTGTAAAAGTGTCTTCCTCTTTTTATCCAGAAGAGAAGGGCTAAATCATTACACTCTTAACAACGAAAGAGGCACTGTCACAAGTGCCTCTGTGGTGTGTCTGCATATACATCTTTCCCTTCTTTTCTGTGCTTTTCCTAGTCCCTTCCTTAGTTATTGACCCTCAGCACCTTTCTTCTAAAAGCTAATGATTTCAAAGCTACTTTTAGAGATACTTTTTCTGTATATTTCCTATGTGTGTATGATATATAGATGTCATCTGTTGGCTTTGTGCTGCTGTTTCAATCTCTGTGTTAGTTACTTTCTCATTGCTGGGAGAAAGTATGCAACAACTGCTGTTTAAAAAGATTCATTTCAGCTCATAGTTTCAGAAGGTCACAGTCCATTCATGGGTGGGAGGCTGGAAATGGTGGGATTCCATGGGAAGGCTGGAGCTGAAGAAAGAGCTCTTCAGGATATGGCAGAACAGAGATAAGCCTGGGAATAAGGATAGAACCAGCACACACCCTTCCTGATCAAGCCCCAAACATCTGCCCCTTGCAGCCAGGCCCCACCTCCCAGTGATAACCATAGGTTCAGGAGGCTTTTAGAGAACACTCTGGATGCAAACCACAATCTGTCTTTTGTTGCAAGGATTCTTTCTAACTAAGAACTGTGAAGGTTAGAGAGAAAATTAGTTTTCTTCTTTGCAGTTCAAAATGAAAGTTAAAAGAATCCTTTAGTATTACTCAGAAGAGAAAGCTGTGACTCTCACGATTAACTTTGCATATCTACATTGTTATATTTTATAATGGCTGTAGTCTAACCAGCTATTTGGTTTGAAGGAAGCAGTTTTTGGAAACACAATACCATATGTTGCAATCTGAAGTTCATTAAGCAACGACTGATCTGTAATTTGATGCCCCAGATGGACCTGTCCTCAGGAAATAAAAGTCCTGTGCAAATAGCCCCTTTTCAGATAAAATTCCTAATGTATGAAGTAGCATATTGGAGTTCAGGTTTGAGACAGTGTCTAAGATGCTTATTCTCATACGTCAAGTTCTTATCCCAGAAAAGAAAATCAAAGAGTTGTAAATTAGGGTTACTAGGATAGTAATTTATCAGAAAATTTGAATGTTCATCAACAGTTGTCCAATGTGAATCCCTCATGTTAAAGATGCTAATAGACATTAATAATTTAATTAATGCCAGCTAGTTTGTGAGTTGACAAGCTAGGACTGTTCAGATTGGAATTCAGTTCAATACTTTGCAATGTCATCATGGAGAATATGCATTTATCAATTTGCATAATCAATATCTTACTTTTGCATCATGCAGGGTCACTGTTTAAGTACACAGTGATATACTTCTTGACCTTTAAAATTTAAATTACTGAGTTTAGTGATGAGTGTTCTGAATATAAAACACCAAAACAGTACAGATAAGTGAAAAGAATCATTTAAAAAAGTGATCTACCAGCTGACTGAATAAATCTGCCCAAGTTGAAATATTTCTTTCACTTATCTGAGGAACTGTTATTTCTGGAAATGAGGGATTCCTTGGAGGAAAGAGGATAGCACAGCAGGTGAGCACTTTTACCTCTTGCCTTTTCTAGAAACAAAAGACTCTGTATTTTTTCAGGTGAGTTGTATGTAACTCGAATTAAACCTTTCAATTCAAGGAGGCATGTGGTGTGAGGTCCCGACAGCTGTGACGATCCCACGTCAGGGCAGGCCTAAGATATTGCCCTCAAGAAATTTTTGTAACAAAATGACATAGCAGCCTCTGAAATCAGATTTTGTAAAGTTAAGTCACACCTCTGACTAATATTTTTGTTGCTGAGGACATGGAATTTCCATGGTTGCCTCCTGTTTGCATTGAGCCTCAAGCAATGTCTTTCTACGGCTCTTCACTGCAGTCTCCCAGTGTGTTGCAAAAGATATAGAACCTTACCTGGGACTGAACCCAAAGCCTTGCACATACTAGGCAAATGCTCTACCATTGAACTGTACCCCTATCCCTGTTTTCCTTTTGACATTTTCTCTGCGTTACTCAGAGTCTTCGGAATGATCCTTCTCAGGTAGTGCAGTCAGTCAGTCCAGTCTCTTAAAATATTCTGGATCATGTGGGTAAAGCATAAAGTCTGTAGTAGAGGAGAATCCCAGGGGGAAGGAGGCCTTTTGCTGATTTCAGACTGATGACACACAGCTCTGAGTATGTTTTGCCCTTCACGTGAGGGGCAAATAGGAACAAGTACATGTCCCTTAGACTCATTCCTTTTGCTGTGCATGCCCTTTTCTGGCCACAGGTACTTGAGGAAAATGAATAAGAAGAGATCCCAGCAGAGAGGCTGGGGAAGCAGTAGAAAATGATGTGGGCTCCTTGCTGGAAATGTTAGCAGAAACTACAGGGCATGACTTACTGCGCTAACAAGAATGGAAACTCGAGCGCATGATACTATTCTCTTTTTAAAATGTTTGTGTCTCTTATGTGTTGAATGAAAGCCATACATAAGGTTGGATCAATACTATAGCTAATGCTGAGTAATATGATTCGTGAAAACTGCTAATGTATCCAAAGGGAAAGGGAACAGTGTAATGAATTGCATGTGCCACCTAATCCTAACACAGCGATCATGCAGTTATCCAATTACAGCTAATTTTATTTGACTCCGCCTACTCTGTACTCCTTCAAATCATTCTGAAGTGAGTTCCAGGAATAAATTTGCCTTTAATTGTTTTTGATAGTTTTTAAAACCTAACTTTAATAATATGCCCATACAAAAATTGTACTAATCTCTAGCATCACCTATTCAATGCATATTTAAATTTTTCTGGTTCATTTCATAAGTATTCTTAGAATTGTTTGAATCTCTCTTTTTCTGTATGTCATTTTGTTGTTGTTGCTGTTGTTGTTAATGCGTAGTTTGGTTGGGGAGGGAAGGAGGAATGGGTAGGGGGAGGGACCAAGGGGGAGTGGGAAACTCCTTGTCACCTTGACAAGATACGTATGTGCACAAAATGCTCAACTTCATTGTAAACCTTAAATTTTGCGCTTATGCATATCAATAAAATAGGGGAAAAAAGTAAGATAGTGTCCGTATACATCACTGTTTTCACTGTTGGTTCATGTGCAACATAATTTTGCGTGGAAGCTCTCATACTATTTTTACATAGCTTCCTACCCTCACCCCCAACCCACATAGCTTTTTCATTTTCTTACATGGAAAGGATATTTCTGTGTTTTGTTCCATGTATGTCCATGGGGAATCACTAAACTGATTGCAAACTTTTTTGTGTGATCCTCTTTACTTTTCAGTGGTCCCACTTTAGCTGCACTTTTTTTCCCCTGTGCTTTCAGTTACCTACTGTGTTGGTTAGAGTTCCTTGGCTGTAACAGAATAACCTGAGATAATTAATTTATAAAGAGAAAATGTTCATTTTGACTCACAGTAATGGTTGTTTCAGTCCATGATTGTTGCTTTGGGCCTGTGGTGAGGCAACATATCATTGCAAGTGTGTGATGGCACAAAATACTTAATAGTCAGGATGCAAAAGAACAGGAAAAGACTCCCTGCTTTGGTCTCTCAATTAAAAAAATTTTATAAGCTAAACTGTGGGTCCATCAAGGTCGAAGTCACTTCAGTGTCACTTCAGTGTCATCTCATTAGTTAATAAACAGGGTAAACTTCTGCACAATATCAAGAACATATTATTGTATGAGTAGCTTCTGCTGCTAGTTGAGATTTTGTTTTATAATGTCTCAGTTTTGTGAATGTTTGTGTTTTTGTAGAAGTAAGAAAAGCAATTATTTTTCCTTTTGAAGGCATAGTTCCTATGATCTGAAGATCAATATTCTATTAGACCCTGTCTCTTAAAGTTTCACCACCCCTTCAATAACACCGCCCTGTGGAGGAAACTCTACATAGGATTTTAGGGGATATTTAAAATCCAACTATAATGTTGCTCCTCTGGTCTCCCCAAAAGTCAGGCCCAACTCACACTGCAAAATGCATGCATTATGTCCCCAGAGTCTTGAGTCTTAAGTCCAGGTCCAAAGTTTCCTCCAAGACTCAAGGCAAATGCATCCAGGAGGCCCTGAAAAAATCCAAAAGAATGTTTTATACTTCAAAAATATAGTAGTGTGAAGTGAAAGGAACTTGGTAAATACTCCCATTCCAAAAGGGAGGACTGGAGAAACACAAAGGAAAGATCTAGTGAAAGCAAGATCAAAACCCTGGAGGGCAAATATTAACCCTAAATCTCTATGTCCAACATTTAGGGTATAGAAGGACAAGGTATGGACTAGTAAAGTACCTTGGCAAAGCTGCCCATATGATTTTGTTTACTGTAGATCACATAGCCTCTTTCTGAGGCAAATTTTTCATACTGCCTTAAACTTGTCTCCATTGGCGTTCTACACTGTTGACTGTCCATATTGTTGGAAGTCTCTGTTGTATCCCTGGCTTCACTTTTATGGTCCCATGCATTGCCTTGCTGTGGGCCATTTGCAGGGACTCTGATGCTATAATGTACCATCTGGCCTCCCAGAATTTCCTTTGAAATCTATAAGAAAGACTGCACGAATTCACAGACTCTTACATTGTGGATGCCTGTGAAACCTGCATCACAAACAGTACCAAGGCCAGCTACCAGTGTGAGTTATTCCTGGGAACACTTCAACTGTGGTTACAGTGGCCACTACTTTGAAACATAGAGAAATAAATGATGAGGAAATGATTTTTTACACTATTTTGGGTGTGCAGGGATGCCAGTGCTCTCTTCTGAAATGTTTGTGTTTTTGAAAGTCTTTGGAACAGTTTTGCATTAGGTGCCTTTGGAAATTCCTGAGAAGCTCTCCAGGAATCTTACCTATTTTCCGAATTCCAAGAACTTGGCCTCCTTATTGTTGCTAATAGCCACACCGTCCGCCACCAAAACTTTACACGGAAACTCTTTCTGTCCAACGTATTAAATTTTCAAATCTTTGCACTCTGATTCGTTTTGCTCCTGGTTCTTACTATAAAGTTGGCCGAAAGCAATCATTCAGTTGTTTTCATGTCACCCTGAGTGTTTTGCTGATTGGAAGTCTTCTCCTCCATCAGATGCATTCCGCAAAGTATCAGAGCATAGATAAAACACAGTCAGATTCTTCACTATACTATAACAAGACTGGTCTCTGGTCTAATTGTCAACAGAGCCTTATTTAAACCTTGTCAGCCTGGCCTTTACTGTCCACATTTCTATCAGCATTCTGATTTTCTGAACCTTCACCACAAATCCCATTAATCTCAGCTTACAGAATTCTAGGCTTCCTGTATCTCATTGCTTAAAGACCAAGCTTTTAACACATTGGCCTTAGAGGACATTCAAACTGTAGAGTCTATCATTATCTGTTGTCTGAAAAAGAAATTTTCAATAATAAACAGCTCATAGATATACATGTATGGAAAAAACATAGTAGGTTTTATTACTATCTATAGTTTCAAGATTTTCGGGGCTCTTGGAAAGTATCTCCTATAAAACAAGCAGGAGCTGTACATGGATTTATAGTTACTGATGGAGCTTAAGAACTATGAGTAAATAAAGGCAATTTCCTACTGCATTGATATGGTAAATATGTGAGGCGTGGGCAGCTGGACCTCGGCTGGAAATGGGGTGACACTTGCTGGATGTGTCCACAGTGCCAGGACTTTGCTGCTCCTGCTGTCAGTTTCCTCAGCTCTCAAGCTTGTGCGATTACATTAACTACCTTAAAGCAGTGTTGGCTGGGTTAAATGAGGTAACGTTAGAAGTTTCTTTGCTCAATCAGTTCTGCCCACACTGTGAGCACTCAATAAATGGGAACTGTAATGACTGTTACTGTGTTCCACTCCTACAGTCATTTTTGTGTGTTTTGATTGTTTGGACTTTCAAAACAGTACATTTTTAGATTTACAGAATAATTGAACAGATGTTAAATAGAGATGCACACACACCCCCTTCCCTTGCCCCTCCATTCCCCTCCACAATTTCTTCTGTTACTAACAACTTGCATTGGTGTAGTACATCTGTTATAATTAATGAAAAAATATTAAAACAATATTATTGATGGCAGTCCTTCATTTACATTAGTGTGCATTCTTTGCATTGTATGGTTCTGTAGGCTTTGACAAATGTGTGAGAATCGATACCTACTGAGAAGTTTCAGAATATTCAGCCCCCAAATATGTTGCTGTGACATAAGGACTGTTTTTGAGCTGGAGACAATTCAAAATCAGTAGATTTAGGAATAACTCTCTGCTCTCTCCTTTCTGTCTGAAGACAGGGCATACATTTTCACTTGCAAAAGTGTCCCTCTCTCTGAAACCAAATAAAAGAATGATTCTTGGTTCTTAACTACCAAGGGGACCGTGTCTGCAGAATAAATCTCACTCACCAGTTATTCTCTACTATACATTTCCCAGTCACCTTCTCACAGTTTGTAAACCTCAGGAGCTCAAATCCTCTTTTCTTGTGTTTGATCATTTCTTCATCATTTGTTAAAATTGTATATAAACCCTTGGGTCTAACCACCCTTTTATGTTAACGTTATTATTTTGTAGAGTGCTTGCTCATATAAAATTAAAAATACACTTCATCTGCCTCCTCTCTTGTCAGTTTAATCCTCAAGTTTCATCCATAGAACTTCAGAGGGCAGAAGGAAGTTTTCTTTTCCTAGATCTAGCATCAGTAGTTCCATACAGAGCAAGTGCAGTACTCGAGAAATCTCTGGAGCTTATGCTCATCTTTCCCTCATCCTCCCACATCCAGGCAGCTACTGGGCTTTTGTACTGCCTCTATAATTACATATAGTTGTAATCATATAATATTTGGCCTTTTCAGACTGTCTTCTTTTCCTTGACAACATGTCTTTCTTTTCTTCCATTATTTATTAATTTACCTTGCAATGCTGGGAATTGAACCCAGGCTTCACACTGGCAAGATTAAGCTGTTCCTTCCATTGTCAAGTTTCATTTAAAAAATATGTATGGTTTATTGTTCATGAAAAAGATTATATAGGACATGTTTTTCCTCTGTTGGCTTTTTTGAATATGAATGAACTACAGATTCAAAAGCATTAATTTCATACACTTTTGGAAATATGTGCCCCTGTGTATCACTTTTGGCTACTTTTCCCTTTCTCTTACCCTTCTTATCCTCTTCTCCCCTACTACTCTTCATGTCCCTTCCCTTCCCTTGTAGCCTGACACCCCTCTTCCTGCCCTTTCTTTTATGTGTAGATCTTTTTATGAATGTGTTTATGGCAGTATCATAGGAGAGACACCAATTGACACCTAATCTTTTGTGTTTGGCTCATTTTACTGAGTATTATTGACTCAGAGTGACCTAATTTTTTTTTTTTTTTTGCAAATGCTTCATATCTATCTTTCTAATTCCTGCATGGTATTATATTGTGTATATATGCCACATTTTCTTTATCTATTCCTCTATTGATAAGCAAGCACATAGGATGTTTCCAGAATTTAGCTGTTATGAACTGTGCTGCTATAAACAAAAATTATGTTGAATATACATGTCTACTTATGATATAGTGACATTAGAACTTTTGGGGAAATGGCCAGTAGGGCTGTAGCTATGTCAATTAGGATTCCTATTATCGGCTTTCTAAGGAATCCCCAAAGTGATTTCCACAGCGGATGAATCAGACTGCAGAGCCATCATTAGCATTGAAACATTTCTTTCCCCCTACAGTCTCGCCAGCGATTGTTTTTTGTTGTGTGTGAGTACATTAGAGTTGTGTCTTGATATCTGTCTGCTTCTTTGATGAAATATGGGGCAGAATGAGGGTCTTTCCATTTCAGCTTTGAGGAGAAGGTAGGAAGCCAAACCGCCATCATTCTGGATTCCTCTCTTTATAATCGCATTGTGTGGGGTTGTTGCTCGTGTGTGTGGGTGCAGTGCAGTGCAGTAGCTCCTGCATTTGTGAACTAGCTGCAACTTGAAAATCTGGATACCTCTGTCCCTGAGATGTTTTTATTCTATAGAGTTGGAACAAGATATAGAAGTCTGTATTTAGTGCAATCCCCAGATGATAATTATACAGAGTCCTTTCTTTGGTAGAAAAAATACTGGCTTCAGTGTGAGACAATTTGGCTTTGAGTCCTCAGTCTTCAATAAAGCACCAAGTATTTATTTAACTTCTCCCATGTGTCAGAACTTGTGCTAGGGCCTGAATTGATGCAACCATGGGCTTAATAATCATGCTTTTTACTTGATGATCTTACATTGGAGAAGAAACAGATATTAACCAAAGACTCACACAAAGAAGCCTTATTCATCAACTGTGCTAGGTACTAAGAAGGAAAACATAAAGTGCTGTGAGAGGGTGTTCACAAAGAGTTCTGGTATGAAGGCAGTGTTTCACTTTCTGAGATAATGACCTTGAATTGAGATGTTAATTTGAGAGAATTGAGAGCAGAATGTCTGTCACCTGGGCACACAAGATCCATGTGGCTCAGGACACAAGAGAGAGGAATGAGGCTGCGAAATTAACTACTCAATATCTGTCTTTCTGTGGATAAATATACAGAGTCTCCAAGTCTCTAATATCCTCATACACAATTGCACTGAAGTCTCTCCCAAGTCTTCAACACATGTTTAATAATTCTGTCACACTTATTAAAAGTCCGAACAATCAAGTTAACCCAATACCTGCTGGAATTAGGTTATCTGGTTAAAACACATGGCAAATAGAAGATTTGTTATGTCTCTTGAGGACAGAAGATAACAATGTGGAATTACTTGTTTTAGAATTTACAAGACCACTTTGCTCCCTTACTACTATCTTTCCTCACCTTTTCAGTATAGTGCCTGCAAATTTCACTAATAGAATCATTCCTTACAATATGTAAAGAGTCTTGTATAAAATACTCCCTTTAAAATAATGTGATGCCTAAGAAAAATTAACATTTATTACAACTAAATATTAATTATAATCATGAATTGAAAATTATGGCTAAATGATTTGTTCACTAAAAAGCCAGAGACTCTAGATATGTCGGAATGTAAGGATAGAACCAAAAGTTCACATGATTCTAATGATGTAGAATATCAGTAAGCTCTAGAACTTTCGTTTTCTTCTCTGTATCTTTATTCTCAACTCATACTGTATCAAGAACTATTTCAAGATATTTTCCAATGTTACTCATATCAGAGACATAAGGTCACTTAAAGATGCTCTAGCATATATTGGGTCTCTGCTTTTTGTTAAGAGTTTCATAGGAGGACTTTTTAATTTCCTCTAATTTCTTTTGAAATATTGCTTGGCTGTTGTGAATGTTCTCAATGATGCAGTCATTTGTCTCAGATTAAAAGTATGTTCTCTAAACTGTCATGGAATCTCACATTTAATCAATCAAATTATTTTTGTGGAGCTGAGTATTGAACTAAGGCCTACTGCATGCTAATAAAATGTTCCACCACTAAGCCACATTCCCAGCCTTAACTAAACATTTTTAATATAAAATATTTATTTATTTATTTTTGAAACAAGAGTCCTGCTCGGTAGTCCAGGCTGTTCTTGATCTCACTGTATAACTCAGGCTGGCCTTGAAGTCAAGGCAGTTCTCCTGTCTCAACCTCATGAATGCTAGGACTACAGGTGTGTGCTACGATGCCCAGATAATGTTTATGTGGCACTGAAGAATAGAACCCAGGGCCTTGTGTACAAGGCAAGCACTTTGATCTTTAAGCTATGCCCCTAGCCCTTCATCTCCGAATTTGATTATGCCTTGTATTTTTAACAAGTTGTATGTAAATTTCCTTTAAAAGTAACATATATTTAGGACCTGAGTTTTGTCATATTGAGTTTCAAGTTCTATTAGTTGGGTAAGTCTATGACTTTGTTCAATTGTCAACAAAAGCAGTGTATTTCTGACTAAGTATGGATTGACTTTAACATAAAAGTGGAGAAATGAAAGTCCTTGACTTTATTCATTAACTTTATTTTGATATGTGTGAGTCCCAAGACAAAATATGTCTTCCTTAGCCCTCTATCTCCCATATAAATATTCATCTGTTGCCATATAGTATTCAGCCTTTGTTACCGTGCTGATGCCAGAGTTGTAACCAGATGAGAACTTGAAGGAACATATTTTGATAGAGAAACAGAGAGAAGTCCATGAGACGATCAGGAAGGCCTGATTACTTTGGAGAACACCACCAGGTGGATTGCTGGGTTTGATCCTGGATTGCTAAGAAGTTCTGAAGGTAGAGAAAGTAGGATACAAAATCAGAGTTCTTCTCGTTAACAGCTTTATTTTGAGAACATCCCTAAGGAGATGAAAAGAAGAAAATTCTCATCTGAGCAGAGCATCAACACTCTTGCTTGTGAAGGCTAATCTCACTTAGCTATCTGTGTTCATGGGATTTATCATATTCCATATGGATTTAGTTTTGTTCAGAGGATCCTAGGAAAAACACTTGTCTTAGGGAATGTGTTATGCTTTAGATCTAAAGTGTCCCAGCAGAGTCTCATGGGTTCAGAAGTGGATGTCTTTAAAAGGTGGCTGAATCTGTTAACGTGTAGCTGAATATGTTGTTAGGAGTTGGGTCCTGGCTGGAGGTGAGTCCCTAGGGCCGTGACTGGGAGAATGCATCTAGTCCCGGGTCCTTCCTTCTGCTCTTCTCTCTCTGCTTCCAGGCTGCCTTGGGTTGTGCAACCCATGTTCTTTTGCCATGTCATTTCTTCCTTGCAGCCAGCCAATCTTGGTTTGAATCTTCTGTAATCTCCTTAAGTTGTGTGTGTGTCAGGGATTATGTTCAGCAATGGGGAAACTTACAAATAGTATGTGTCAAATCAGCCAGTTGCGATAAATGTAGAACTTTGAGCCTGCAGCTCAAATGATATTTTTAGAAGAATTTGTTGTACATAAAACAGTCACATCAGTAACAAAAGGCTCCATGAACTGTTCTGACCTGCCTGGGTGGCATAATGTCCTGTTGTTCTCGAGTCTTGGCATGCTCTAGAGAAATTTAATTTTTATGAAGTTCCTTTAAGATAAATACATATGCTAAGACTATGATTACACTTGTAGATTTTTTGTTGGAATGTAAACTGATAAAACAGAGTTCCATGCATCTATTCAGATGGCATCTGGTTGGCTAATGCAGTGATGCAAATAGGCTTGTATCTGTGTATTTATACTGTCAATCCAAATTTTTGTGTATTATTTATATGTTGCATTATGTAACAGATGTGCTACAAACTATTCTAGTGCTTCACTGAAATCTGATCTAATATGGATTTGTACAATTATCTAATTTCAGTAGATAAGTAGAATTAAAGTGGCAATCAATGGTATGTCTATCCATCTAATATTAAACACATTTCCCTTCTGCTTTGGACAGATAGCTGGCATACAGAGATTGTCTTTGGATTCAGACAGGTTTTGGTGTCCACTTTTCCACTTGTTGTTTGTGTGGCATTGTGTAGCTCTGTACACTCAGATAAAGCCTGCTTTTTGAGCTATATGTATTTCATATGTTCTGTTTTTGCTCTAATTTTCCCTTATTCATAATCTGGCCATGCCTTTTTATGGAAACCATGACATATGGCTTCAGCCATGTTATATTGTTAATTCTGCACAAAGCCTGCTGGGAATGACCTCTTTTGCCTTAAAAATTCTCACAAAGCTTGTCCATTGGGCATGCGTGTCTTTCTCAGTCATCTGACTGCTTCAATGTGGTACAATTATTCATAATATGTACATTTTAGATTTGTATCAGGCCTATTTCTCTGCCTTACTCAAAAATTAGCACTGACCTTTTTAATTAGCTGGGCTGCAGGTGACTGAGCTTGCACAAATGAGGGCCAGTCAGAAAATAAATCTTCCCTATTTCTATCTAACAAGTCACTGAGAATCAGGAAAAATTCCACTGAAAGTTCACAAATCTTCTATCTTTCTTCCTGAAGGGGATATAAGAAAACAGATCTTCTGTCATTAGATATGACAGTAGTCCTGCATAGGGCTTCTGATGTCAACTTTTTCTGCTAAGATCATGAATGGCAAGAGTTAGCGTTCTTCAGTTAGAAGTGAAATTAGACATTTGGACTTGTGATACAATCTAGGGTGTGTAAATCACTTAACCTCTGCAAATGAGCTCAGGATAAGATACATTTCTTAGACTGAAAAGCCACAGTGAGCAGAGGGCTTAAAGTGGGCCTAGAACAACTCTGCCATACATCCACAGTGGAAGGGAGAGAGGGAGGATTTTAGTCCATGGAAGTCATCACCCTATTCCTTTTTCTGTGAGCATTTCAGCATGTCCAAAGCCATAGATCAGGGAGCCGTGCTTCTCCAAGGAGGTAAGTCTGTTGCTAACAAAGAAAGCACATTTTACCGGCAACCAGGAGATAGACCAGGATCCTGTTCCCTGAGACCACAGCAGACTCTAGACAAGTGAAGGAATGCATGATGAAGTTCAGGCACAAAGCAAAGGAATTCTTCTTTAGGGGCCATAGCTAGTTAGAAGTCTGAAAACTTGGACTGTAAAATTTTGCCAACCGGTCAACATAAAGTGAGTTTCAGTTTCACTTATATATAAGGCAGCAACCTCTGAATTCCTTAGGTCCTAGATGAGTAATAGCAAGTGAGATTTATGTAGAAATTTGACACTGCAACATTCAGGTGTGGAACTGGTGAGTTTATATTATATTCTATGTATGCATTGGACTTTAGAGGTTTCTTTCATTTTGGGAGAGGGAATTTGTGATTCCTGTAGCCCTTGCACTGAGCTATATTCTCACTCCTTTTTTAAAATTTATATTTTATTTTGAGACAGTATTTTGCTAAAGCATTAAGTTGCTCATGCTGGGTTTAACTCAGGATCTTCCTTCCTCAGCCTCCCAGAATGTTGAGATTACAAACATGTACTATGGAACTGACCTTGAGATTTTATTTTTCTTTTAGTTTTTAATATCAAATCAGAAGAGTATTGTCTCTTCACCCCAGATTATTTTCATATTTAGCTTGCTTGCTCTCTCTGAGCACCTGCCACTCATAGTCACATCTCTCCTTCTCCCTCGTTACTAACATTCACACTCAGAAGTTCATATTTATTTCTCACATCTGATCCTCTTAAGGACTGTCCTCCCAGATTAAGAGATGAATACAAATGATATTGAAATTCAGTACCTAATACCTGTACCTTGTACAGGTTTTACAAAGATTTTTTTAAAAGCAGGTATAATAACTATTCCTTAAAATGTGTTAGGTACTTTTTGGAAAATGACCAAAAAGCACAGAATTGTGTGCTGTGGTGTCTGTGGTAGCCTGTGGCTACACTGGAATGGTTTCTGTACAATGACTGATTATGTTTTTATTTATTTCTTTTTTCCCATTTTATTGATATGTATAAGTGCAAAATTTAAGGTTTACAGTGAAGTTTAGCATTTTATACTCCTACGTATCTTGTTAAGGTGACAAGGACTTTCCCACTCTCCTTTTGTCCCTCCCCTTACCCACCTCTCCCTCCCTCTGCACCCTACCTCCATGTTTACTGCAAATAACCCAAGCAACCTTGGTTTATGCCACCCTCATCAATGCCATTTGTACCTTTTGCCTGGGGCATTGATCAGAATCAGGTTGACAGGAATGAGGCTCTTGACCTATCTGGATATAGACAGCCATGTCTGTTGAATGTACAGTCAGTTGACATATCCAAGGAACTTTGCTGCCTGCAGAAGTGACTTCTTCCTAGTAGTGTCCCAAACTTCTGTCCATCCACCACTCTCCTCTGAGTTAGTGGAGGACCATCAGGTTGCTGCCAAAAGACAACCTTTCACACACTTACTTTACTCTAGAGAATGTAAAACTAATTGGTGCGCCATACAAAAGATAGAATTCTGTTGAAATGACAGGTGGGGACATTCTTTTTTCCCATCACACAGTCATTACAGAAAATCATGAAGCTTTTTTCTTTTTCTTGAAGTGAGACTTTTCAATCACACTCTGCAAGCCATGATGTTCCACTCTACCAGCAGAGAAGTGGAATGCTCCCTTGAGAGGCACTGATGGGTACAAGGGTTCTAGGAGATGATCCTCATAGCACCATGCTGGAAATTCGCTCCTTATCTGTAGCTTGTAAACATTCTTGTGTTGTGAGATAAAGTGATTTGATGGGCAATATGTCAATATGAAGAGGCTTTAGAGAAGATCTAAAAGGTGCAGTAGATTGATAGGAAAATGAAATGTCGCTGTTGTGAAAATGCCACTTGGAGGAGATTCAATGATTGAAAGTGTGTGTGTGTGTGTGTGTGTGTGTGTGTGTGTGTGTGTGTGTGGTGTAGAGAAAGAGAAGTTTCACTTACTTGAGGAACTGCTTGTATGGAGCTTACTAAAAATTGTGCAACCAAAAGATGCCTCTTAATTTGGAATAATTGGATATCCAAAACCAAACAAGTGAACATCAGAATGAGTGAAAAAATAAAAGCCAAAAAATATCATTGGGAATTACAAGGTCAGTAGACCAATGAATTGCCAGTAACACAGATAAGCTTTGTGAGCTGTGGCAGACAATTAGGTAAGAGTAGTTTCTCCTCTTGCAACAAATTGAAGTGTTTATTAGTTATGTATTCCAAACCTTGGTGTGGCAAAACACCCAGTTTTAAAACAAAACAAAATAAATCAAAACAACTTGCACATGAAAGTGTTCTTCTCCATGCTTCTTTACTAACAAAAGTCAAAAACCTCATCATGAACTGAAGGTCAATTTTTTTTTGTTTTTTTTTGTTTTTTTTTTTGCCAAAGATGACTAAACTGGAAGTATGGAACCTTCTATTTTCAGTGGATTCTGACATTCTTTACTACTTACACCCCCAGTTTCCAGATATTGTGTTCTCCACCTAGTTGGTTATTGTGCTGTAAATCACATTTCACAATATCAGCAAACAGTGGCCTAAACTTAGAGAACAAGACAAAATCAACTTGGAAAAAAACTTAACACACAACTTCTCATATGTAATAGAAATGGTCCCTTTCTTCAGAAAATTAGGAACAATAAAAGGAATTAAAATGGAAAGACAATACTATAGAGTTTGTGTTCTAGGTATCTAAGCACAGGTACATCTTTGTATTTACCTAATTGTGAAAACAGATGACCAGTCCATTAATTCAATGGAAAAATGTCAGCTTTTTGCTTGACATATATTGTGTGTGTGTGTGTGTGTGTCTATCAAAAATTGCTTCCTGGTTCAATAAAAAACATATCTGTATTATATATAAAATACATCTCAAACAAAATAATTCTATCAAATTTTATATTAATATATTTTCATAGATAATCTACATTCAATCCAGTATGTATAATCAGTGTACACTTTATATATAGTGAAGTTTTGTGACCTTCTCAATTAATTCCAACTACACTGTCTTCTCAAGTACTTATTTTCAAATCCGATCTTTGCGTTTATTAATTTGAAGTAGAATTTTACGTTACTATGTTAAGTGTGCCAGAGACTTTCAGGTTTTAAGTGTGTGTACCTTGAATTGCCAGTTAACAATAGCACAGGATTAGCCAATGCCAGATTGCATATTTTTTAAAAAGGTTAATCAATATTTTATGTCAGCTGATAAATTGATCGTATTATATTAAACATTAGAATTAAAATGCATATTTTCAACTATAAAAAATTTGGCCTTTGTAATATCTTAGCTATCTGACACAATGAATCATGTAAATTTTTTGAGCATGCCTATTTACAGAAGCATTTTAAAGATAAAAAAAGTTAAAACAATTAGATTCCAAGTGAAGAAAAACATAGATGAAATGGAAGATGACAAAAAAGCAAGCATTTGCTAAACACCATTTGTGTGTGTGTGTGTGTGTGTGTGTGTGTGTGTGTGTGTGTGTGTTCACTGTTGGTTGCTGAATCACACGATACAATTATTTTTACGAATCAAATAAAATTAAACATCTACTTTTGACATATTAGAAAGCAGAGTCGTAAGGGAAGCACCTTCCCATAAATCCACTGGAAAAGTGCAGTTTCCATCAGTGCTGTGTAGTAACATCTCTCATCACTAGCAACTTCTCATTCTCAGCATAAGACTTCGCCAGTGTGTATAGATCTGCTTCCCTGCTTTCTGTGTCAATCAGAAATAGCATCCTGGCATTTCATTTCCTGTTTCACAGACCAGACATTTTTAGCAACTTAAAAACATGTGACTTGAAAACATCAGCAGTGCTGAGAATTAAATTTGCGTCCACTGTTCACAGCTAAAGGGAGTTAGAGCTGAACAATCCCCAGTGCAGCACGGAGAGCAAGAAAATACTAAATTTGCTGGCTCAGGCTTTGCTGTTGAAAACTACTGGGAGGGTTTTTCAGATGGGAATGAAGGGCAGCCCAAGCTAGGAACTGGGAACCTTGCCATCTCTTCCTCAGTTGACTTCTCTAAGTTAATAAAAAACAAACAAAAACCTCAGGATCTTGGTTTTTCCATCTCTACAGTGAAAGCTTTAAACATAAATTTTCATATACTTTTCAAATTAAAAATTTGGGAGCTGGAGATTTCACCTAACAGTGCGAGGACCTGGGTTTGATAGCCTAAATAACAACACAAAATAAAATAAAAATTGACTTCTTTTTTGATATGTCACTACCCATAAGTACACAGATGCTTACCCCACGCCATAGAATCTGCACATTAATTTCCCAGGTATTGAACGTAACAGTTCTCCTGGTGGCTGTGTGTCACTTTTTATGTGGCTAATATTTCATGGTTTGTGTGGCATCTGGCTTATGCTTGGTGCATTCTGAATCAGGGCTTTGGCTGAGCAGGGCTGTCCATCCAAGTGCATATATGACCTAAGCAGGCTCATAATTCCCCTTAGAAGTACTTGAGGGACTTGGAAGGAGTTATGCTTGTGTTTTTTTTTTTTTTTCCCCTTGGCGTGGCGTCCATGGGGGCAATGAAAGAAACGTGTGCTTGTACAGCTCCAACCTCTTAGTGCCGATGGCTGCTCAGCAACAGTTCGGTCATTGTGACAAGAACTTGGAGAGTACAAATACGTTGTCCCAGCTTCCTCTTAGGGGTGATGAATATGTGAACGACACTCTTTAGAGGGGACTTCAGGTGGTTCGACACTGTAGGCAGAGCTTCAGATCCTGGTTGAAACAGCTAGATGGGTAACCTGGGAGACTTTGACCTCTCCCCTTTGTGAGTGGGCACAGTGTGTTTCCAGTGATCATGGCTATAAACACTTTCCATAATACTGTAGGTTCAGAGAGGATTCTTTGTGCACTGTTCAGTCCTGCCATGCTTATCCTGTGATGAATACAATTAATTCAACCTGTTAGACTGTCAGCATGATCCAAACTGGTCTTCTCTGTTGTCTGGAGGCCTTCTGCAGAAATTTCCCCAACTAAAAAGACAGAGTTGGTGCTTACAAAATATTTACGAATATGGACTTTGAGGAGAAATTTACATTAGGAGAGAAAAAAAATAGTCAAATCCCCAGGTCAAAGAACAATAATACGTTGACATTTTTAGAGAGAGATCTTGATTTAACAACAGTTGGCCTGAGTAAGAATTCACATACCATGTCATTACCTATTTAAAATTTATATTTTGGTGTTTTTGAGCATGTTCACAGAATTGGGTAACAATTTTCATCAGTGCACAATTATTTGAGAATATTTTTATTATTCCATAAAACCTATATCTATTGGTAGACCTTTATTTTTTCATTACAACATAAATACTTCTTACTCCTAGCCCATAAACCCAGTGATGTGGTGCAGGTGTACTTTGCTCCCCAAAGCTCAAGTGTCTGGGGCTTGGTGCCTAGGATGGTGATATGAAAAAAAAGGTGTAGATGTATCTTTCAGACATAAGGCCTACCAGGAGGTACTTAGATGGGATTCAGGTATTTTCATGGGATTGCTGAGTACCCCTGAGTTGCTGAAACAGTGAGTGTAACCACGTTCTTGCCTTATGATGCAACATTTTCCTTACATATAGACACTCCCACCTCTGTGGTGCCATCAGCCATGAGGTGCTTACGGAACTGAGTTGATACAGATGATGTACTTTTCAAACTCCAGACTGTAAGTTTTTTTTCTTAAATTGAGCCAGGCCCGGTGGTGCAGACCTTTATTTTTTATTTATTTATTTTAGACAGATGTGTTGTGTGTCATCAAGCCCAGCCTATGTGGTGCTGGGGAATCAAACCCAGGGCCCTACATTTGCCGGGAAAATGCTCTTACCTGCTGAGCTACACTTTCAGCCCCAGAACTCTAAGTAAAGTAGACATCTTTTTACGATAATGTTACCCAACTTCTGGTATTTTTTTTTCAGAGTAATCAAAAGTAAAATAATACATTTAGGTGTCCACTCTGTGCTTTATAGATTTACCTATTCTGGAAATTCCATGTACATGGAATCATACTGTGTGTGTGTGTGTGTGTGTGTGTGTGTGTGTGTGTGTGTATGTGTGTGATTAGCTTATGTGGATCAGCAAACCATTCAGACTTTATCCACATTGCTACATGATTCTATATTTCATTCTCTTTTTGATAAAACTTCAGAACTTGTTACTTGTTCTTTTATGTGATTATAACATACATGATGTAAAATTTGCCACTTTCACCAGTTTTAAATGTGGAAGTCAGTGGCCTTAATTGCATTCATGGTGTCATGCAACTGTCACTGCTATATCAAATGTTAAAGACTTTTACTCTCCCTCAGGAGGAAATTATAAACTAAGAAACGATCCCAATTCTATCCTCTTCATAACTTCTGATACCCTCTAATATCCTTTCTTCTTCTGGGAGTTCATTTGCTTGGTCTTTGTATTAATTCCCTCATTCTAAGTATTTCACGTAAGTAGAATCATACTATATATGTCTTCTGGGTTTGGTTTATTTCACTTGCCGCAGTGCTACCAACGTTCCATGAGCAGTATTCCATCATGTGGATGTGTCACATTTTGTTTATCCATTAATCCATTGGTGGACACCCTGGCAGTTTCTACCCTTTAATTATTATGAATAAGGCTACAGTAAGCATTGGCACATACATATTTATTTAAGCCCCTAGTTTCAATTCTTTGGGGCATACACCTAGGATCAGAATTGCTAGGTTATCTAATATTCTTTGAGGAATTACCAGATCATTTTCCAGAGTGCACTAATTTGCAGTCCTGTCAGTGACATGAAAGTTCCAATTTTCCCACAGCTTTAGCAACAACTTGTCTGTCTTTTTATTAATGGTCAGCCTAGTGAAGGTGAAGTGGTACCTCTCTGTAGCTTTGTTTTACATTTTCCTAATGGCTACAGGCATTGTCATCTCATGTGTGTATTGCCACTTGTATATTCTTTTTCTCTTAAACCGATATTTTTTCTTGGTGCAAAAGTGTGACATTTTACTTATTCTTTTGAGACAATAAGCCCATCCGAAGAAATGTACAGAAATGAGAAATTATGTGTGCTCTAAGTTGTTATAGCTTTTAGAACAATAAGTAAAAAGTGGAAACATTCTGAAATAGAAGTTTTTAAAATTATCGACATACATAAAATAGGTACTGTGTGACCATTATATGTTATCTAAAATGAAATATTTTGACATATAAATTATCCATAGTATATTTATTGTTGAATGGCAAAAGTAGACCACCTGTCTTTTTACCTTTTGTCTTATGTTACTTTTAACATACCTTTGTGTTTTTTATCTCATACCATTTATATAATAATGTTCACCCTCTGTCTATATTTATGTGTCTAGGTGTATAACAGCGTGATTGGGAGTGTGATCAGTGCTTACCTCTAGGTGGTAGGATTTTGGGATTACTTTATGTCAAGATTTTTCTCTTGTGTTAGTTCATAAAAAAGGAGCCAGTGTGTATCAAGAAAATAACTACCATAAAGGTAAAATAGCTCTGTTCTGGATTGCACATATTGCTGTCTCCTATGACCAACGATCATACCACAGTGGCCCTGAGTTCCTACCTGCAAGCCACAGGGCCATCCTCTAAACTGCAACAGTGTGGAGAGTTGGTACAACAAGAAATATAGGAGCCCATTTTCATTGAAATTTCTGGCTATAATTATACAGGTTTAATTACAGCAAATAAATTAAAATCAATATACTGAAATCAATATGCCCCAAACGAATTGTACTTGTTTTACAAGTCCTAATAGACTCCCAACAGGCACCATTTGCTAGTAGGTTCCTAGCACATCTGTCTAGAGTGGGAAGTTTGAGGAGTGATGAAAGGCAGAGAATGTTTCTGATGCCCAGGAAGGCACAGCTCATCCGGGCTTGTGCACAGTTGTTCACCCCTTGGGATGCCTGTGTTGTGCTGTTCGAGTTGTGTCCAGGAGCCTTTCTTTACCTTGAGTTCCTAGAAAAGTCCCACTGTTGTACCAAAACTGGTTTAGATGTACCAGAATTGTACAATTGCCCAGAAATCAGTTTCTTGCTTAGCTACCCTCAGGCCTCTGAGACACTGTGCTTAGAATATGGTCATATTTGTTGAATGGAGGAATATAAGCAGGTGGTAGTCAGATTCTAAAAGGCCTAATGAGGAATTGAAAACCAGGGCAGAAAAGCCAATGACAGGAGATGTTGTCTCTCTTTATCATTAATGTAGCTGCTTCTTCATGCCTTCTTTTTCACTGATGCTTGCCCACTTTTGTAGCTTTCACTATCACCTACAGATTTTATAGTAGACAGGCACACACACGTGCACACACACACACACACACACACACACACACACACACACACACAAATGAAACGTCTGACTTGAGTTTAGTTTTTTAAGTGAAAAATAGTCATATACTTTTTTCCTAATGAAAAAATAATACATAATCAATCTAAGCCACTTAGACTGCAGAATAAAGTGTAAAGAAACATCGTCTGATATCCCACCACCCACAGAATAGGTAAAGCTTCACCACTTGTCTTTTCAGACTTCTCTATACATGCACATGTATATGCATATATTTAAGTGGGCAAAAAATTAAAAAGTACATATGAAAGGAGATGTTCTTCTTGAGTAAGTCAGTTGGACAGACTGTACATTTTGTGATTTATAAAATAAGGCTATAGAAACTCTTACCTCGGTGAAAAATATTAACAGACTGATGCACTCTTATATAGTTTTCCCTCTCTTTTTACTTATATAATTAAGAAAAAGAAAAGAATCAAACAAGAAAAGCAACAACAAGAAAAAAAACAAAGTTTGTGAAAAGTCACAATAGCAAGCAGAAGGAGCAACCACATGCAACTTTTCATTTTATTTATTTATTTAATACTTTGTTTAAATCTTATTTTTTTTCTTTTCACCTTGTTTCTATTTCTCAGGACAAATAATCCATTAGGACATTCAAACATTTTACATTTTTTCTTAGTCCTCATCTCCATATAGCTAGATAATAAGCCCATACTAATACTTTGGCACTTTTTTCAAGTATAATGGTTAACAATTATAATGCGTGTTGAAGATTTAGTTCTCCTACACGCTCCCCACCTATAATCCTTTCCTATACTTCAAACACTGATTTTTGGTTGAAGCAGTAGATAGTTGAAAACACTATTCCAACACTAGGAAATTATTTACAGGTAAGCTATGTCACCTATTACTTTGCTTTTCTTGTAGAACTTTGCTTTTTCTAGAGTTAGTCATTGTCTTGTCTTCCAGTTTGTTTGTAGGTATGCTTATTTAGGCACTCAGAAGAAAATTACTACTTTTTAAAAAGAAACCCAGTACTAACACCTGGTTCTGGGAAGGAATTAGCACCAATAATACCTCATAAGGTAAGAGAGCAGTTTTCTGGGAGACCTAACAAACTCCAGTGGGATGAAGAGGCCATTCTGCAGGTTGAATTCATGTGTTCAGCTGTGAGATCTATGATGAACTTCACAAACTTTAGCCAGATTTTGTTAAACTCAACCTAAAAGTCATGTAACTCTCTTTTCTTCTCCTTTGATGTCTCTACTAGAGAAATACAACCTTTTGGGGCAGTCTTGGTAGCAAACTCAAGATACCACACATGCTAAGTGAGTTCTTTACCATTGAACTACATCTCCAGCCATTTTTATTTTGTTTTTGAAACAGGGTCTCACTAAGTTGCCCAGCCAAATGTTGAATTCACAATCCTCCTGCCTCAGCCGTCCACGTAGCTGGAGTTGCTGGTGCACACCACTGTGCCCAGCCAAGATGAATTCTTCAGTTGGCTTCACTGGAAGCTTTTGATTTTGCAACATTAAAAAATTGGTGTATGCCAGGAAGCATTTGCTAAGATAACTACTCTATCCATCATTCATTTTTCTACTTTCTTCCCCTAGGAAGTGGAAGCACTAACTTAATGTGTTAAAACAGATGAGGCCTACATTTATTTTTTTCCCCTTGAACACATTGCTTTCGGAGCACTCCTTGTTCTGGATGCATTGTGAGTTCATGATTCTGCAGACTTGCTGCGCATCCTTTGACTGGAATTTCCTGTCTCCATGATCCAGGGAATTCCTCCTTTCCATTCCTGGATTAAACCTGGGCACCTTTTTTGAGCCATTGTACCTAGAAGGGCTGTGCATTAGGTTCTGTGCTCTCCTGTTTCCATCTTGAAATTCCCCAGTGACTGTCGGACAAGGAGTTCTGTGTGTTGATTGTGCACTGGACCCTGACAATTATATAGCTGGCTCTGATTGGACCCCTTGGTTTTCTTGTGTTCTTGCTAAACTCCATTGTTAGAGTGCCTGTTTTGGTAGCTTCCTGAGTAATACTGTGGAGGAGGTAAGAGATTTTGAAATCTTACATGTCCGAAAATACCTTATGTCTTATCCTCATATTCTAAAAAAACTATGGCTCAATGTAGATTTTCCAGTTAGAAATTATTTTTCCTCAGGATTGTAGAGGCATTGCTTCTTGTCTTCCTTCACCCAGTACTTCTCTTTAAGAAGACAGACGCCTGTCTGGTTCCTGATGTGGTTTTAATCTATTTTTTCTCTTGAATTAAAGCGTTGCCACCTATTTTCTGGTATCCAAGCTTGATTGCTGTTGTCTCTGTACTTTTTAATTTTATTATTGGTTATTTTTAAGGATCTTTATTTTAGTAGTATTTTGAGATGGAACAGAAAATGTAAACACGTGTTTTAAATCTGAGCCACTTTAAAAGGTCTGTGTCACTTTTGAAGTCTGCTCTTTTTGTTGGTATACAGAATTAGGTTGTAATGGTGGGGGATAATTTGCATAAGAAGTCCGTCTAAGTGCCTGTTTTTTTTAAATTCAATGTTAAGAAAACCTTTGCTGCAGATGAGAAAGAGAACAAAGAGTTTCAGAGACAAATTCACTTTGAAAAGAGAGATTGTGTCAGTAACCCCATGTTGTACCTGTGGTGTGGGATCAAGAGTTGTCTGCACAAGGCTGAACAAAAGAAACACCTCCTTGTAGCCCAAGGAAATGTACTGAGTCAATTCTATATTCCCCTCTCCCTTGAAATAATTTTATCTTTAATATCATGACAGTATTTAAAATATGACAGGATTCAAACATGTTCCCTGGGGTTGCTGTCATTAAGGCCTCACGGGTCCATGGTCAAAGGCCGTGATGAGACTAGATTCCACAAAAAAATGTTGGTAAGAAGGCTTCGAGGCTTATAGATGGAAAAGCTTGTTTAGAAAGACTCCAAGGAGTAACAGGAAGTTGAAAAAAAGCAAAATTCAAGACATATTTTAAGTTACAGGGGTGTTTTTAGATCTTGCACTTCTCAAAGTTTTTGTTTTCTCTTTACAAGTGAGGTAAGCTAGAACCTCAAACATGCATCTACCAGTGAGCTGCACCCCAAACCCCAACTAAATGCTTTTTGATGGTGTCTCACTGTCTCAAGTATTTATTGTCTAGGAAGCATTGAACCAGACTGAATGAGCAGGTAGGGTGTTCTAGAGTGCCAAAGTTCCTTCATCGTATAGGGAACTGGTCTCCTTGCTTATTGAGATAACACTGAAAAGCAACACAACCATGCTTAAGCTAGTGACTCGGTTTTTGTCTGCAAATTTTCTCCAGTTCCTCCAGTGAGGTCTGACAACCTCACTTATTTGTCAATTTCCTTTCCAATTCTGTGGGTTTTACAGTATCGTGTGTTTCTAAATCATTATTAACATTGTCATTATCAACATTTTGCACTTATTTTCTCATACTCATCTTGTGTACAGCATTTTGCTTTACTTCTAGAAAAGTTGCTAATTTCTCAGACTTAGTGTAATTTTACTTGGAAGAAGCTTTTTTTAAAAAAATAAAATCTGATATATTAATCTAAGAAATAACAAGTTCATTTGAACATCTATTTTTAATTCCTTATAACATTTGTTAAGGTTTAATTTTCATATTTAATAGAACCAAAATTAATTTAATACAGTTAAAATGTCTGATTACTAATAATCTGAAAAGAAGAGTATTTTTATTATCTCTGAGATTTTATCATTGCCCAGGTCTACACCTATTTATAAGTGTTTGTACTAGGAGTATGTTTCTTGGAGTTCTCCTCATGTAAAACTGGAGTGGCTAGCCTCTAGACCACCATTTTTTGTTCTTGAGTTTTTCTATGTTATGATGGAAAACCTCAAAAAATAAATTTTAGTAATTATATGTAATATAATATATATTTTACATATGGCCCAGGACAGTTCCTCTTGATCCCTCCCTCGCACAAAAATATTCAAAACCAAAACCAAAAAAAGAGCTAGGGTTTATGTTGGACACAATTGTAAAAGAAGCCTCTGATACTAAAATTGAAGAATCTCATTTGTCTATTTATCTATTTATTTATAATTTGTTTTTTAAAGGTAATGGAAATTTGAGGCTTGGGTAGGTAACAGTGTCCTAGAGAATAAAAGCAACAATAACACAGATTGGTCCCCATTCAGAAGAACGTTAGAATGTGGCATTAGATTGTCCTTCCTGACCTTAAGATCTTTGCAGGATAGTTGGACTGCAGGGTAATTTACTTGTGCAACCAGTCAAAAGGTGTTGACTTCAATATATGTAAAAAGATCAGACTCTGAAGGCATTGTGATCTTTCCTGCTGTCCTTGGTGGCTTCACTGCCCCTTGTGGTGCTCCATGGTTGCATGTGTGTGGCGTAGCAGAGGCACACACCTGAAAAGATATGTACGCTCTGGTGTGTTTCCTGCCCCCAGGTTCCTGTGCAAGCTCCCTTGGAGGTGACTGTTGATTTTCTTCCAAGTACAGGGCAAAAGACTTCGCAAACAGATGGCAACCAAATTATCTTTAATTCAATTGTGTAGCATCACAAGTAGTACCACAGAGTTTCAAAAATAATTTTTGGGAATATATCTTTTTCCAAAACCTGGCAGCTAACTTTGACTGTAATCATTCCCTTACTTTCCTCATTGTCCAGTGTGTGATGTGATGAAGCCTGATTTCAGAACACGACTTGCAAGTTAGTTATCTCATTTCTGTCCTGAGCTACCATTTCTTTAATTCCTGCTGGCACTGTGAAACAGGGATTGGTTAGGGAGGAATCTGGAGAAGTAAACATCTAGCCTACTTCTGCATGTCCCTCCTCTGATTGGCTGATACTATTTTATTGGCTGTATATATGTATGCATTGGCTAATGCATTGACAGATTCAACCAAAATCTAAAGGGCAAGCAAGTGAGCCTGACTGATACTGTCCCCACCATTAGCTTCTGAGGGTTCAGAGTAGGGGGGAGAGGACATGCGATGGAGCAATGGCATACAGAAACAATTAAGCACAGGTGCTTTTTTCAGTTCCCCCAAGGAGAACACATATCTATCTCATCAATCTACTAAGAGCATGCTATTCATACCTCAACTGAGACACCCCTGAAAATGTATTTGCAAAGTATTCCTTAGCTCCTTCATCTAAGGACTTTTTAAAAATTATTTTTGTATTCTTAGTACTTACCATGAGTTTGCACACAGAGACCCTGTGTGTGTGTGTGTGTGTGTGTGTGTATATATATATACATATGTGTGTGTGTATGTGTGTGTGTGTGCGTGTGTACATATATGTGTGTGTGTATATATAGTTGTTGAATAAAAGAACAAGAGAGATCATGGTTATCTTCAGGATCTGTAGTGAAAATTGTGATAAAAAGGAAACCTCATCCTCCATTCTGCATTTCATGGTGTCTTTGGAAAATTTCAGGTCAGCCGGAATCAGGAATTGGTACAATGCAGAATGCAGAGATGGTGTTTGCTTACTTAAATGAGATCAAATATTGCTAACATCATTTCCATGCTTCTGGAGTGAAAATAAGGAGAATAAAAGGAAACCATCAAATAGCGGTCAATAGGGACAAGATGAAATTTCGTTGCTTCTGTGGAGAAAGTTAAAACACACAAACAAAGGTGCTTATTCAGCTGAGACTAGTGACCAGATCAAAGTCATGAAGGACTATTTTCTGTTCTAATCCTGCCTCATTTTGCAATATTTGGTAAATTACTTAACCTTTCTGCAGTGTAGTTTTTCCAATCCATTAAATGTCTTTTATAGTACATTCTCCCTGCTGATGTACAAGGATGTTTGGGTGATTCATTTGTGTTCCATAGAGAAAACCGGACACACATATCTGAGATTATTAGTTAGACAGCCTTCCTACATTGCTTCACTGTCTAATTCCCATTTGTGCTTCTCTGGCGTTTCCCCAAATCCAGCTCCATTCTCCAACACAATTATAGTAAAGGCGTGATGATCCTACCATGCAGTACAAATGATGGTGCTATATTCAAACTACCTAGTTAGGTGAATACAGTTAGATGATTTTGAGCCTGTCTTAAGTAACTAAGGAAAACACCAAGAATGAAGTAGAAAAAGGTTATCAATGAGTGAAAGAAAAAAAAATTGGTATATAGTCAAAATGTTATATCCTATGGCTCTTTATCCAAAACATAGGACATTTTTATGTGCTAAGAAAAATGGATAATTGGCTCCAGAATTTAAAGAGCCTTCTTGGTTCACATTGTTCTATATGTAAAATTTGGGGGTATTATTTGATGTCACTGAGTCCAATTTTACAGTTTTCTCCAAATGAGAGAATTTCTCAGAGGAGCATGATGGTGACTCTTCATGGAGATCCTGAGAGATTGTGGCACAGCCTCTTTGATTGCTGTGTGAGGAGAAAAAAATGTGATGTTCTTTGGAATCCCAAGTCTTATTTCATTCTGTCGGTTTGAGAAATAATGCCAGATATTGCTCCATTAGGGATTTTTGGAATTTTTTTATTTTTAAAAATCAGAGCATATAAATATTTATCTCATGGCCTAAGCTTTCTTGGCTCTAAATAGAAATTTAAGATTGGATTGTATGTCTAGCTTTCCCTCATTCCCCTGAGAGCTGCCCTTATTCTTCATAGCAGTAGGTTTGCATATCGAAATGCCAGCTTGACCTCGCCACCAGAAAGTCCTGAATGTCAAGCCCACACCAGAAGCCATTAATTTTCTTTGACAAGTTTGTAATTTACTCTTTTTTCCTAAGTAATGTTAATTTCAGGTACAGCCCGGCCATGAGGTGGGATTCTAGGTCCCCAGCATTATTGTGTATTGGCACACGTCCTGTTACCACATGTCAGCATTGTTCCCTCTTGTTGCTGGTATATCCTTTCCCTGGAATTCACTGAAATGGAGTGGACATGAAAGAGGCAGGGGCTTCAGCGGCTCAGTTCATGGCTAACTGAAGGATCTGTTGAATCAACAGAGATATTACAGACATGTAAAATAAACTTTCACATTTAAAGTTCATAAAAGGTTGAATTTCTTTCAAAACCTTCGAGAGAGAATTAAAATAGGAGCAAGGGACAGGGCATGGCAGGTTCAAAGGCCCAGAGGGTCCTTCTCCATTTGCAGTGGGCGTTTAATCTATTTTCTATTTTATTTTTATCTTTTTTTGACGAGGTATAATGCATTCATTTTAGTTACACACAGTGATTAAAAAAAAGAGGTTTCCAATTCTAGGCCTTGGCAAATCATTTGTAATCAATATATAAAAATTATTTAATTTTGGGGAAGGAGGTGTAGATCAGTGGTGGTATGTGTGCTTAGCATGTGTAAGACTCTGGGTTCAATGCTCTGTACACACACATATGCACTCATACATACAAATGCACACACCTTAATGTTAAGACATTGGTGTCATTAAATTGGTAGCTTTGCTTTGCTTTTTTGGAAAGTGATTTTAAAAGTAAATTATCAAATAGGGTATATGCACTTGTAACATCACCCAAACAGATTTTGTCTAATGTCATACCTACTCTTCCTCTAGTTACACAGTTTTGGGACATTCAAGGTCCCTGTCCCCTTTTCCTCTACTACCTCTCTTAGGAGTTTAGGGAAAAAACCCTCTGTATACATGTACAAGTGCATGTAATATCACACGTATGTGTCAGTTGTCTCTGTCTGTCTCTGTCTCTGTGTCAGTTCACTTGGGCTGCAATAGCAAAATACCATAGGAGGGATGGCTTATAAAGAATGAATTTTTTTCCTATAGATCTGAGGAGGAGGAAGTCTAGGATCAAGGTATAGGTAGATCTTGTGTCTGAGGACCTTCTTCGTTAATAAACGGTTGCCTTCTCACCGTGTCCTTCTCCTGAGAAGGACAAAGGAGCTCTCTCTGATCCTTAGTCAGGGCACTCATTCCGTTTTTGAGGGCTCCACCCTTGTGACCTAATCACCTTCCGAAGGTCTCATTTCATAAAGCCATCCCTTAAGGATTGGGTTTCAACATAAGAGTTTGGAGAGAATATAAACATCCAGACACTTTATACACACTGTATGTTAAATTTTATATAATTAGATGCACATTTTTTTGGACAGAAGTAGGTTACTCTCCATGCACTATTTTGTATTTTACCTTTGTGCATTATATATTGTAAACATATTTGTATTTCAGTGTGATAAATATATTACATTCACTTAATGACTACAATGTTTCTCTTAAGATATACTGTAATTTACTTAAACCTCAATTGTATAACATTTAAGTTGTTTCCAATTTTCGCCTATTATCATAAATGCTACTATAAAACTCTTTGTGCATCTCATCTTTGATATTTTGAAGAAATATATATATATATGTATTTATACAGTATAAAATTTATAAATGGAATTTCTGGGCCAAGGATCTATACCTACAAATTTGGAGAAATTTTGCCAAATCAGAAGGTCTGAAGTTCCTACCGAGCCATGTCTTTACCAACACTGGTGAGCATGTTAGTCCGTTCTGTGATGTCTGATACAGTCCATGAGACCAGACAATTATAAAGAGCAAGGAGCTATTGCTTCATGTTTCCTGAGGCTGGAGACTCTAACATTGAGCTGGTGCCGCATCAGGTGAGGGCTTTCTTTCTGCTTCACAACATAGCTTACTCCTTAGAACAAGGGGGAACCAAAACCATTTTTTATAACAAATCCACAAGTAATGAACCAATTGCCTTGATAATACCATTAAATCATTCATGAGGGTAGGACCCATATGACTTACTCTTAAAGATCTTACCTTGACACACAGTTGCACTGAGGATTAAGGTTCTAACCTGTGAACGTTAGGGGCATGTGTTCAAACCCTAACAGCCAGATGACAGAGGGCTGATCTGGCTTTTATGGCTAACAGAGAAGAATGGGACTCTAATCTGTATTTCTTTTACTTTAGTTTTCAGTTAGTAAGCAAGGTCAAGGTTACTCATCAGATAAGGGCCTCTCAAAGTGGGTCCCTTGACCAGAAGCCTCTGCACCACTGAGGGACTTGTTAGACACACGAGCTCCCGATTCTAGCTTAGGCTTCTCAAATCAGATACTCTAGAGGCAGGTGGGCAGGTGAGTTTGATGAGTTCTTCAGCTGATTTTGATGCATGCTATAAAGTTTGAGAACCACTCCAGAAGAGCTTGATAAAAGTGAGGATGTGGTTTTCTAAAGCTTCCTTTGTGCTTACTGCTGGAGAGTGTGGGTCCTCTGGGTCAGATTAGAAGTAGCCAGGATTGTATATTTTCTGCAGCTAGTGCATTAGAGTGGAGGAAAGACCACACTGGCACTAAGCGCAATATTTAATTCCATAAATGACAATGCTTGCTTCCCTGAAGTTACAAATTTCAGTGTTCTGTTTCTTTTTGTGTTAGACGGTGTATAGTGACCATGCCCAGTATTAATGGAATTTTGGCTTTTTGTCTATTTGAGAAATGGTGCTTCTTTCCTACTTAGCTTTTGTTTCCTAACCCATAAGTGAAGTTGAGCATCTTTTTATTTTATTGTATGTACCACTTCATATCCTTTTTACTTATTTGTCTCTTTTTTGTTACATTTTCTACACATTGGTTGTTTTTATTAATTTGCTAGAGCTATTAATTTAAGGATATTAGCCTTTTGTCATGTGTGTTGAAGATTAGTTTTTACCTTGTTTGCATTTATCATTTGAATTTACAGTACATTTTTGTATCACAGATAAAGTTTTTATGTATTCCTTTTTATGTTTTCATCTTCATGAATTCTGAATTTTATGTATGCTTAGATCTTTCCAACTCTAAGTAATAAAAACTGTGTATCTTCTAACTTTATGATTTTATTTCTAGCATATAAATCTTCAATGTAAATGGAGTTTATTGTGACTTAAGAAATAAAAGATATATATGCATATATTTTATACACACACACACACACACACATGCAAACTTATACTTACCAATAACTCAAATGTCATATATTAAATGTTTTGTGTAGTCTCCAATTCTTTGAAGTACCTTGTGGGTCATTCATGTAAAAATTTGGTTCATTCATATAAAAATTATATATATATATATATATATATATATATATATATATATATATATATATATATGGGATTGTTTCTAGAGCCCTCTCTATTAAGATTGCATATTTGGGGCAACCCCTTCCAGATACTGGGAAATTTTACCCAGTGTCCTTTGTTTCTAAGTAAAGACATGTCATTCTATAAAAAAAAATTGTATTTTAGTTCAATTTTTTAAAAAAATGAGGTCTTTCAAACAAAGTCATCCTGACCAAGAACAGAATAGACCTTTCCAGTTACTCCTGTTTTTTGGGAGCGATTTATTACATTCTTCATATAGTTATTACATGTGTTTTGTAAGTTTTTTGACTTGTATCTGTCATTTTCTGTTACAGTAACTGAATACCATAGACTGAGTATTTATAAAGAGTACAAGTATATCTGGCTCCTTGATGTGGAGGTTAAGAAGTCCAAGGGCATGGCACTGGCACTTGGTGGCGGCTATCTTACTCCACTGCAACTGGTGAGTTGCACTGTGTGGTGTGACAGAGCAAGTGTGCCAGCTCAAGCCATTTGTTATCTGATTATAAAACCCCAATGCCTCATGGGTGTCTCCCCCTCTTGCCTTCATCCAGACCTAATTATTCTGAAAGGCATCACCTCTGAATACCATATCACATGGATTTGGTTAATGGAGTTTCCAACACTTGAACTTGTGGGGGACACATACATTCGAGCCACATACAGCCAGGTTTTTTCTGTATTATTAATAAACTTCTTGCTGATTAATTGCACTGTGGAAATCTGAATATTCCATGTGTATGGATTTTAAAGTTAGTCGCTTTACTGATTCTCATATTACTTCTATTAGTTTTTGGTTGATTTTTATGAATTTTTCAGTTGTGGTCGTTATCTACTAATAATAAAACACATCTATGAAATTAGATTTCTATCATAGAATATATTTTAATGTGAAAATGGCTTATTTCTTATTTCCTGTTAAAAATATCACCTTCTAATGAGGCAGGTTCCTTACAATGAAATTGAAGAATTTTAGGTGTGCAATTTCCAATTTTTGATAAGAACACACAGTTGTACAATTGCCATTAAAATCATAATATAGACCATATCAATTCCTCCAGGAAGTTATTTCTTGCTCCCTTCCTCTAATTGCCTTCCTCTAATTGCCTTTCCCCTTTTCTTGGTCCTGGAACCAATAAATGGTTTTTAGTTTTTACAGTTTTCCCCTTTAAAATTTTTAACATAGAATCATTTTTTCCCGTCTGTTTTTCATCGTTACATTATATGGACAGAGAATATTTTGTTAGCGTTAGCTAACTGATCAACATTTGGGTTGTGTGCAAATTTAGGATTGTTAATTAAAAGGCTATGAATACCAAGTTTATATCTTTGGGCTTATACTACACTCCTCTTAGGTTAATACTGAAGAGTGAGTCTCGGTCACATGAAAAGAATATATTTAAATTAGTAAAGACTAATAAATTTTGAAAAGTTGCATTTTATGTCTTTACTAGTAATACATAAGTGATCAAGTTGCTCAAAATTTTTATTAGAATTTGATTTTTCAATGATCTAATTTGTTTTCCAAAGTTTGTGTGATGAAGACCTAACCCACAGTACAACTGTGATAGGAAGTATGACCTTTGGGAGCTGGTTAAGTCAGGAGGACTTTTTTTTTTTTTTAAAGAAATGAATATAGGCCCTTGTAAAAAAGGATTTGGGGAAAGGATTTGCTCTCCTGCATGCGGCGTTCTTCTGCTGTGTGAGGACACAGCATTCTTCTCCTCTGAAAGATAAAGTGTTCAAGGAACCATCTTGGGAGTGGACTTTCAGTCTCATCAGGCAAGGAAGCTGCTGGTGACTTGACTTGGATTTCCGAGCCTCTAGACCTATGACAAAATAAATTTCTTTTCTTAACACATTTTTTCTAGTCTCAAGTATTTTTTTTTTTTTGTAGCAGCAAAAAAAAAAAAAAAGAATAAGACAAGTATTGGCTCTTTTCTTTTTAAAATACTAGTGAGTGTCTTGTGTCTCAGTGTGGTTGTAATTTTTATTTCTTAATTGCTAGTCAGACAGTGCACACCTTTGCATACCATTTGTGTGTATTGTTTGATGAAGTCTTTGAATTTTACCCTTTAAATTTTAAAATTTTTAAAAATTTAAATTTTTACTATTGCAGTACACGGGATTGAACTCAAGGACTACCAAGCTACATCTCCAGCCTCTTTTTTTTTTTTCCTTCTAAATTTTTTTTTAAAAGACAAGGTTCTGCTGCATTGCTCAGGCTGTCCTGAAACCTGTGACACTCCTGCTTCTTCCAATGAATGCTGAGATAATAGGCATGTTCCACCTTACCTATTTTTTCCAAGTTATTGTATTTTATTTATTTTTTATTTTGAGGAAAGATTTAACTTTGTAGTCCAGCCTGGTCTGAACTCACTATGTAGCCTAAGCTGGCTTCAAACTCATGGCAATCCTCCTGACTCAGCTTCCTGAGTGCTGGAATTACAGGCATATGCCATCATGCTCAGCTAATCTCTGTCTGGTGAAGTCTCAAACCCAGAGCCTTACTCATGGAAGGCATGCATTTTAACCACTGAGCTATGCCTCCAGACCTCCAAGTTTTTGTTGGATAATTTGTCTTGCTAAGTTACAGAAATTCTTTAATTCTAATTTTAACTTTACTTCTTGAAGCAGCTTGACGTTTTGCTTTGTTTTCTCTCAGTCTATAACTCACTGTTTAAACATTCTCTTCTATTTGTTTTTATCATAATTATTCACTCATACTAGTTACACAGATGAATAGGTTTCGCTGAGATATTTCTGTGGATGTGTATGTTGTGCTTTGATCATAATCCCCTCTCTCCCCCTTTTTCTTTCTCCATCCTCCTCATTTCCTTCTTCCCTAATAACCTGTTACAATGCCTTTGAAGAGCAAACTTTTTTGAAGTTTAACTTATTAATATTTTTTGCTGTTACTGTTCATACTTTCTGAGAAATCCAGTATAACCCAAGGTAACAGATATTTCTCATATGCTTCTTCTAGAAGTCCTGAAGTTTTAATTCTCACATTCAGGTCTGTGACTTTTTCTCAGTTAAATTTTGAGTATGGTCTGAAGATTAAAGTTATAGCTGTCTCCATCAATTTTTTGGCATGTTAATATCTAAATTTACAGTTTTGTGTGTTGAAAGGAGAAACTTTACCCTGTTGAAATGCATTGGCAACTTTGATGAGAATCAATGAGCTATATAGGTGTAAGTCTATTTCTAGATTTATTATTCTGTTTCATTGATTTATACGTCAATATCAGACTGGTTTGATTAATGCAGCTTTATGTGAAGTTTATTTATATATTTTATATTGAGCCTCAGAATAAGACTTCTGAATTGTGTTTTCAAAACCTTCCAGCTATTCTTTGTCTTTTGTCTCTTGTAAATATTATTGCTGGAATTTTTTGGACTATATTGAATCTTTAGGTCAATTTTGAAAGAGATGAAAACTTTACAATGTTGTTTGCTTTGATTCACAAAAATAAAATATGTATCCATATTGGCCTAGTTATATTTAACTGTTCTCATAATGTTTAGTAGTTTTATGTTTACTTGTTACATACACTTTGTTAAATTTCTTCTTCTCTGCTTCATATTTTTATTACATTTTGGTGTTGTTTGTACCCAGCTGGTCACTGCTTTGACATAAACATCCTGTTGATTTTGGTGTGTTGTCCTTGACGCTTATGACCTTACCTTAGTCTACAAGTTTTGTGAATTCTTTGGAATCTTCTACATAGAAAACAATGTTATCTTTGAATTAAGATGTTTTATTTTCTTTTTAAAATATGTGCAACTTTTCTGATTGTAGGAAAATCTCGTCATTTGTTTTTAACTATGATATCTTCTTTAGGTTTTTCATAGATCACTTTTGGGTTGAGGAATTTTTGTTTTATTCCCAAGGCACTGCTATTTCAAAAAACTCACAATAGGAGAATGAATTTAGTCAAATTTTTCTTCATTTATTGAGATGATCATATTATTGTTTTAATCTTTTAGTATTTGGACTCTTGTTGATTTCTAATGGTAAGCCAGCTTTACATTACCGAGATAAACCCTGCTTAGTTGTCTTGTGTTTTTATATGTATTTTGACTCACTGAAGTATTATTGACGATTTTTATATCTTTGTTCTTGAGAAATACTAGTCTATAGAATTCTTTGTCCTCATTTGATGGTTTGGAAGACTTAAGTCTGAGTGTAAATTTTTCTGCTGCTTACAATTAAAGCTTTAAATAAATGTGTACACTAAAATCTCTACACATACCAATTAAAAATATCATCTGATGTTCTGGTTTGGGACACATACATACACCCCTAATTCCTGAATACATATATATATATATATATATATATATATATATATACCTGTAAGAACTGTGCAGTGTCCTTAGTATACCTACACAAGGACACTCACATGTCCATACTAACAGGAAGACTGTGAAGAAGACCAGAACTCAAGAGTTTCACTGCCCTTCCAATGACTTGTCTTTTTATATATTTGTTTGTTTTAGGTGATACCATCCCTAGGCCTGGATTCATGTTTGCCTCAAACCCTGGGCTTGGCCACTGTCGTGGATAGAAAACAGTGGGCACAGGGATTTGGGAGCAGCCCTGTAGCTTTAACTCAAAGACTAGGAAATGTCTCCTAATTTCTGGAGATAGAGGGGAGAGTTTATCATTATTCTTTTTTTTTTTTTTCTGTGCCATAGTCTTCAAACTCTTTTGAGACAATGGCAGTGACAGCATTTCCCTTACATTTGGAGGAATTTGATTCCAATGATGATATGAGCACTTGTTGTTTTTCCCTTTCTGCCCTCTCACCAGTTGGCCCCACGTGTACTGGAGTTACTGGTGGAATAGTGCAGAACAGGGTAATTAGAGCTCTGGCTTTTTGGCATCACACCAAGAGAGGAACTGAAAAGAAACTGAAAAGTATCAAGGAGATGGTAAAAAGGGAGGAAATTGAAGAAGTAGCCTTCTGGAAGTTCCCAGGCTCATTGGTCTGCTATCTATGTATTATTCTGTTCCTAAACAGCATATCAAGATTCAGAGCTAATCTAAGGACTAGTTTATCATCTGGATTTGCTATTTACTACTGAATAGTATATGTGGAATAGATCTGAACAGTACTAAAAATACTCTTAGAAGAAAGTTAATATTGAAGCCACAATCCAGAGAAGACCAGCTGAAATGTATGGATCAGGCCAATACAGAAATTTGTGGATCAGTAGCTAATATGAAACAAAAATATTACCATCCTCAATAGCTTCTAAATAAGACCAAGTATTAAATATTATTCCAGTGTCTGTGGTATAACTTATAATTAATGAATCCAAGACCAAGAAAATCTCAACTCCCATGAGAGAAAATAATCAATAAATACACTGCTGTGGTAAATTGTTGAAATTACCTGATATTTAAAGAAAGCAATAGTATTTTTAAAATGTATTGAATGATAGAACATGTAATCAAATGAATAGGAGATGTAAAGGAGGCATAAATGAAAACTTTAAAGCTGAAAAATATGGTAATATAAATAGATTAATACCTCCTCCTGGTTTTATCTATAAATCAAGGTGGAAGAAACAGTAAAATTTAAGACTAGAAATATACAACTGAGAGAAAAGTACTAAATTTCTAATTTTGCACTATTACGATCTCAGAGGAGAAGAAATACAGAGATATAAAAAACACTCAAATATTCAAACTTGGCAAAAATTTTCTCTGTTTTATAGTTTCTATAGATTTATGGAACACCGAGAAATGCAAATAAGTTAAACTCCATGAAACACATGCTCCGTCCTAAGATTTGAAAGTTTTCTCCACGGTGGACATATTTAGGTGCCAGAAGCTTTCAGTGTCCCGGCAGACAAGAAGCAGTCTCACCAAGGTCATTATGTGGAAGTGGGTTGGTTATCCTGGGAGTGGGTTTGTAACAACACCAGCTCAGCCCTTCCTTGCTCTTTGCACTCTCTTTCCTTCTATTTTTAGTGTGTGTGTGTGTGTGTGTGTGTGTGTGTGTGTGCACGCGCGTGCGCGCGCGCTCACATTTAAAGGCCCCCCCCCTGCACCTTGATGATGTACTGAGCAGCTTCAGAACTAGGAGGCAAATGAACTTTTATTTATAAATTTCCCAATTTGTGGTTTCGGGGTGGGGGTGTTGTTTCTTTTACCAAAGATTCATACGTTGAAAATGGTCCTCTGTGTGCTGGTGGGAGGTAGTGGACCTGCAAGAGTTAGAGCTTCTGGAAGGTTCTAAAGTTATTGAGGGCATGTCCTTTAAAAGGATTATGATGTTTTTCATGAGCCTGCAGTGACGCTTAGGAGAAAACCCTGGGTCTAGCCCCTCAGTGTCTCGCCAACTTCCTGTTTGGCAGTGTGACCTCTTCCACACAGGCTTCTGCCATTGTGATGTCATTTGCCACCTGTCACAAGGTTTGATCAGAGTTGGTGTGATATTGTTTGGATTTGTAGGCTTTGAAACTATGAGTTAATAAACCTTTTTTTCCTGCAGATGTAATCTGCCTCCAGTGTTTCATTATAGCAATGAAAAGCAGACTAAAATCATGGTATTTTGTTATAGGAACACAAAACAGACTAAAACCTCTAGGCACATATAGGAAAAAAAACTAAAACCAAAACCAAGAAACTACTAAAAGGCAAAAACAGAAAAAAACAAACAACAACAACAACAACAACAAAAAACCCCCCAAAAAACCACAAGCAGGTGAAGAAACACAGCTCAGTGCTTATAAGGAAACCATGACTCCAATGTCTTCCCATTCCTCATAGAAAGGATGAAAATCAGAAAAAAAGTGGAACAGTATTTTTAAACCACTGAAAGAAAAGAAATGTCAGCCTACAATTCTATTTCCAGTGAAAACATCCTTCAAAAAGGGAGGTAAAATATAAGCCTCAGATGGAAATAAAACTAAAATAACTCATTGCAGTAGACCTGCTCTGAATGAATGGATAACGGAGCTTTGTCAGACAGAAAGGAAATCAGAAGAAAACTTGGGGCATCAGGAATAAGTAATATCTTTTAACCTCCCAATGTGCAGGTTTAGGAAATTGGCACATTTATCCTCTTCTCTAATCTTCTTATTCTGCCAGTGTTTGATTTTTCTGGTGAGGGTGAGAAGTGCTGGGGATTGAGGCCAGAACATCTTGCATACTCTGCAAAGACTTTATTAAACACCCAGGCCCTAGATATACTCTGATTTATATATTTCCATGTTTATAAACTTCCAGATGTCCAGTTTTACATTTTTGCTGCTGTTTTTAGTGGTTTTTATGGACTGAGCTCAGGGCCTTACACTTGGTACTGAGTTACATCGCCAGGCCTTTTAAATTTTATTTTGAGAAAGATCTCTCTGAGTTGCTCAGGCTGACCTCATTTACAGTCTTCCTGACTCAGCCTTGTGAGTAGCTGGAATAAATGTTAGGTTTACTTACATTTTAATCAATTCGATGCAATCTAGAAATACTTCTGTGCTGTGAATTCTCCTTTTCTCAAGTTCTTTTAATGGCAGCGCTTATGTGATGAGGATTTATCAACAAGCAGTCTTTCATTTTTCCTTTTCTTTTTTTCTTTCTTCCTCAAATAGAGCTGACTGTGATGGTTTCTGGCTCACAAAGTCTTGGCACTAATTGTAGCTCTGAAGGAATAGGAGACCACTTAGCCCATCCTTCTCTATAAAGGAGTTGCATTTTCTGACTGAACACTCATATAACTTCATTTTTATTCTTAAAAGTAAGCAGCCTCACCAGAATATATCATGTTGATTACTGAAACAAATTGCTTTTCCCTGAAACATGGTGCCTTTTTGATCCTCAAGGAAGATTTGTCCTTATTTCAGAAATATTTGCTTCCTTTTAACTGTTGAATAATGTTTTTTTTTTCATTGATTTGTTTGACTCCCTTGCTTAATGAAGCTTATGTTAACTTGGCCTCTGTTCTCCATTTATCTTTCTAATTGTCTTTGTTTCTGTGTTCTTTACCATGCAAGTGTTCAGATTCTCCTTTTGTGCACTACTAATGATTCAGCCCCGGGTTTAGTATATGCTGGACAAGCACTCTGCCACTGAGGTACATGCCCAGCTCATTTTCAGATTTTATAAGCTTTTCTTAAATGATTCTAATTCTTTTAAAAATAGCATCTACTGTATCATTTGCTTACTTCTATGTAATAGTTACTTCTATGGTATTTGATTTCTTTTGCAAATCCTACTGGCTCATGTTCATTATTTCCATCATTTTCTCTTTAATTTTATGTCCCTCTCACAGAATTCTCCTTTTCAGATGGTATCCACCTCTTTAATTTCTTGAGCATGTAGAGTATTAATTATTTTTATTTCTGTTTCCTGTGGTGATTCTTCTGATTCATAACCTTTTTAAAGGTTTCTTCTCCTTTGCTCAGTGGAATTACAGAAGTGGTAAATTATGCATACTGTGATACCGTGGCCAGGGCTGCTGCTTGGAGAGTTCTTGTGCCATGTTGAGAGCTAACGCCCAGAAGGAAGGAGTAGGAACTTGCCCTCACACAGGGTGCTTTGCATAAGCAGATTGTTTAACATGCTGGCGCCTATGCCCCTGCTTATGATAGTGCTCCCCGCTTTAAGATTAAGACCCAAAGTTCTTCTATACATCGTAGTTTTCCTGATACTATATTTTGGATCATTATTTTTACTTCAGTTCTATATACCCAAGGGGTACAGTGTGATCATTTGATATGTGTACACAATGTATAGTGATCAAACTACAGGAGGCAGCATTTTCATCTTAACTGGTTTTTAAAAGACTTTGATTAGCATATAATAATTATACATATTTATGAGGTATAGTGTGCTATTTCAATGCATGCAACACAATGTATACTGATCAAGTCAGAGTTGCTGTCATTTCCTCCTTATGGTCTTGAATGTTTTATTGAGCTTAGTTTTTAATCTCTCAGTGGCTCGCCTGTTACTGCAGGATCACTTATTTCTCCCAGATTTGATCTCTCTCTTGCTTTATCTTTTGCAATTGGTCTGCTTCCCTAAACATAGACCAGTGCCATATGACATCTGATATTTAGAATGACTGGGAAGTTGTTTATTCATCTCTTCAAAATTGTACAGTCTATTTCATTTTGTTTCTAGATAGCCTTTCAGAATCTTGATTGGGAACTATATCAAATTTCATATACATTTAGAGAAAACCAATGTATTTTTCTATTGAATATTCCCATACTGAAACACAGCCTGTCTTTCTATTAAATCTTGAACTTTTATATTTTTATATATTTATATATTTTATTCTGTATACATTTACAGCCATCTTTTATTATATAATTCATTATAAATATGTTACTCATCTTATTGTATTTAATTATGAATATTCTTTGCTGTTACTGTGAAATCTTTGAATAAGTTATAACTAGTCATTTTACGTATTAAAAGAAACCATTTCTGTGTTGATCTTGTATTCACCTAACTAAATCCTCTGCTTGTTTTAAATGTTTATATTTAATCTCTTCCTGGGGATTCTCAAGAGACAATCTCTCTCTCTCTCTCTTTCTTTTTTGAGGTACTCGAGATAGAAGGGCCTTGTGAATGTAAAGCATATAGCCTACTACTACTGAGATGCACCCCCAAATTTTAGGACAGTCTCATTAATCACAATAGTAGCTTTATCTTTTCTTTCTGATATTTTCACAGTATTTCCCCCTAATATTTTATTTTTTTCAGTTTCCTGCAACAGGTACTTTTTTGAGTTTAGAGTCTATCTTTTGAAGTTGAAGTTCTTAAATGCTGAATGTATTGTGTTCATTCTTGTTGTGGCTGAAAATATAGGTTAAATAGTTTTTTTTTTTTTTTTGCTTTTTGTTTCTTTATTGCTTTTGGAGTGTATTTCCTCAGCTCCGATGAAGATCTGGGAGCTGACATGAGCTTTGCTCCCTTCTGGTAACTTTACAGATGATGAGGATAGAACTGTGGCTTGGAGGGAGAACTGCTCAACTTCTGCTACCTCTGAGCCATGGGCACTCTCCTTTTCTTTGGTTCAAATGTCATCTCGGTACCCTTGAATGTCTTCCTTTATAGGACAGTCACCATTCTAATTCAAGGACAAAAACATGACTTGGGTTTCCTGTCGTATGGGCCACACTGTTTAGATAATTACCTAAAATATCGTCTTACTCTCCTTCTCCCCTGACTTTGACCATGGGTTCATTTTGGAGTTGTGCTGGGAAAACACATTCTTTTGCTGTGTTTTATTTGTCTACTGAGAAGCTTCCATAGGAAATATGGAGCCCTTGCTCTGGACTATAGATTTTACTTTGTCTACACTATTTTGGGATATTTTATTTGTCTATTGAGAGGAATTTCTGAACAATTTTGAGATGCATTGTGGAGCGACCACAGCTAAAACCCTTCATTGTTCTGGCCTGCTGGTAAATCTTCTTTCCAAGGCTGTTATAGGATCGCTCACTGATTGGTTTTATGTCTCTTACATTTGTGCACACTGTGTTATTTTTTGATCAGTTCTTATCCTAAGAACAATGTTACCGAGCCCCGCAAATGTGCTTGAGACCTGAATGGAGGGAGGGTGGGGGTAATGAAGTGCAGCATCTTTTCTCTATTTAAAACAATGAATTTTTTTCTTACTACGATACTGCTTATTACAGAGCATATAGAAAATATAAAAAAGAGTAAAACCAATATTCAAAATCTATTCTGGCGGTTATGGCAATATTTAGATGTATTAACTTTCAGTCCTCTAATACATTTTTAATATTCTTGCAATTATATCCCTATAGTATTTTCTATTTTATTTGTTTATTTACTTTTTGATTACTGTTTGCCATGGTTTGAATCTGGATTGTTCCCTAAAAGCCTTATGTATTTTGATTTGGTAGATTATCTATGGATTTCGAATACTGTTGGGAGGTAGGGGCTGGTAGAGGATGGTTACCTCTGGGTGCAGGGGGAATTGTGGGGTATGTGACCTGGCAGGATATATTCTTGCCCAGCTTTTCTCCTGTCCTGCTGCCTTCCTCTTGAGGTGCTGTGTGCAGCTGTCCTCTGCCAGAACTTCCTATCGTTGCCAGCCACCCACGAATAGACTGAGACCTTCTGAAATTTTGAGTTAAAATAAACCTTGCCTCTTTTAAGTTATGAATATTGTGCCCCAGCAATGAAAAAGTGACTAAGACACCACATATATTTCCCTGATTATTAGAAATATTTATGATTAAATCCTTAGGGTTGATGTCAGGGATGGTAGCCACGTACTTGTAAATCCCAGCTGCTCCAGAGGCTGAGGCAGGAGGACTGCTTGTGTTCAGGAATTCAGGGCTAGCCTAGGCAACACAATGAGATTCCAACTCAATAACAAACAATCCAAAACAAGAAAAAGGAAAAACAAAGACCCACAAAACTCATCTTAATAATACCTTAGAAGATATAAGCAAATGGATTTTTCTCAGTGTGCTATTTACTTATTTGGGGCCATTTGGATTAACTTGACTCTTTTTTTTTTTTCTAAGAAGTAAATTTAATTTATATATAGTATTTAAAACTTTGAGATAGTAAAAATCTGCAATGAAGTGTATAAATCCCAAATGACTAGCTGTATATATTTTGATAACTGTTCACATTCAAGGAGAGATGTATGGGGTGTGTTTAGCAAGGCAAGTGGTTATCCTTTGATGGAGTCATGTCTCAGTTTGTCTTCTTTGTTTTCTTTTACAGGGACTTTCCACCTCATGCACTTGGGATGGCTTCTGTCTTGCTCCTATTGACTAATAGAGCACTTATTTATTAAGTTTTCCTAGCTCTCACAACTGCTGTCTTTCTCTTCCCCTCTCTCTTTCTCTCCCTCTTTTTCCATGTCCCTCTCTTTTTCCATGTCCCTCTCCTTCCTCGTTTAACGCACTTGCACAGTTTCAGTCTGCTCGTACTTCCAAACCTCCTCATGCCATTTATCTGATTCGTGGTTCCCAGGTCAGCTACCTCAGAGCATCTGTGCGAAGTTCATCTGTGCTTGGAAATATTCGAAAGCATCTCCACTGAAAATTCTTCTGACATTTAGGATCCCTTTGTGGTCTCCCAACTTTATGTCCCTTTGGTCAAGTCAGGCAGACAGCTGTTTGGTGTCCTCACATTTAACACAATGTTCTGTTGTTCTCTGCTTTACTTAAGATCTTACTTTTCCTGGAGTGCTTTTTTTTCCTCTATGATTTCATTTTTTGAATTTTATATTTCCTTCAAAATCCAGTTTAAGTACAATATTTTCCCATATTTTTCCCATGCATCGCAGCAAATTAATCTCTTTTCCGTCTAAAACATCACAGTGCCTTATTACATGTTTGTTTTGAATTTTGGTTTTTATCTTGATTTACAGTCATTCATTGGTTTCCTCAACTTCCTTCTTCTTTTTAGTTTTTTTTTTTCCAGTGTCTTACTAAGTCTCTGCATTGCCAGGATTAGGTACAAACTTGTGATTCTCCTACTTCAGTCTCCCAGAGCTCTGGGATTATAGGCATGTACCGCTCACCCTGCTTTGCTTCTTTAAATTCTCTATTGAAGAAAAATTTCCTTGAATGAAAAATTACCACTTTAAAAAATTTGTTTATTTCAATGCCGTTCTCAGTGTAGAAGAAGTTCAGTAAACACTTGTTTATTGACTAGGCAAACCATGCTGGCAAGATGAGCTGAGGCGAAGAAGTAGCCTACTTTAATTTATTGGAAAAATGTACTAATCAAGCATTGTGCTTTTGTGAAAAGGTTTGCCCATTAAAATAAATGGAAAGCCTATTCAAGAAGTTCAAGGATTGACTAAGACCCAGTGGCACACAGCACTTTGGGAAGCTGAGACAGGATGATTGCAAGTTAAGTTCATCTTTGGCAACTTATAGCAACTCACAGAAACTGACTCAAAAAAAAAAAAAAACCCAAAAATTGAACTGGAGATGTAGCTCATTGTCAAGTCCTTGGGTTCAATCTGCAGTACCAGAAAAAAAGTTCAATGGCTAATACATCTCTATGAAATATTCTCATTCCATTTTCATTTACTTCTGCTGCAACAAGATAGTGTGCATGTTTTATTTAGAGCTTAAAATAGAAACACACTGGTGAATGAAAAAATGTTATCTCTGTTATCTCTGCAAACACATAGAAAATGGAAGTAGCATATTGCTAGATTATTTTAGCTGTGTCTAAAACTAAACTTTCTGTTGGACTTCTGGATAATCGTATAAGTAAACATTTTTAATTTTTCCTATTTTATTAATGTATATATACATATGCAATACATAATATTTATATTGAACTTGAGTATTTTGTGCACATATTTATCTCATCACAGTTATAAATCTCTCCCTTTTCCCTTTTGACCCTCTATGGAATGACTGTTTTCTGTGTTTCTCATTTAGAGAAACAATTCAATATTTAACCTTCTGACTCACTTCACTGGGCATGGTGGTCTCAAGTTGCATTCATTTTCCTACAAAAGCCTCAAAACTGTCTGTCTTTATAGACAAGTAGTACCTTATTGTGTACATATACCACAATATATGTACCCATTGGTCTGTTGATGGGTATTTTGGTGTCTTCCACATTTTAGGTATTGTTAATTGAGCTGCTATGAACATGGGTATACATGTATCTCTGTTATATGATGCTTTTAGCTCTTTTGGAAAGATTCCCAGAAGAGGTGTCACTGGATCAAAGGGATTATTTGTTTTCAGCCTTTTGAGGAATTTCCATGTTGCCCACCATAGTGGTTATAACAGTTTACAGTCTCACCAGCAGTGGAAGAAGGATCCTTTCCCCTCACAGCCTCGCATAGATTGCTGTTCAAGTTCATGATATATGCCATTCTCTCTGAGGTTAGATGATATCTTAATGATGTTCTGATTTGCATTTTTCTAATGACTGAGGATGTTGAACATCTTTTTCTGTATTTATTGGCCATTTGAGCTTCTTCCTCTGAGAATTGTCTATTCATTTCCTTGCCCATTTTTAATAAGGTCTTTGAATTTGAGGGTTTTTTTTTCAGCTCCTTGTGTATTCTAGTTTGTATGTGAAGTATAGCTGGTGAAAATGTTTTTTCCTACTTCATTGATAATTTTCTTTGCCATGCAGAAACTTTTTAATTTGATATATTCTTATTTATTGAATCTGGGAGTAAGTATGGTTTTTCAATTGCAGATTTCTGCTTCTTTATCTACTAAAATGGTAGATTTTTATGGATTAAGTCCCTTCTCTATGTTCATTTTATATATGCCAATGTGTGCATGCACATGTGCACACACTTCATATCTGATACACCTACACTGGAAACATACTAATAGCCTTTACTTTTAACCTTCTTTGTACTGTCTTTTCCCATTGCTGTTAATATACAAAACTCTCATGGTGCAAGATATGGTCATTAGATTGCTTTCTCATCAGCAATAGTTATAAAATGTATAAATACCCTTGGGTGAATTGGCATTGTTTTGCAAGCCTACTTGGTACCAAGGAAGTGAAAAAATAATGCCCCCAAGCAAGTAGTCCAACACATTAGAACCTCAGAAAAATTTCAGAGATGGTAAAATTAGCACCTGTAAGAGTTGAGCATAAGAGGAAGATGTGGAGAGTTCTCCGAACCCAAGGACTCACAAGCTTTTCCGTGGCCGCATCTTTCGCTTTCCACCCACACCATCCATTGAATAAATTAGCCTCATGGACGTGGACATGGCAGCAAAGCATGCACCTGCAGTGCATGCAGATGATGTCGCTCAGCAAGAAGGCATCAGGAAGGCAGTTGAGAGAAACCCAAGGGGGAGAATCATCGAGGTTTGGCTCCTTGTGAAATTTGCCTGTCAGAACAGATGATATATTTGGGCATGTCATGCTCCCTGTTCCTTCTTCAGTCAGTTCCCCTCTTCTGGTGAAAGATTTCCCAATTTGACTGCAACTTATCCTTTCAAGGGGATTTTTTCTCACATGTTTGTCCATTGAGCATTAGTCCTAAGCAGTGAGAGGTGAGGCTGGCAATGTCTGCTCAGGACTGATTCGCTCTCCATTCAGGCCAGACAGAACAGCGAGCCCTTCTCGCATCCATTCCCACAGCGTTTCTAGTTTTCAGGGCATCCAGCCCCCCTTTAGACTCACGGCTCATCTTTTTTTTCTTTGGAACTGGAAGGCGGTTTGCCATTGTTCATCAGGCTTTGGTCAGCCTAGCTCAGAGGTCAGTGGACTTTTTTCTGGAAATGGCCTGGGGAAACAAACGGAATTTTGGAGGTGCAAGAAAGAATTGAAAGTTTGTACAGAAGTTTGTGGAGAACTTTCTGATCTTGAGAAATTTTTCTGCTTTCAATAGTGGGTGCACAGTTAAAGCTAGAATATAAATATTTATCCAATACCATTCACTGACAGATGCTATTGTTTTACTGACTTATGTTAAACACTGTCTGCTCTTTGATCTTTACCATCATCTTGAGGAAGTTAACTTTATCATTCCCATTTTGAATTGGATATGCCTGAAATGTAGAGAAGTCAGTGGATAAGCAGAAAGGGCATCAGAATAAAATCTAGACCTTACTCGCTGGCTGATAGATTTTTCAGTGTCTGCTATGCTAAAAGGATAAAATTCTGTCTCTAAAGTGTCTGGCCTGGCTTCCTCTGAAATGGTTGAGGATAAAGAGGCAGAAGGTAGACAGGTATGAGGGAATAATGTAAATATGCATTCAGAAAGAATGCCTCTTTAATTCTGGGGCTTCTGACATAAGTAAAGTTGCTCCTTTAGTTTTATTTCATAGCTAAATGATAGTACTGAGTGCAATAAGGTCCTTAATTTAAGATCTGTCCTCCAACTACCCACTGTAAGCCATGAAACAAAGGGCAGTTTGCTGTAATAGACTGCGCTACATAGGTACCTAGAGACAGAAAAATTCCAATTAAAAGGGTATTGATTGTTCCTAAATTAATGTCATCCACTCACAATCAATGGTTACTGAACTTTCAGTGATTTTCATTGTGAGCCATCTCAGCCCGTGTACTTTGCTTATTAAATGCTCCACTGTAATTGTATAGGAGATTCTTTTACTATTAACATATAGCCTTTGATTTTAGTCTAGTTAGCACTCTCAGTCATTGCAAATGGAAGTCCGTGGAACCTAACAAACACCAATGCCTGGCTCAGCTGCTTCCAGGGATGACTTAGGTATGGCACATTCTCCTAAGCCCCAAGTAGCTGAAGATCTTCAGCTAAGCCAAACAAAGAAATGGAAATTCTCCAGACTGGGAGAAAAAAAAAACCCAAAACCAACCACCATCACCATCTAACAAACACATGAAAAAAAAAAAAAAAAAAACCCTGACTAAATAATCAGACAAGCCAAATAAACAAAGGAAGGGGCTGGAGGTGTCAATTTGTATAGAGCATGTGTAAGACTTTGGATTCAATCCTCAGCACCAAACAACACCAATAATAAACACCACGAACAACCAGAATCACCACTCTAAACACCAAACCAAACCAAACCAAAAATCTGGGAAGATACTAGAAAACAGTGCTGTAGGGAAGTCACTCATGGACTCAGAGGGGAATGTAATTTCATTGTCTGTCTACAAAGCAGTATCCTGATACAGTGTGTGCAGAGATGTGGCCTGCTGGGACTCTTGCAAAGGGCCCCCAGAATTCTCCAGAGCAGTGTGCTAATTAAGTCTGAAAGGGAGACATTGGGAAACTACCAGGTGTCAGGATGAAGCCTGGCAGTGGACTAAGGGGAGCTGAGGAAACTCAGAGAGCACCATTTCAGGAGACAGATGTGATCACTGTATGAGGCTTTGGTAAAATTTATCTTCCAGTTCAATAGCTGACGCTGGATTGTGCAGTAACCTGTGGCCAATCAGGATATTCTTGTGATAAATGTTAATCTTCAGACTCTGGTGATTTCATTTTACTTCTTTCTGTTGTTGTCGCACCTAAAGTCCATTAAGGCTAAGCATTCAAGCAGACTCTGCCTACCTTGGCATTTCTATTCTGAAGAGAATTGTTCATTCATTTAGCCAGTGTCTGTTTTCTGCATTAGGGGCTCCCTGATGGCCGGCTAGGGATGGGAGAGGGCAGAATTCCAAAAAAGCAGTGTATTGAGTGGGAATATGATTTAGGAACCAGGATACTCAGGTTCTAATGCCAGCTCTGTCACAGATTGGTTGCAGGTTATTTAATGTCTCCATGGTTATTGCTTTTTTTAATGGAAAAATTTTACCAAATTACCACATGGCTTCCAGACCAAGAATTTGTTCTGATATAAGTGCTAATATGGTGTCTCTAAACCATTTTGCTCATTCATTAAAATACACTAAAAGGATTTAAAAAAGTGTACCCTCACATTTGTAGGTCAATGTATTATAAATTTATTACAAAGAATGTGACTACAAAGGATATATGTTGCATGAGAATTTTAGATGTATGTTTATTAAAAGTTTATGTTTGGCTTATTCAGCTATGGTACATGGAATTTGAATTGGGTCTTTCCACTTATGATGTATGTTGCCATATCACTGGGCTAACAGAGCCAGTTATTATCAAATTGTTCAGCCAAATCCGACTTTATTTTTGGTCAGGAAAACCAGACTTTATTTTGTAATTTAAATTAGTACATTAGCATGTACTATGCTGACAGCCGTCTAATTCTAGGTTAAAATTTTAGAGAACCAGTTAGCTAAATAGCTACTGCAGGTGTCTTGTCACAAATGTTTCTTTAGTATTTCTTGGTTTGTCCTTAAAGGACTTGCCTCCCAGAGGGATGTACATTGTGTGATTGAAAACTATAGTGCGTGTTTAAAAAAGATTTTATAGAAGAGACTTATTGCCTTTGTGCCTCCTTATAACACTGCTTCACTTCAGAAACGCTCATCCCATAGTTCCTGCCACTTCCAGAAGCAGTTTTTTAAGGCCTCTTTCATGAGTGACTTTCATTGCTCTATTTTGGCCATCTCCATGTCCTGAATTGACTTGACACATTTACGTTTCATGGTCATTTTGACTTTGGGTAAAAGCCACAAGTTACATGGTGCCAGATCTGATAAATAAGGTGTCTGAGGACACACCGTAGTGCTTTCAGGAGCCTGCCTTTCAGCTGGATGCCACTTTGCAACAGCATTCACATTTTTGATCACACCTCATAAGGGCAACTATGGAAGAGGACTTATGGAGCTCTTAAAAAGGTGACAAGGGTGTCGAGGTAACTGAGTGTGAAGAAAAGGGGAGTATTTTGAGGGCGACGAATGGCAATGTGTCTTGTTGTAATAAATTAAAAAAAAAACAAATGTTTGCCATTTACTTTGACCTTACTGCATATTCTCCAATTGTCCCTTTGTCTAAGAGTTCTGAAGGTGTAAGTGACAGGACAAGGCACTGTCCAAAGTCTCGTGATGAGTGGGAGGAATCTGTACACAGTGGGAAGGGAGTTACTAGGAGATAATGGAGGACATGTGCTTTGCTTCTGGTATTTCTCCTTCCTTCTTGTGAGCTGTTTATTTAAGCTTCCAAGAGCCATCCCCAAAATATAAAAGCATTGTGTCCCAAGGTCTTGGCCAGAATGTTAAGTCTATGTTCTTAGAAAGTGCTCTCATTTTGATAATTTCTCCCATTTGTTTTGTTTCCTTTTTCCTCCCGGATCTGGAGTATGTGGGCGTACTCTTCTGGTTTCTACTGCATACGTCAGCCAGTGACAGTAACATGACAGATGCTTTACCTTTTGATTTGAATTTCTTTTAACTCACTCTTTGTTACACATTATGTCTTTGTGACTTGATGGCACTCAGCCACCTCATTTCAGTCTTCAGCTTTTCCCCTTACATCTCCCTGAAGTCAGGTCTGTTGCAGCAGCTGGTGTTTCTCCTTCCACCGTTATACCACCCCCTTTACTCACAGTGAAAACTTTAATAATAACTGCATTATGAGAGCAGGCTAGGCGTTATCCATAGTCCATTTGCTGCAGGGGTAAAGTCTCATTGCCAGCTAGCTCCAAAATCTCGATTTAGGGTCTTTGTCATGAGATTTAATTTGGTGTCAACTTAATTCAATTTACTTTCTTTGAAAGGGCTTCTGAGATGAGGAGGTTCCTATAGAGGTTTTATTGGAAAGTGTTCTTAGGAGGTATAGTGAAAAGAAAGTGGGAAACACACCACAATCCTCAAACACTGTACATAGAAATTTAAGCAGGAGGAAGTGAGTCAGTCAGTCTTGAAGGATAGGCATAAATTTATCTCCAGAACATTAGACACGATTAAGGAGGAAAACAAATTCTCTTCATTCTCATTTTAAATTTTGTATGAGAATATTTATAATCATAAGCTTTAAAATCACTGGCAGTGGCTCTGCTCATTTCCCAAGAATGTCCATGTCCTCTGTGCTCAGAGATGCCTACTTTTTAAAGACAGTTTTATGAGAGCTTGAGTGCAGCTGCATAACTTGATAATATCACTTGTTATGTCTGATATGAGACAGCCAAAAACCATAAATGTCTAAAATAACATAAGATAAGAAAGAAAGAACTCCGGAGATAGTTTGGTGACAAGAAAGGATCTTGAGGGTAGGAGGAAGGAGGGATACAGGTGGGATACCGAAAGGGGGCGTGGGAAGTAAAGCAGTCAAAGAGTGACATATATGAGTACCAATCCCCTACATTGTATGTAAAAATATGTAAGCGATGTTGTAGTATACACGTATTCTAATAAAAGTGCCAAAAAAACCCAGGACTGTCCCAGCCAGAGGGCACAGATGACCTTGAAACACAAGAGGGACTGAGCACAAGCAATATTTTGGAAACTGTTGTCAAAACACATCACTATCTGCACTTTCTATTTCAATAGCTTGTAAATAGACCACCTCCTCCATAAATAGAAGAAAGTTAAGTGAGAATGCAGAAAGTCACAGCAGTTACTACATCACTACTGCCTGGGACTCCTCGGGAGACAGCATAAAATTTAATGCATCGAAATGTAGAAGTGTTTCTGAGGGAATACCATTTGGAATAAGATCACTGGAGAAGCCTGGTTTTGTTTAAGGAATATAGGCGGATCGTCACTTTGTGGCACTGAACTTGCATGTATCATTATGACTACAAAGTAATTAGTAGTCTTTAGCTAGTGTTTCCCAGCAAGATCTGCAGATAGAAATGGGAGCAGAAACTCAATATAATTACTTAGTTATTTCTCTGTACTTCTGTGAACATTAATCTTGTTTCATACATGGCTAGGATGAAGGCCCCAGGCTAAGCCTGGTCTATGCTTATCTTTGGATTCCTCTGAATTTGTGTATGTCCTGAGTCTTCCTGAAGAAGTACTTTGAGAGAGCACTGGGGCCTTAAGGGTAGCTTGTATCTGTCGCTTACTAGGTGGCCTCATCTTGGGCCCTATGAAATATTACAGTAGAAGAATTAATCACAGAAAATAATTGGTCATTAAAGAAATTTTATAAGGCATTTAATGCCTGACAACATTCTTTGAAGCTTTATTGCAGAATACCATCAAATTCTTTGGACTGAGCTATAAGGTAAAGGCCACTAGCTGCATGGTGTGGACCCTGACACTATTGTGTCAGCATGAAAGACACAATGGGAGAAGAGTTGATGGTTGCTTGTGGATATTTTGTTTCCTCTGTGACCAGTGAGTCTCTATTAATAGCAATTTTGCCTTCAAGGGATGATACCTGGCAATGTCCTGCGACTAAAATTTATCATGAGTGGAGGTAGATGGGTCTTGGGGAGGGGAAACTTGCCTGATAAAAGATGCATTTGCTTAGATTGTTTGGGATTCCTTGATTTGATGTCATCTGTCTTGCTATTTTAAAATGGAAACTATTTGACATGTGAGTTTTGAGCAAACAAAATAGAAAACTCCAAAAATACACATACGTACTCTTGAAAAATTGAAGCAAAGCAACATTTTGCAAATGGTTGTTTTTTGTTTCACATGAGATGAGTGGCTTATGAAATTCTATGTTCATTTAAACTATCACTTTCAGTAACACTGTTGGCCATTATTAAGAAATTTGAATTTTTCAGATAGAGACAATGAGAAAGCCATTGAAACTCATTTTACCTGCTATACTACCTGTCCTAAATTTAAAATTTTAAATATTCTTTAGAGGGGATAGGATTGTCTTATGTCTTGATAATAAAGTCCTTCAATAACAGACTTTGACCGAAGTGATTTTTATAACTATATTAACTCAAGAAAATGTCCTTGACAGAGAAAGTGTGCTTGTGTATAACAGAAATATAAATATCTCTAGTCACATTAATGCAGAGGACCATGCCAGTGTGGTATGCAGAAAGTAGGAAGAGCTCCAGATTCATTTTGTTACACACTTATTGCATTAAAGGTCAGATTCTCCAGAGAATGAATTCCAAACAGAGGTCTGTGATCAGGTTTCATGAGGAGAATGCTGTCAGAATTAATACCTCTGGAAAAATGAAGTAGGAATGGACAGGAGGAGAAGTTGAATTTGGACGCAGTTATCACAGAAGCCTTGTCTGGTCCCATGGGGTGTGATGGAACAGGATGGTTAATGAGGGAACCAAAACAGAAGTGGAGGAGTAAGGCTTTATTCCCTGAGACTGGTCATCAGTGGATGTGAGCTAACTCAGAGGAGGAGGTAGAGCTGTACGTGACTCTCTCCGTTTTTGCAATTTGTAGATGAAGTGGTGACTCATAATTCTCAGCAATAAATGCTTGCAGCAGCAAGGAGACTAAGTGGGTCAGTTCCGAAGAAGGAACCAGTCGAGGCTTCTGTGATAACTGCATGTACCAAAAGATTTTTTTTTTTTTTGAGTTAGAGACACATCACGATGACCATAGAATTCTAGGTTCTCAAATGTAGATGATAAAGGAAGCCTTTTATTGAGGAAATAAGTTGCCATTCAAAATGAGTTAGAATCAAGCCCAAGATCTATCATGCTAATGAACATCACCAGGAGATATGGGTTGATCCTATCGCAACCAAATGTGAGGTCTGTGCCATTTCCAGAAAGGTCTGTAGAAGCTGCCTCAAACTTCTGCACGCTCATAACAGTTCTCATATTCAATTCTGAGTGAAAGGCATACATGCATTCTGGATAATTTTTGTTAGCAATCAAAAATAGTGTAAGTCATCAAGATGTTTGTTTCCACAGTCCTTTGTTTGGATGCACAAGGTTAGGGGCCAGAGTTCAAGGCTGTGTTGTAAATGCATTGTTTTACCTCTGCATGGAAAATCTCAACTTGCTACTTCACCTCTGAGCCATCATAGATATGACTTAGAAAGAGCGGCTTTTGCATCTTGTAGTACTGAAGTGCTAAGTATTCATACCGTCAGAACAGCCGTTACAGGATCTCCTCCCTGAGGAGATCAAGTCTAGTGGGTAAAAGCACAGACTGCCCAGCTGCAGAGCAGTTGCTTCACCAGTTTATGTGAAACTCTCGGGAAAATTAAGCTTCTGTTTTTGTTTTATCTCTAAGATAAGTGTAATAATAATAATAATAATAATAATAGAGTATTTTCCTTATTAAATTTTAACTGAGTATAACATGCACTACAGTCTGTTTTTTTTAAGTGGTTGGTATTATAATATTCAGAAATGCAAAGAAACATATAAGAAGGTTCTGGTTTTGTTTGTATTAAGTTATTGTACCATTTCAATATTGGAAGTGTATTTGTGCTCCAAAGAAAAAAATTAGAGCCAATAATGTCAATTGTAACCACAGCCACTGTGTTTGAATAGACTTGAAATTGACATTTGAAGAATTTCCTAGAGCCTCTGCATAGGGACCGGGGGAAGTCTTTAAAAAAATCTTCTAGATCTTGGATGAAGAGGCTGATATTGGGAATGTCCTTCTCCAAAAAAATATCTGTGCCTTACTTCTTTGGTGTGATATCTCACTTAAGCTTCAGATACTCCTGTGAGGTTGGTGCTGTCATTTTTATTTTTCTCTGTGCAGATGGAAAACAACAGATGAGAAGAGGTTATGAACAGAAGCAGGGGGAAAGTTATGGATTGGAAAGCCACGTAGGCATAGGGTTATCACAGTGCTGCCGAAGTAGCCCCTGCTGTGTAATTGCAGTATGACGCACATGTGTCCAGAATGCAGGTGGGTCAGAGAGCCCTTTCCTCTCAGACTAGCTGCAAAGGTGTTTCTCCTGGGGTGACTTCTCACTGGGGAATCATTTGGTTTGCTTTCTCTGGCACCATCTGTTCTTGAGTTAGTTGTTGCTGTTTTCCACAAGCATGAGCATTCCTCTGGTCTGGTCATTACAAAATTACATGGCACATGGCTCCTCAAGACTCTAAGGCAAAGCCATTCTTGTGGGATGTTTTAGTTTGTTGCTAGTTAAAGATTAAACTATCTAAGCAAGAAGAGGTGTTAACATTTGCCAGGCCGCTGGGAATCAGTATATTTGTTTTCAAAGCATGTTGTACTTTAGTTCTCTCTTGTTAGTTGGAGAAAGAGAAAATACTGTTAGAGGTGAAATTTGTCCACTCAAAAGCTTGTTTCTAATCTTGTATTCTACAGAATTTCCATCAATTGGATATGTTAAGCTTTGTGTCTTTAAAAATTATCATCTTGAATAAAATTATATTGAAATCAAAGTGAGAAAAATGCTTCTTTAATTATGAAATTCATAAAGTCTTATGTTTGGGCAGTTCCTTGCTCACTTTGTCTTCTTAAAGCTTTCATGTAGATTTGTGTAAAAGCGGAAGGGATGTGGGAGGGGGCAGGAAGGTGGGAAATGGGAGAAGAAGGTAATACTGATGGATATGAAGGCACGTCAATTCCTCAGGTTTAATGTAACTGTTGAGTGTCACAAATACCTACTAATAAAAATAGTAAGTTTTGAGAATAGATAAACCATCTTCCATTTGGGATAGAACTACATTGAAATCAAAGAAAAATACATATGATATTATAAATTGTGACATTTTATGTCTGAGTTCTCAGTTATCATGCATTGTTTTTAGAAATTAAATGCCTTGTGATCTTTTTGTATTCTTGAACATTTCAAAACTACCCCAAGAAATAAATAACAAGAGAAACAGAAGAGCGAAGTTTCCTTTGAAAATCCAAAAAAGAAGGATATTTACTTAATAACAATCTTGAAATCATGGAGAAACTAAAGTTTATTCTCTGTTTTAAAATTAGAAGAAACTTAGTGGGTAGGTACAGGATGAGAGTATAATTAAAAGAAAAGAAAAGGATGACTATGAACTAGCTACAGTAAGAAGATAAAAGAACATGAGAATCTTTTTGTATATTAGAAATCCATTTCTCAAAAGTGTTGTGCATGTAGGTGAAAGTAGCAGTAAGATATGTTAAGAGAGAAATTGAAAATAGTGCAGGTACACACGGCCACAGTCCCAGGTAGGCAGTATCCTAATATTTGTTCCTTTGGGAACAAGATTAATGCAAGACAATAAAAACAAAAATTTACACCCTCTCAAGCCAGTGAAATGTGAGATCACTTTTTTTTCCTGTAATGTCATTTTAGCATTATGACCAGATGTTAAGGGTTGATTTTCAAATTTTAGAGGAAATTGCTATTGGTTTTGTTTGGTTGAATGACGTTCATGGTATATATTTGTATATGAAAATGCTTCCATAATGTAGTAGTTCATTTGCTGCCCACATCCCCAATATATATTGTGACTTTGTGCTGCCAAAACAAGTTCATCTGAAAAACATGTCAGTATATTTGGAGATTGGGAAAGAATAGAGTAATAAATCAGTTACCTGTCAAGAAAGAAAATATTTACCTACTTTCCTTCACTGCACCCTCACCAGATTTTTCAATTGGCTAAAGTTGTGTAGCCAAGATGTGGTCATGCCAGTAATTGGTTATTGGTCAATCTTGAAAAGATAAAGTTACTTAGTTGTTGAATTGGTTGATTTTTAAAAATAGGCAATAAAATCCTTCAAAAACTTATATCTATGTAAATGCAGTCACAACACATAATTATTGAAAGTTAGCCAATATTTAGACACCCACTTTATCAAAGACTCTCAAACTATTGAAGCAATAAATTGATTCTGTAACCATTTAGAAAATGACTGAAATTCCAACTAAGTAAAAGCTATCTCTCATCCTGTGTATTGGATTAGATGGATCTGTTATTTAAATGAAGGAACAGATTCTCTAGTCAATACTCTCTGAAGGGTTGTCAGACAGGCACACTATTGTTATTTAAATATGAACTTACATGCAGTAGACATTACTGCTGCTTTTACAGTATTAATTTCATCACTTCCCAATGATAGAGCAGTGACTAACCTGGATAATTGACATGTGCTCTAGCTTCAGAAATGGACTCTAATTGGCTTGCCCTGGCGTGTAGGCCCATCTCCCTGGTCAGAGTAATTGGATCAAGAATATCACATGACATGGATTATTCTAATTAGAGTGAAGTGCATGACATCTGTTTACATTTGGAGAAAGAGAAATTCTTTCCTGTGGGTGGCATGATACAGTTCAGAAACCTGGATACTTTGTTACCATGAGGAAACCAGAATATATCCTACTGGGATGGGAAGAGCTCAGAAAGACATGGGCCATTCTAGCCAAGCCATGCCAGGAGCCTACGTAGCTTCTGGATGTCATCAGCCAATGCATCTCATTTAGTGTGGCAGCCAGTTTGTGCCGAAGCCTGTATTACTTGAGAACAGAATCATCCTACAAATTCCTACAATTAGTAGCACCAAGTGTGCAGCTCTTATTCGTGGCTTTCCACATACGTTATGCCACACGTGAACACCAACATGAAATTTCTTTTCTAAAGCTGTTTCCAAGTTGTGGTTGGGGCAGAGAAAGGATCAGAAAAGGGCTGTCCATACCTCCATATTTCAGCTTCAAATGTTTGGATGAACAAAGTTTATTTATTTCAAATTTTTATTCTGAAATGATTATGGAGTTACAAGAAACTACAAAAGTAGCTCAGAGAGTCCTTTGAATGCTGCCTATGGCCTCACATGCCAAGCAGTGTGTAACTGGAGTTTAATATCAAAAGTAAGAAAATTAACATTGGCATGTACTGAACAACGTTCTTCTTGAGAAGGTTTTTTAAAAATTATTTTACTTCAGACTAGATCTGAAGTAAACATTAATGCTTTATTATTTGTTATTATTTCTGGCAGATTCATTTTAGTTTGTTGAATGAATACATGATGCAGCATAATATTTTATTTACATAATATTCTATTTACGTGCTTATCATAGAACATTTTAGCTATGTGACCTTGGAGAAAACAATAATCTTAGTCATTAGTTTTTATAATTTGTTCGCGGTAACATAATCATGTGTTTCTTTCAACTTGAAACAAAGAAATAGCACAATTCCTAGTACATATCACTATGTGTCTTATACATTAATATGTAAAGCATGTATGTGTGTATGTAGGACAGATACGTGCATATGCATTTGCTGTAGCATGACAGGCTGGGAATCCCTAATTGGAAAATCTGAAATCTGAAACTTTCTTAGTGCTAATGTGATGCCACAGTGAAATATTCCCCACTACAAAACATTTCTTTGTACATGAAACTATGAAAATATTGTATACAATTAACTTCAGCCTATGTCTATAAAACACATAGACTTTGTATTTAGATTTGAGTCTCATTTCTAAGATAATACGTACATGTAAACATTCTAAATGCCCATCTCAAAAAAAATCGTGTCAGAAACACTTATAGTCCCATACATTTCAGATAATGTATACCCAACTTGTATTATACATACATGTTTATATGCATATATATATATATATATATATATATACATATATATATATATATATACATTTCTTATAGCTATATGTGTGGTCATATCTACTAGTGTTTTAAATTTGCATTTTCCCATTGACTTATGACTATTTTTGAATTTTTTTCTTTTTAGTTAGTCATTTGTGAGTCCTTTTTGGTGAAATATCTCTTCAAAGTCTTTCGATTATTTTGAAATGGGCAAGTTTTCTTTGTGGTGAGTTGAAAGATTGTGTGGTGTGTGTGTGTGTGTGTGTGTGTGTGTGTGTGTGTGTGTGTGTTTGAGACAGGGTCTTGCTCTGAAGTCTAGGCTGGTCCTGAACTCGCTGAATAGCCCAGGCTGGCCTTGAACTGATGGCATCCTCGTGCCTCAGAGAGGGCTGAGGTTATAGGCGAGGGCTACTGTATCCAGCTTATGTGGTGCTGGGGAGTGAATGGAACCCAGAGCCTCGTGCTTGTTAGGTAGTAGCTGTAAACCACTGTGCTATTTCTCCAGCCTTTTATATACTTTTGATAGAAATCCTGTTATATGTGTGATTTGGAAACATTTTCTCCCGGTCAGTTGATTGCTTTTTCATTTACTAAATGGTGACTTTCACAGGGCCAAATTGCTAATTTCAATGATATTTGGTTTATTAACTTTCTTCTTATACGAATCATGAATTTTACCTAATCTCTAGGAATTCTTTGTTTAACTGAAGTAATGAAGATTTTCTCCTGTTTATCAAAAAATTTATCATTTTACATTTAGATTTAGATGTGTGACTTACTTTGAATTAATTTGTTGTGTGAGGTTGGGCTTCTACTCTTTTTTTTTAATATACAAATGTCCCAACTATTTGTGAAAAAAGCCTTTTCTTCATTCAATTCTCTTTCCACCACTGTAACACAAATCATCTGACTGAGGAACATGAGAAGGTAATTTGTATCTTTATTATTTGTATATATTTTATGATATATTCACATATATGATAAAATTTGTTTTCTATAATATGTAGGTAAGATAAGAAAATGAGCAACTTAAAATATGAGCAGAAGAACTGGATAGACAATATATAGATATGCAGATAGACAATGAGTATATTGAAAGATGACATATATCTTGTGACATTTAGGAATTATAAATTGAGGCAATGAGATACTACTATTAGGATGACCAAAACCAATACACTAACACAAAATACTGGTGAGGATGCAGAGTAAAAAGAATATTTATTTAGTGCTGGCCAGAAGGCAAAATTGTACAGCTACTTTGAAAGACAGTGTCATAATTTACTACAACAGTTTACTACAAAAATAAGCGTATTCTTACCATACAATCTAATGCCTTTGTTGAAAACTTGTGTCAACACAGAATCAGTTACACCAGTATATGGTGTTTATTTACAATTGTAAAAAGTTGGTGCCAACTAAGATATTCTTCAATATGTGAATGGTTCAATAAAACTCTGGTGCACTCTGACAATGGAATGATATCTGATTCTGAAAAGAAATGAGTTGTAAAGCCATGACAACTTAAAACGAAAAAGAAAGTGTAACAGGGGGATAGGGCGGGGAGGATGGGAAGGGTAGGTAGGAGGAGGGACAAAAGGAGATTGGGAAAGTCCTTGTCACCTTGATGAGATATGTATGTGCACAAAATGCTCAACCTCATTGTAAACCTTAAATTTTGCCCTTATACATATCAATAAAATGGGGAAGAAAAAGATTTGGAAAAACTTAAATACATATTACTAAGTGAAAGTAGCCAATCTTAGGGGGCTACATTTATGAATTTAACTAACAGAAATTCTAGAAAATTTAAAAGTATGGAGTCAGTAAAATTAGAGGTAGTTGCTAAGGACTAAGGAAAAGAATGAATGAACAGAGCAAACCAAAGCAAAGTACCAGCTGGCTGTCAGGGTGGGGTGCCCTCTGGGCCCTCTTCTGCTCTAGTGAGCAATGTGTCTGTTCCTTTATCAATACAATACTATACTTTATAGAAGATCTGAAATTATAATTCTTCCAGTTTTATTATTTTTTAAAAGTCACTTTGACTTTTATAATTCATGTGAATCTTAGAACCAGCTTGGCTATTTCTTCAAAAATAGCCTCCAGCATCTTGGCTGGAGCCATGCTTTATCTTCACGCACACTTGTGCGGGATGGACATCTTCGTTACATAGAGTTTCAGAAACAGTGGATGTGATCTTTTCTTTTCTTTTCTTTTCTTTTCTTTTCTTTTCTTTTCTTTCCTTTCCTTTCCTTTCTCCGCAGCTGGTGTGAATGTGTGTGTTTGAACAGTTTGTTCTTCTGGGTTCTTATTTTACATTGACACTATCTGGGATTAAAGTCTTGTTTTCTGTGTTGACCTTGTAACCTGTGATCTTATGGTTGGTAAAACAGTTTTGGAAGTGTGTGTGTGTGTGTGTGTGTGTGTGTGTGTGTGTGTGTGTGTGTAGCTTCTTTGGGAATGTCTCTGTGCAAAATCATGCTGCTTCTGAGTAGAGAAAGTTTTATATGTTTTCTTATGGTCTGCATGCCTTCTGGTTAGTACTTCCAGGACACTGTTGTATAGAACGAATGACTTGCATTAGTCTGGTTCTTGGGATGAACACAAGGTGTAATGTGGATGTGAGCTTTTTATGGAGGCAGCTGAATTCAATTGTGCATACTAATAGGAGCCACCATGAGATTTCTGTTCATGCATACATAGATTGCAATGATCATACCCATCCATCCTCTACCACCCTCCATCCTAGCCCTTCCGCTTCCAGCACCCTTCCCACTCCTTGGGGGATCACTATTCTAGTTGCAGGTCAGCATTTTATAAATTGCATATATGAGAGAGAACCTGCGATACTCATCTTTCTGTGCTTGGTTATATAACTTAACACCATGTCCTCTAGTTTCATACAATTTTCTGCAAATGGCAGGATTTCATTTTTCTCCATGACTGGTTAATTCTCTGTTGTGTGCATGTTCTGTATTTTCTGTTTCCATTATCTATTGATGGGCATCTAAGCTTATTACTTATTGTAGGGATTGTGAGTAGTGACACATCAAGCATGAAAGTGTCTCTCTGTCTGCTGACTTCTTTTCCCTGTGATTATATGAAGGGATGAAGTAATAAAGTCCCAGGATAGTTCTGTTTTCAGTGTTTTGAGGACACTCCACTTGGTTTCCCACAGTAGCTATACTAATTTACATTCCCACCAACACTATGTGTTTCTTTTTGTCCACATTCTTGCTGGAATTTTAAAAAGTAATAGCCACTATAATTGGAATGACTGAATATTATAGTTTTGATTTACATTTCCCTGCTGGCTAGTGACATTGAGCTTTTTTCTGGTCTTTATTGGCCGTTTATATTTCTTCTTTTAAGAAATATCTATTCAAATAATTTGCCCATGTTAGCAATTAGATTACTTTTTAAAGTTTTTGAGTTCTTTATTTATTTTGGATATTACCCCCCCCCCCCCCCCGCCCCTCCTGTCTTTTTAAAGACAAGGTCTTGCTCAAAGTCAGACCCAGGCTGGTCCTGAACTCATATGTAGCCCAGGGTGGCCTTGAACTTTGCAGTCCTTCTGCCTCAGCCTCCCAGGTGTTGGGATAACAGGCATGCACCACCACTTCCAGCTTTATGTGGTGCTGGGGAATCAAACCCAGGGCCTTGCACTGCTAGGCAAGTGCTTTAACTGCTGTGCCATTCCTCCAGCTGGATATTACCCCTTTGCCAGATGAACAGCTGGTAAACATTTTCCCCCATTCAGTAGATCGCTCTTTATTGTGTGAATTGTTTCCTTTGATGTGAAGATTTTTAGCCTCATTTCTTCCAATTTGTCTATTTCATTTTTGTGTTTGTTTTCTGTGCTTTTGGAGTCCTGCCTATGGAGACTTTGCCCATAATAATGTCTTGAAGTGTTTCCCTGTGTTTTCCCCAGGTCATTTCAGAGTTAGAATTTTAAGTAAGATCTCTCACCCATTTTTGAGTCGAATTTTTATGGGATGAGAGCTGGGGCCCAAGTTTCAATCTCCTGCACGCAGACATCCAGTTTCACCACCCGCATTTGTCAGTGCTTGTCCTTTCTCCAATGTATGTTTTTGACAACTTTGCCAAGAATCTCTTGGCTGTGGATTTATTTCTGAGTTCCCTGTCCCATGGGTCCATATGCCTCTGTTTATTCCAGTGCCATGCTGCTATATTGATTATTTTGGCTTTGCAGCGTGTCCTGAATCAACTATTGTGGTACTGCTGGCTTTGCTGTTTTTGCTCAAGATTGCTTTGAGTATCTGGAATCTTTTGTGTTTCTCTATGAATTTTAAAATTGTTTTTTCTAGTTCTGTGACGAGTGTCATTTATATTTTGGTGGGAATGTCACTGAATCTTGCAGACACTTTGATAAGTGCTTGTGTGTTGTGTTGGAGGGAAGGGTGGTAGAAGTGTGTGGATGATTGTCTTCTGACTTGGCACTGAAGAAAAACCAGACCCTTGTCTCTGACGGCAGGCTTACTTATCTTCCTGTTCTTGAGAGTGGCACCCCCTGTTCCCCTTAAGGTCACAACACCTGTTCCCTACAGTGCAGCCCCTTTGGCAAGTTTGGGTCAGGCTCACACTGCAGTGGTAAGTTCGGTTTGCAAGGTGGTTGGTTATTTGCTGAGCCAGCATCATGTCATTTCTGTGAGTTCCCAGAGATGGAATATGCAAAGGTTTCTGATTCCTAGAGCAATTCAAATTCAGATGATAGGTCCCTTCTGGAGGTGGCTGCTGGCTACAGTACCCTGGTGATGCTACTTGTAATTACTTTCTGGAAACAGAAAACAGCCCCATTTTGACTGTTCAAGATAATTAATGAAAATCTATCTTTCTTTTACCTGACAGTATTAGTAGTCAGGAGCTAAGGAAGTTGCTGTTATTAGAATATCAGTTCGCATTTATATGAGTCTTATTCTTATTTTGTAAGTGCTACTTCTCAATATCTATCAGGAATGTCCTCATTTTTCATCTGAAGAAACTAAGAAATACCGAAACTTAGTAAATTTCTTCATTCATATACCTTGAATGAAAGGGGCAGGATCAAATCTGAGTAGTGCAGCTAAAGTACCCAGAGACCTGATGTATTTTGTCTGTAGAAGAGAGAGCAGTAATGTTTTAGTCTTCTGTCTTGAGAACATTTAAAGTGTAAAGCTGTCCTAAAAAAAGACGAAGGGTAATATGTTCTCAATGTATAATTGTGTTTGTGGATATACACATATGATTTTTGCTCAAAGTAATCTCCTAATTTGGTTAAAGATTTTATATTGATTTCACATTAAGAAAGATCCTGGCAGGCATTTGTGCATTTGAAGTAACATTTGGCTGTTTACTTTCAGCTTCGCTTTGATCTCTTTACCTGTTGACATGTGTACAAATAATGGGAGACACCCATCAAGTCGTGAATGTCACATCTGAGAAGGGTGATAAAATTACAGTCTTAAAATTTTCATGAGCACAGGCCAACTTGGTGGTATTTTGCTCAAGATGGTCTTTCCCTAAGATGGTTGACCTTTGCTGCTAATTCCTTTCTCATTTTCTCTCTCTTTCCTTTCTTCCTTCCTTTCTTCTTTCCTTTTTTTCTTTCTTTCCTTTTGTTTTTTGTGAGGTCTTATTTTAAAAACACTGTATACCTATAGCTCAAAATTATTAATGCCTTCAGCTTTATTCCTTTCCAACTCTTTTTTGAATGTTTTCTGTGAAATCTGATCTGAAAGGGAAATCAAATTATTGCAAATTGCAATATTCTGAGAATTAGAATTAACTTTGCTGGTATAGAATATTGAAAATGTGTTTTCCGTTATAGAAATATGTTCTTCTAATCTTGCAGTGGAAATATTGAGATATCTTAGGAGCTATGTTGTTTTAGTACCTGTCATTGAATATCATAATGAGGAACTAAAACTTTTGATGGGTCAGGCTTTTAGGAGAAAATATGCCCACAGGTAGATTTCCTTCACTTGTCCTTTATGGAATCTGTATTCCTTTCTGCATAATGACAAATCAAAATAAAATGAAACAACAATTTAATTAATCCCTTGGCAGTATTTACAATGCCTCAACATTTCTTCCTAAATAATACTATGAATTTGTTAGGATTTCTAAGAAAAAGTTATTCTGCCATCTAAAATTTAACATTTGTTTCCTGTCTGTTCTGGAGCTAAATCTTTCTGAAATTATATCATTTCATTATTTGGTGGAAAATATAAAAACATCTTGTTTATAATGTAAGAATATATATGGTTTAATTATTTCCTGATAGAGTTTTTAGAGGCTGTAGATTGTGCAATTTTTTTTTTTTTTTTCTTTTTGAGACAAGGTCTTACTCTGTAGTCCAGGCCATTTTGAATTCCCTATGTAGGCCTATGTAGGCCAAGCTGGCCTTGAACTCACAAAAATTCTATTGCCTCAGCCTACAGAGTTCTGAGATTATACCACTAGGCCCATCTTATGTAGTGCTAAGGAATCCAACCCAGGGCCTTGTGCTTGCTAAGCAAGTGCTTGACCACTGTGCTTATGCTCCCAGCCCTGTGCAACTTGTTTTTTCACAGATATTTAGAGAAAGAAATTTTGGCACGTATTCCTGTGTTCATAAATAACAGTTTTAACATTTTCAGTGTTTGATAAATAGGCTCAAACTGTACAGTGCTTACTACACTAGCTGCAAAGATTGTCTGTGTGCGTGGCCTCAAAGAATTTCCCTTACTATACCATTGCTAACCCCTGGATCCTTGTGTTTTCAACAGTGTACTTTAGAATCCAGTGAAATCAAAGAAAAGATATGAGAATAATAAAAACCATGCACACATATGCTAATGTATCTGGCTTCACTCAGAGGAGCTGCTTTTATGCAATTTTCCTTTTCTACCAGCAAGACGAAAATTTTGTTTTGCACAAAAGTGGAGAGGTAAATTATGACAGAGACATCTCATCTCATCTATGACTTTGTTTAAATATAAACCATGATTACTAATAATAACCACATCATTTTTTATGGTAGATTTAGTCTCTTCCTAATGTTTTCATCAAACATGATATGCCTTGTTCAGAGACTCAATAAGATAATATGAATTACTCAAATTAGTAAGAATTATCAAAGTGTAAGCAATGTCAATATTTTATTCTCATTTTCAGAAAAAATCACATAATCTCCCCACTGTTTTTAAAGAACAATGAAAAATGTGTATATTCAATATAAAATTCATCCAAGCATTAATAATATGAAAATACAACAAATTAGTCAGGATTTTTATAAATACATAGGGGCTTACCTTCTGTCCATCCGTTGAACATAAATAATCCAAAATTAATGGACAGTATTTTTTATCAGATACTTTTCTCATCAATAGTAGTTGGAAAAATTAGGCCAAAGCAGACAAGCATACAGGCTTAAGTAAAGAACTATCAAATAGCTCAGGAGACCTTTTAGTGCTTGCACAGGACAGAATGTGCTAGAAAGATGTTCTGTGCTGGGAGTGCAAAACTGGGTAAGAAATGACTTCTTTCCTGGAGAAGTTGGGGAGGTGGGGAGATGTAGAAACAGATGTATAAACAATTAAGCTTTTATCTTTAGATATATCTGTTTATAAAGGAAGACAGAATAATTAATTGCTAATTCAAGGTTTACAGTTGGGATATATCTTAGTGTGTTTTTTGTTGCTACAAGTTGTCTTAAACATAGGGTGAGTACGTAAATTTAAAAACTATCACAATAAAAGACACATCGCCATTAATCTCCCTCAAAATAATCCCCTTTGTTAGTGCATTTATCCCAGGGTTCTTGGCATTATGTCTTGTGCTGTAAGTTTTTATGAAGTTTAAATATTCACTGTGTATGTCAGGTCACTTCTTGTACAAAAAAGTACCTGAGGATAGTTAATATAAAGAGATTAATGAAAAAAAATGCTTATTTGGCTCCCAGTTCCTATGGGTTGAGAAATCCAAGAGCAAGGGGCTGAATCTGCTCAGCAACTGAGGCCTTCTTCCTACATTTTGACACGGTGGTGGGCATGACATGGTGGTGGGCATGACATGGTTTTGGGCACTACATTATAACATGATGGGGGGCATTACATTATAACAGTGTTTAATATGACTTGATGGTTGGCATTACTTGGTGTTAGGCATGACATGATGGTAGGCATTACATTATAACATAGTGGTGGACATCAGATGTTAAAAAGAATAAATAATGTCAGAGAGACAGAGAGAGAGCTTGCTTTATAGCAGTACCACTTCTTGGTAATCCATGTATCTGTTAATCCATTAATGCAGTGGTCCTCAAGATTTTTGATACCAGGAACTTGCTTAGTTGAAGACCATTCTCCAAAGGACTGCCAGAGTGGGGGTCCTTTTTATTCAGTAGGTTGTTGGCAGAGAGCTTTGAAATGGTGAGCAGCAGCTGGAGGGAATTGAGAGCGACAGCAACGAGAGGTGGGTCTTCGCTCTTTGCTGGGCTACTTGCTTGCTGTGTGTTGTGGGTAGAATCTGGAGTGTCCCCCAAAAGCCTCATGTATTTTAATGCTATGGATTTTCTATGGAGCCGTGTAATGTTGGTGGATTGGGGTCTGGTCTAGAGGGGTGGCTTGCAGTTGTTGGGATTAGGGGCCTGTGAGTTAAGACTAAAGGTGTGTGAGTTAAGACTAAGGGTGTGTAGTGGCCACACCTTTGATAACCAGATGCAGAAGAGACTAAGATTGGGACTTGGACTAGTCTCGATTAGTCTCGCTTGCCTGTCTGTTTGTGATGTCCTGAGAAGCTGCCTCCATCTCTGCCTCTGCCATGTACTTCAATTGCTACCGGCCGCTCCTGCATGGACTGTGACCATCTGAAACTGTGAGCTAAAATAAATCTTTCCTTTCCTAAATTTGTGCATATCAGGTATTGAGTCGCAGCAATGAAAAAGTAACTGAGACACTGTGGCTGGCATGGGAGCCTAATAGGAGAACTGACAGGAAGCAGAGTTTGGCTTGCTGCTCACCTTCTGCTCACTGCCCGTCTGACCCTGTGGTCTGGTCTTTCCAAGGCCACAAACCGGTAGCAGTCATGGCTGGGAGGTTGGAGACCCCCGCATTAGCGGATCAATCTAATCTGTCAGCGAGGATGGAACATTTGTGGTTCAATCTCTTACCAAATGGTCCATCTCCAAATACCACTAATATATGGCTTTGGGAGTTTTGAGGATTTAGTTTCCAATAAATGAATTCTGGGACATACCCAAACCACAGAAGGAGGAAGAAAGAGAAAATATTGTGCAGAACTTCACAAAAAAAAAAAAAATCGCATTGTACCAGTGGCCTAGAGAGAGACTGATCCAGAATACAGAGCGATAGAAAGAGCAGTGGGAGATGTCGCCGTGCTGTGCCGTAGAGACATGGGAAGGCAGCTCAGGGGCTTTTGCGAATTTGAAAACATGAGCTGTGGAGTGATAAGTGGTTGAGAGACTTTATTGCCTGTGGTCCTTCTCTTGTTAGTGGATAGACTTAGAATTGGTTTTGATCAAGATTATGAATTTGAATGGTTTGAAAATATATTGAACAATGGAGTACTACTTGTCTATACAGAGATAGTTTTGCATCTTTTGTAGGTAAATGAATGCAACTTGAGACCATCATGTTCAGTGAGTGAGTCAGGCACAGAAAATTAAATATTGAATTGTTTCTCTAATATGAGAAACCCAGAGTAGTCATTTCATAAAATGAATGGGGGAGAGTAGAAGTTAGGCGGGAGGGGAACAGTGTGGAAGCGTCAAAAGGGGAGAGGGGAAAGGATTGTAATTTTGATCTGATATATATGTGCACACAATACTCAAATTCATGTACCACATATATACCTGTTAATAAAATGGGTAAAAGTATTTAACTGATAAGGTATATGGCTAAGATGAAACTACACACTTTTTAATTTCCTCTTGCCCTATAGTATTTTCTTTCTTTTACTTCCAGACTGTAATTTATTTTAAAAAGTACCCTCCAATTTACTTCTCTTAATTGATTGATTCTGGGACATTTGCAGCCACGCGTACACACTCACATAATTAAATAATACATTGTTTAGACATAACAGATTTTTTTTGCCTTAGCTTTTCATGAAAAATCAAAATTACAATTATTCAATGATTACATGCAAATGAAAGCAGCAAGATATTTTCTTGAAAATGTTTCTCTTTTTTTTCCCCCTCATCAAGAAATGTTTTGCTCTTCAGGGAAATGAACACATGCTCCACAGCCATAATTTTGTCCTAAAGAGCATTTGGGGAGAGCCAGTTTTTCCATGATGATATTATTCTAAATTTTAGTTATACCCTTAAACCCAAAATTTCTATGATGAAGGAACAACAAGATATTTAGAACAAAAGTAATTTGAAGTTTTCTAAAAGAAAAAAATATCATGTACTTCTCTGGATATTTGAAGGCCACGGGGTACACATGCAGAACTTGCAAGACAAAAATTTTCAAGCTCTTAAAATAGTCAATATAAATCACAATCTGATTCTTTAAAAGTGTCACTCTTTGTGAAAGTGTAGAACAACATTAAAAACTTAATAAAAATATTTGAGCAATCTCTTTTTCTAAAAATAAAATAAATCAAGTAACATAATAAATAAAAGGAACAAGAAAAGAATTAAGAATACCAGAAAATGTAAGTCCAAGGGTCACAAAAAATTGTATGTCTGCCACCTCAAAGAAAGTAACTCCATAACCAATTTTCATGCCCTATCAGCCATTACAATTTTTTTTAAAGGGACAATGTACTTCAGATTGGTTGAAAATTGAAGACAAGGAAAGAGAAGACTAGTAAAGTAGCCGGAGATCCTGCCAGGAAAGCAGTGTGGTCCAGGATGGGTCAGCTCTGAGTGGGGGGGCGGGGGTTAGAGGGGAGCGAGTTTAGACACTGGCAGGGCTCTGCAGGCACAGGAGCGAAGCAGGAGCTCCAGAGAAAGATAGGTTTGTGCAAATGTGTGGTGCACACAGTGCAGAGGGCAAAGGTTGTTGGCTTCCCAATTTTGCTTACAGCTGGCAAACCCAGACTAATTCAGTGACTTTGCCTGACCTTGGAGAAATTTCACAGACAAACCCCTACCCCTGCTGCCCTCTTCCCTGCAATTCTGCACAAGCTACGTGGCTTGGATAGCACTATATTATAGCTAGCGGCAGGGCTCCGCGCTAAATGTGAAGGTTTGCTGCCTTGCTTTTCGTTTGCCCTGAAGAATTTTCAAATCAATATATAGGCTTTTTCTTCCCTGAAAGGACTTAGCAAATCACTTTCTATAACAAGTTTGACTTAGTCAAAAATGCTACTTTCAGCAAAGAATTTTTTCTAGGATTTAAAAAAATTTTGATTCTATCTTGGTTTTTCCTTGATTTATAAATTTTGGGAAAAGCTAATTTTGAAAAACCTGGTAATAACTCTCTTATATATTTAGGAATAACCATTTCTGAACTTAGTTTAGATACCATTCTTCCAAGTCAGAGTTGAGAATTTTGTAGGTAAATGGATGCAACTTGAAACCATCATGCTTAGTGGAGTCAAACTCAAGGTTAAATATCACATGATTTCTCTAATATGAGGAACCCAGAATAGAACCAAATTTTATAGAACCAAATGGGAGTGACAGTGGCCATGAGCAGGGAAGTATATGAGGGAAGCAGCAAGTGAACGAAAGGTGGGACGGAAGGGATTGTAATGTTGATGCGATATATATGTACACAAAACACTCAACCTCAATGTAACTAACCATTGTGTATCACACACACACACACACACACACACACACACTAATAAAAATGGGGAAAATGTAAATACTTTGAACAGTGTAACAACAAAATAAAAAGTACCCTGAATACCTTCTACTACCCAGATTTTTCCATTATTGATATATTGGTCAACTACAGTCCAGTTTTTTTCCTCATATTGTGTATATACAGCATATACACAATAAAATACTGTTCCATTGGGGAAGTTGGGTAGCACAAATATGTATGGAAGTGCTACATAAGTGTTGGGAATTATCACTGTTAAGCTACTGTGGTGACAATGAGAAATCTGCCAGGTGACAAGCAACTGCAAACGATGTGCCCTGTCCTTCGTCCTTCCCTGTTCTTGTCTGCCACCTAGCAGGATGCTCCTGGGCCAGTTATTGAGCTTACCTGATATGGCAGCTGCAGCCATTGTGGACGGTCTATGAAAGCTCAGACTCTTCTCGCCTTGCAGAGATCTTGCTGCAAGTGCTTGCAGGTGTCTCTGTGCAGTTTTCTGCAGAAAATACTAGTATCCCCAGTGCCCACATCTTGCAGCTGACTTGCACTGCGCAGCTCCAATGTGTAGAGATAGAAGAGATTCAACACCTCTCAACCAATTGGCAGAAGCTTCCAAATGCACAAATCACACCCAGGTCCTTATCTCGCCTCTCCCCGGAGGGGAGTTCTACTCAAGGCACCAGCTTCTTCCATCTTTCCCAGCCATGCTGAGTTCCTGGCTTTTCAAAATACTCAGTGAATTACTGAGTGCTGCTGGTGTGTGTGTGTGTGTGTGTGTGTGTGTGTGTGTGTGTCTCCCAGAAGTCATATGCTAGAGATGTGGTTGCAATTGCAGCACTAGTTAGAGTTGGGACCTTCAAGGAGGGGATTAGTTCATGGAGATTTGCTCTTATGAAATAATTATTTCCTTTGTGACTTCTTAAATCCTAAGAAAAAACAGTAAAAGAGACAAATAGTGGCAAAAGTTGTGCTTGTAATTTTAGATGGTAGAATCAAGAGAAATGCGGGGACATTTCTGAGAGGATGTCACTTGAATGAGCATCTCAAGACATGGTGGCACTGAGCTATGTCAATATCTGTAGGAAGAGTATACCATTGGAGGACACTGCAAGTACATGGGCACCCAAGTGGGAGCAGCCCTGGAGCACCTAGGAATGTGCAGAAGGCCACTGTGGCTGAAGCAAGGTGCAGGACCAGGAGGAAATGTGGTTAGAGATGTAGAAAGGGTTCCAATACCATAGGAGCTTGGAGGTTGTTGGCATTTTTTTGGATCTAATCAGAAATTCTTAGAGAAGTGTGCGTGAATAGTCTGTGAATCAAAAAGATTCTTGTGGCTGCTGTAGTAAGAATAGCCTTCCGAAGGGGAAACAAGCACACTGGAGTACACATACCTGTCTCTGTGGGTGGCCATGGGGAAGATGACTGTTGAGAACAGAATCCTGAGGATGGGGCTTGAATCTATGAGCTGAGGTTTTTTTTTTTTTTTTTTTTTTCCTCCTGAAGAATGTTTTCTTTGAGGACTGCATGGAGCTGGAGATAGGAAGGAAAGTGGAGGAAGTTATAGACCTGATGCTGGATGCTGCCTTTTCCCCACATTTATGTTTTAGCACAATGTCCTAAAGACTGTAAGAATTCTTAATTTGAGCTTGGCATTCCAGGTAGTTAGGCAGGAATATTTGTCAAGGCAGAAGAGCAGAACCTATCTTACAGAACACTTTGTTAGCTCGTTATAAATCTTTAAAACTTTTTAAATGGATGAATTATGGTCATCATTTGTGCTTTTCCTTGAGACTTGCAAATGTGGTAGCAGCTTTAGCTGACTGCTCATCACTATTGGGCCAATTCTGGATAAACAATTCTGGATAAATTGTCACTTTGGCACACTTTGTGAAATAAAATTTGTTCCAGCTGGAGTTCTGGATTTAATTTTCCCATGTTATATGTAAGTCCACTAGATAGAGTAGAAAATTTTGAGGTTATGTGGAATTTCCACTTAGGAGTTATGATCATATTTATTTGGTACCACTTAAGTCAGTGTTAGGGTTGTTATTGCCTTTGCTCAGATCCCCAAGCCTTGGAATAGCTATTTTTACTGGGTTGCTTTCCAACACGCTGTGGCCTATAGAAGTAGCATTAGGACACAATCACACTTTCACAGCAAGGATTACCACCACCCCCCAACTGCAAGTAGTAAATGAGAAGCCCTTGCTTAGATGAAGATCTTGGTGACTACATCTGTTTCTGATGCAAGTGCACCATTTCTGTTCTCTTAGCCAGTGGCCAATCTGAAGTTGATTGGTTGCTTCTCTTTATTGTATCCCACGAACTGACCATTTGGTCACTTGTACTTAGTAGACTTTTCCTGTTTTAGCTTGTCCCGAGATAATCTCTCTTACCTTATAGGTATTTTTGTTCATGCTCTGGACCTGGAGTAGCTACCACGCCCAGTGCTCAGTTCCTCTTCCTCTGGCTGAACATACAGAGGATGGGCATGAGTAGCTGAAGCTTAGAAAAAATTTTGCAATCCTTAGAATCTAAACAGAGGAACACTTAGACTAAGGGTGGATAGAGCTGACTCATGGTAGTGCTAGTGGCGGTGGAAGCGCCCAACTGAGTCAGAGTACTGCTGCTGAGCTCCCTAGAGGAACTGTTTCCTATCTTTGCTTCATCTCACTGGGCTAGTTGTTATTTCTGTGAGTTCACCTCAGTCTTTCCAGTAAGTTCTTTTGCTTTTTGGACTTGGCCAGCACTACCTGGAAGAGGAGAACCTGGAACGAATGCTGCCCCTCAAGCCAGTCCTACTTTCTGCTTTCTGCACTAAGTCCAGACTATTTTACTTCACTGCTTTGAAAGTCTACTCTTCCACACACCCCCCCCCCCCCCCCCCCCCCCCCCCCCCCACCCATAGTCATTTCCTTACTAACTGACTGACTGGGGGGATGGCAAATCAGAAATTACTCCAGTTTGCCATGGAGAATTTTCTGTCAGAATTAGAATTGAATTTTTCTCTCTTAGAATTTTCAGCCCCATGTGGTAAATTAAAACCAAGATAACAGACCCATACATCCTGCTTTATACGTATGTGGACAGCAATTCTTAAATTTTTAAAAGGTCATACATTGAAGAAAAATTCTAAAATAGATGAGAGCAATGTTATGTTTCTTTCTTTTAAGGCAGTGTATGTTTCAGAAATTGATTTTATTAATTCTTCCTAATAAACAACCACAAAACCGTAGTAATTAACAGTAGAGAGGGTTTAATTAGTGTATGCACCTGCAGAGTACAATTTCTCAGGCTGAGTTTGGCTCTTCCTGTGGGCTGAGTGCTGGTTTTATTGTCTGTAGGTGGTCCTGCAGATGTGGGATGCTTTCTCACCGGTCTGGGTGGTATCGAGGTTGAACTTGGCTGGGGTGACTAAGCAACTCGCCTCTGGCCCTGTGTATCTTATCCTTCTCCTGGGGCTGTAGGGATGGCATGGTGCATCCTGGTGGTGGTGGCAGAGGGTGGGAGCAATTAAGCTTAATTATGCAAATGTCCCTGCTGTGTCTCACTTATCCGAATTTCATTGGTCTAAGGCAAACCAAATGGCTGAGCACAGGCTTGGGGAGGATTCCAGTTATAGACAGGGGTACAGATTCTGGGAGCAGTGACCAACTGATGTCGTTATTACTTTCCATCTAACCTGGGAGTAATTTTCTTCTTTTTCTTTTTGTGTTTCTGCATTTTGACATCTTTTTTCCAATAAATACCTATGGTTTATTTCAGGGAAAATTTCAAGTTAGAGCATACTGAAATAATTGAAAGTTTAGAAAGAATTATATATATTATATGCATTTAGCCTTCACAGTCTAAAATTTGGAGTGATTTTTAAAACCAAAGTGTCTAACCCACTTGAGTATTCAAACCCTTTTCATGCTAGATAAGTACCTTTTTCCTACTCACCGTGACTAGAACTGGGAAATGAATGCTGAATTTTATTTCACTAGTAGACTGGAATGCACAAATAGGGCTCTGGCTGGGATCAGGTGCTGTGCGCTGCTGTGCTAGGGACTGCCAATGAACTTCCTATTTCTTATGTGGCTTACAGTGAGCTTGGAATTCTGTAAGACTTGATGACAGTGCACTGCAGTCTACTCATTTCTTTCCTTCCTTCCTTTCCTCTTTTCTCTTTTCTTTCTGTTTTTGGGGGTGGGTACTCAGAATCAAGCCCAGGGCCTTCATACTGAGCCACTTGCCCAGCCAATTATTATTTTTGATTTTGAGGTAGGATCTCAGTAAGTTGCTATGTTACCCAGGCTAGACTCAAACTTGTGAACCCCTTGCCTTTGTCTCCCAGAGCACTGGAGTTAACAGGCCTATTCCACTGGGTCCGGCTTTTCTTTTTGTTTTATGTGAATTGCTTTTATAGTCATGACTTAACAGCTTAAAATACTTTTCATCTTAAATGTCATATATATCATTTATATTGATATATACAGTTTTATAAGTGTAAAATAAAATTTCAGCCCTTTTAAACATTTCTGTGAAGGATTCTACTGTCTCCAAAATGCATCATGATTTTTCAGAAAGTGGTGGAATTCTGTCCCGAGAACTATGTCTTTAACACAAAATCAAGCACATAAAGTTTCTTCAGAAGAATGTAGAAATAAGTGGGAAGACCAGGGAACTGAAGGTAGGTTTTGGTAAGATGTCTTATTCCAGGATAGTATTCAGAAACTATGTAACAGAAATTGAAAATGACACCTTAGCTAATTCCCAAGTTATTTATTTATATATTTATAACAAAAAATCAATGAATAGGAAAACAAGAACCAATGCACCTGCTCAAGGAAAAGAGGTATTTCCACCTCCTTGCCCCTTATATCCTGTTTTCCAGCACGATTAAGTCTAGTTGACAAAATTATACATATTCACAGCATATAATGTGGTGTTTTTATATATGTAATATATATATATATATATATATATATATATATGAAAATGATCAGATCAAGCTAATTAGCCCATTGATTAACTCACATAATTATTATTTTTGTTTGATGGTAACAATGTTTAAGATTTACTCTAACACTTTTTAACTATACAGTACATTATTAGCTATAGTCATCATGCAATAAAGCATATCTCCAGAAGGTGACTGAAACCCTTTGATCATAATCTCTAAATTCACTGTCCCCAGAGTTGGTAAACAGACGTGCAATATTGTTCTTTTTTTTTTTTAGACAAGAAAGTTTTAGTGTTTAAGGGATCTTTAAGCCTTCAGAGGGATGTATAACATTGGTGAGCATAAACTCGACTTTATTGAAGATATTTATCCTTTTTGAACTACATTTTATGGCTTATTCTGATCATGAAACAGAATTGACCACAGTCATGGTTCAATTGTCAAGATTAAAAGAAATGCCACCTAGGTGTCTGTCCAGACTGCTCACCTGAAATTGGTATCCTCCCGGTCACTTTTTGTTGCTTTCTTTAATACAATTACCACCATTCATAGTTATTTAATTACTTGACTATTCATTCATTTATTTCTTCTTTCTGCTCTTTAGCAGCAAGGACTGCACCTGTCTTCATTGGTACCGCTAAGGCTTACAATGCCTGCTTATAGGAATGAGGAGGAACCTTAAGTGTTTACACTTAGGAACAATATTGGTTAATTATTTGCCTTTTAAGTCAATTGTTATTAAACAACAGAGGCAAGTAACACAGGACCGATAGACAGTTGCATCTCTCCTAAAAATCCCATTCACCAGCACCTTCAAAATATACTGGTTAATTGTATCATTAGCTTGTTAGTAATGATAGGAATTATAAAGTAAGAATTAACACTGGAGATGACTTTAAAATGTTCTTGGTAAAACAGTGTCTGGGATTCATGGTTATTGGTATGGTATATGTTTCTGATCCTGAGGAAAACTTATACTTTAGAATCTACTCAATGAAATATGGCTTGGTTGTGTGGGCTGCCTTGGGAGGATGCATTGCACGTGTTTGTGTGGGTTTGTTGACGTAGCTAAAATAGTGTGAATACAGATGAGAAAGTCACGGAGAAAACAGAAATGGTCATTTTTTTTCCTCAGGAGATAAATAATCAAAAATATCTAGCTATTGTTTATAGCTAATTCCTTGTAGGTCATAGTGCTTTCTACTCAAGAGTCAGAATAAGTGTCAAGAAGCAATTCATGTGATAATTTTTCTTAGTCTTACTTTTGCTCTGGAATTGCTTAAAATTTCTGTGTCTAAAATAATAACCAATGCTGCGGTGGCCCTATGATTCTTCACAGAAGGGGAGTTGCACAACCTCTCTACATTTTTTTTCCTTGAGTTTCCATGTTTATGAGCTCGTATGTTATGTATTTACATACAAAACATAAGCCACAGTTTTTTTTTTTTTAAATCACCAATTTGGGCTCTCCTTTTCCTTTCCATTGCCAGAACTTTTGCGTTAGGTTTTTAGGTCTGCTATAACAAAATACCTCAGACTGGTCAATCTAAACACAGAAATGGATTTTATTGTATTTTGAGGGTAGAAGTATAAGATCAAGGTGTCTGCAGAATTGATTCCTTCTGAAGGCTTTGAGAGAAGGATGCCTCACAAGCACTTCTTGGCTTATAATTGTCCTTTTTTGCTGTGTATCTTAAAAACATCTTCCTTCATATGCCGATCTATATTCTATTTTTCTTCTTTTATGAGCAGCAAAGAGATTATATTAGGACCCTCCCAGATGACTTCATTTTCACTTACTTCTTTTAAGATTTACCTGATTTTTAACCAGGCCTTATTCTGAGGTATTAGGGGACAGGACTTCACAATATGAATTTGAGGTAAGGTACAATTTGGCCCATACATCTTGCCTTCAGTAGAGTCCTGTCCTTGATACCATGAAATCAGTTCTAAATAAGCCTGATGGTGGAATGGTTCCAGTAGAATGAAATAAGTGGGTGTAGGTGGAGACTCCCGAGACTTACATGTCCAAAGAGAAGGGATCTCCTCAAATATTTATTGAGTTTTCCAGATCTTCATATATGGTTCTTCCCATTGGTTACAAAACACTTGTCAGGCTTGTGTCTGTCTGTGTGGGTGGAGACTACACATTCTGCTCAGCTCCTGAGAAAATTCTAGTTTGGATGGGAAACAAGAAAGACAAAAGTTATAATTTTGCTAAAACAAGCAACACTACATAAAAAAATCTGTAGCAAATCTCTAATTCAAAACTATTGTATTCAAAACCAATATCTTCCTTATCGTCAGGTGTTGCCTGAGGTCACACACACACACACACACACACACACACAGAAGCAGATCAACTCCACCAGGAATGTGTTAATAAGAAAGGCCTTCCAGAATTGCTTCTTGTACATGGAATCACCATTCACATGTCAATTACAGTATTAAAAATTACTAAAATTAAGTCTTGCTTCATTTCTCCCTTATACAATAAAGTAATAATTATAATAATAAGACTATTTATTGGCTCCTCACCAAATGCCATTCATAACTCTACAAGATTTTATCACTGTTTTTCAGATAAGTAAATTTAGTCTTATGATATGTGTCTTTTTTCCCCACACAGTTTTATTAGTGCATATAGTTATATAGATTAATGGATTTCACTTTGAGAGAATTGTACATATATATAACATCTTTAATCATTCAGAATGTGTGTTTTAGTACATGCAGGTCTTATAACAAAATCCCAGAGACTGGTAATTTCTGATCAACAGAAATTTATTTCTCACAGTTTTGGAGATTGGGAAGTGTAAAATCAAGGCATGGAAAAATTCTGTGTTTTGGGAGGACTCACTCCTTCATAGGCAGTGACCTTTTACTGTGGTTTCACCTGGTGGGAGGGCAAGCAAATTCTCTCCAGTCTGTTTAGTAAGGACAGTCATGCCACGCAGGAGGGTTATTTGCTTGGGTCTTGGTAACCTCTTAAATGTTCCGCCTTTTATATTATATTATATTATATTATATTATATTATATTATATTATTTATTATACTGGTTATTTGCTTGGGTCTTAGTAACCTCTTAAATGTCCTGCCTATTATATTATATTATATTATATTATATTATTTATTTTACTGTTTACACTAGGGGATTGAGCTCAGGCCCTTCACACTGAGTAATAGCTCGAGATATTTTTGATTTTTAGTTTCAAGACAAGGTCTTGCTAAGTTGCTAAGTCACCCAGGCTGGGATTGAATTTGTGATCTCCCTGCCTCTGCCTCCCAGAGAACTGAGATTAATGCTCCAGTTTTAACAGTATTATGCAGGTAGGCTAGTTTCTGGCATGCATTTGAGCAGGCCAAACCCACTTGAAATCCCAGCCTATCTTGAGGATGATGCTTCTATGGTTCTGAGTGTGGCTCCTATAACATGCCTAGCTCTTGACTTCGGCTCTTCTCCATGGGCTTGTGTCTAGCTTGTTACTTCTTGTTCTATGGCATGTGCTTTGCATTTAAAAGGCCATATCCTAAAATGCCTACACAATTTTCAAGGAGCCTAAAATTTTAATTTGCAAAATAGTCAAAGAATATTTCATACTATAATCTAAAATGCTTCAAATAGTCAGCTCTTTAAAAATGTGCCTCGTAATGCAGACATGGTATATGCAGCAGCCATCTGTCCAGTTACAGTGTTGGTAATCGACAATACTTTTGAATCCACATCTCCTAATATGTTATTGCTGGGCGATGCTTACCAGCAGTTTTCATAGAATCATGTCTTTTGCACTACAATAAAAAGCAATCCTCCATTTCAGTGCAGCTATTGAGCAAATTGAAATTGCCTTTTTAAGTTTTAGAGGACAAAAAAGTAGTTAAGGATATTTGGCTCGAGATAATTGCTTAGACTATTGGTGAAAGCCAAAGTGATTTCTTATAATGCAATAACCACTGCATTTTAAATGAGTAACACAGATGGGTTTTCCTCAGTGCATACATAAATAGCTGCATGAAACTCAAACTTTTGTGAAGAAAATTACATTTGAAATACACAATAACCCTGAATTAGTTTTAAGATATTTTTGTTAGTAAAATATTTGTTTCATGTACCCAGCATTTACTAATATAACCTTAGCTATTTAATTACAGTTTTAAATTTGTTAACAAAGTGAATGTGCATTTAAAATACATATAAGGTATACATATACATTTTATATAACTGAAGAAAAAATGTACTTTTCCCTAAATTGTTAAATACAGCTAGCCTTCCATACCTATGATTTTGCTCCTGTGGATTCAGCAAAGAGTGTATGGAAAATATAGTCAGACCCACTACTATGTTTAATAGTATTGTGTTGAGTATGTGTAAATTTTTCTTGTTATTTCCTGAACAATATAGCATAACTACACTTTGCAAATAATTATATTGTAGTAAGAATCGTAAACAGTTTAGAGATTGTTTAAAGGATGCAGAAGGTTGTGGGTAGATTATATGCAACTACTAAGTCATTTTATATGAGAGATTCAAGCAATCATAGATTTTGCTATGAGGAAAAGATTCTGAAACCAATGCCTCCTTCATATCAAGAGTGGCTAATTCTGTGATGTTTCTAAAAATTGTGTTTCTAAAATTTTCATACAGTGTTATCAGAAAATAAGTATTAAATTAAGAGAAATAATAATAGAGTACTACAACTTGAGAGCAGAAGCTAGCCAGTATAAAAAGCTGTAGGTAAGGGCCAGTTTTATGTTTTTAGTCCTCATATGTAGTGTGCAGCTTATGTTTTAGGAAGTAATACTTGAACAATTTCTGTTGTGTGTTTAGTAGTATCATAGTTTAGATTTTAATTTGTCTTTCGCATGAATGAAAATTGAACATCTTTTTTATGTGTGTGTTGACCAATCTGGTGCCATACTTTATGAAATGCCTGGTCAACATGTTGTTGCCATTAAACATTACCCTCTTTTTACCAAATATTTCTTTTTACCTTTATTTGAGAAAATCAGGAGTTGACAAGAGTCACTCATTCCTTGGTGGAATTTGGCTTTCTGTTGATTTCCTGCCAGAGAACTTTAAATCTGGTATCATCTTACTCACTTTTATATATATCATGAATTTTGCCTCTGGTTCTTTAGTTTTTCCGTTTTTATTTAATCACTAAATTCTTTTTGGGTATGTATCCTCTCTCTTATAGTCTATTGTCAAGACCTGTTGGATGGGTATGGACACTGTATGAAGTATGACCGAAATGTACAGCAACTGCCTTTCCTTCTGAATGTGCTCATGTTGCTGGTCTGCCACTTTCTGAGCACTTCAGGAAGCCTCTTTCCTACTTTTATGAGATGTGATTAAAATCCAATGAGTGCTGACACTTAGTACCATACAGTGGAAAGGTAGGAGCCTGGGACCTTGCAGGTGTTCTCACCTACCTCATTCATTAAATCCAGTACTAACTATGAAGCTACTGCCTGTCTCCAAGCATCAAAAAGACCATGAAAGTTAGACATTTTGAATTGACTCAGGACATCTAGGCAGCTAGGTCAATGCAGCTAAAGACATTGAAGAGGACTTCTTAGACCTTTTTTTTTTTTTTTTGAAGAGAATTAAGGGGAGTACATGTCTTTTACTGTAATACATTAGAAAAAAAAATATTCACCATACTTTTTGATCATACCTCATGTATCCCTGTAGCTTTATTTAAAATTATAGTTTATATTATTATAATACTAGTAAATATATCAATTATCACAATATAATATATATTATATAGAGCAAAACTTTCATGTAGATTTGGATTTTCAAGATTAGTGTTGGAGCCCCTTAGACCATGAGGGATTTCCCTTATTCATTCAATTAGATTCTGTAATCTTTATATTTTCTACCTTTAAATTGTTCTTGACATATTCCCTTAAGACATCTTAAATGTTATCATAGGATGAAACTATTGCAACTAATTAAGAAGCAAATGGTTGCATGGTTGTTAGAATGGCACTATTTGTGTATATGTGTTCTTAGGACAAAAGGCCCGTCTACTATTTAAAATAATATGTTCTGAACATCTAGAATTATATATTATGAAAAAATAAACCTCTGAGAAACAAGTAATTCGCCTTTTATGATTGGAAAGCTTTATCTTCACACTGAAAGATTAATGAGAGAAAGCTACAGTTCGTGTGTGTGTGTGTGTGTGTGTGTGTGTGTGTGTGTGTTGTTTTGTTTTGTTGTTTCTATGGACTGAAAAAGAGAAATTGCCTAATGCTGTTGTAAACATATGGTCTTCTCTTGGAAACAGTCATAAGGTTTTACAGATAGTATAGAACATTAAAAATAGGATTTTAGGTGGTACATTCCTAGCCTTGGCTAGAGGACAGAACAAATGTGCAGTGGTTTTATGAGCACTCCTGATGGGTAATATTTATTTTTATTTGCTCTTCATTTATATTTAGTGCATGCTGTAAAACTGCATAAGGCCATCAAGTAACTTTAGAAGTTATAATGGGAATGGCTCCTAATGAAGTCTTCTTTAAAAAAGATTCACTTTGAAGTTTATTAGAAACATATTCAGCTGAGTCAAGCAGCCTTTATGCATCATAGAGTTAATTCATACACATAATAAAACATTTCCATGTGCTTGCAGACATAACACAAAGATCAATAATCAGAAGGAAGCAGAGGAATGAAAAATACATGGTAGATGAGGCTGGTTCTGTTATGAGGCGAGAGAAGAAATATTCAAAGCGTAGTGACAGATTAATATGGTCTGCCTTACATTTCACTTGCTATATTGCAAAAGGGTTGCATTTATTTTCAGAATTTTAATCAAAGCCACTGAAGGAGAAAAGTGGGCATTCAGAAAATTGAAGGTAGTGGATGACTAAGGACTTTCTGCAGAATCATGCATTCTCGATGGCCTGTTATCTTCCTTTATTTTTGTAAGAGCATTGTCTTTGACTTTTGTTGAGCTACGAGGTATCTGGCTAATGAAATTATCATAAATGGTAACATCAAGACATGTAGAAAACCTCTTTACATTTGCCTTGAAAAAATGTTGAAAGATAATACAATTATTGGTTCTTGATATATGTGGTCTTTAAAAATACAAACTTAAGCTGCGCATGGTGGCACATGCTTGGAATCACAGCACTGGGGGAAGTTGAGGCAGGAAAATCATGATTTTGAAGCCAATGCAGAATACTAGAGTCTCCGTCTCCAAAGCAAATACACACACCAAACCAAACTGAAGAGAAAAAACCCCAACAACTTAGTAGAAATCACTTTAATATTTTCAAAATTTAAAGTTTACCTTGACCTTGTGATATCCCTAAGATGATATGAAACATAAAGGATGAAAAGATAAATATGACCTTAAGTGTAGTAGTTACTGCCTCATTGATAGTCTACATAGAGGCTGGTGGCCTGGCTGGCTGTGTGAGAGTCCTTGCCTTCACCACAGTTCCTCACTTCCTGCCCAAAGCAAGGGACAGGAGACAGGGAAGGGTATCAGAGGACTTGGAAGATTTGGCAGGACCTTTTCTTGCTCAAAGCTAAACAGCAGGGACAAAGTAAGTGCCCGCGAAGCTAGGCAGGTGAACTTAGTGATTTAAGTTAAGGGAACCGTGGCAAGTGCCACTAGAGCTTAGTGTTAAACTGTTGTGACTAAGAGGTTGGCGAAAGGAAAGCTGTTGTGATACCTATGTGCACAAAAGTCTCAAGTTTAATGCAACTATTGTGTAGTGTGTGTGTGTGTGTGTGTGTGTGTGTGTGTGTGTGTGTGTGTGTGTGTGTGTACACTAATAACAATGGGGGAAAAAGGGAGAAAGAGAATGAGGAGTGGTGCTTAGTTAAAGGGGCAGCTGTTACCCAACTCTGATCAGGTTTGTGCCAAGTAGACATGAGCTCTGCCATTGTAGTATGAAAACTGTATTTTAGAACTGTACTGACTGTGATTTCTTTGGAATGCCCCCCACTTAGAAACAACTGAATTCATAAAATCCAGTAGTTTCTATTTGTTAATAATGTTGTATCTTTATTTATCAGCTATGTGGGAGATAAGCCATCGTTTATAGTACACTTAACCTATAGCCAAAGGTGAGATTGTAAAGCTAACATTTTCCAGCAATATCATCACTTTAGTTACAAAATATATCTTTTTAGATCATATTACTATGAGTCAGGTAACTGGACGATCTATAAAGATGAATAATATGCATTCTGTATCTTTGGATCCTGGCAAAGATGTACAAGATATAAAGTAAGTGCAGTAAAAATAAAGATCATGGAAGGTAGCATGTTTCACGTTACAATTAATTATTTTAAATTGAGAACAATCTGACTTCAATATTTATTTTTGTTTCTAACATGTAGAAATTCTATACAATTGAGTGTTTTCTCTTAGCTTTAATTCTGAATTTCTATTTTTTTGTTTCTAGTTAGTGCCAAATTATAATACTGCTTATATTTTCTCCCATTGCTGCAATCTTTATATACTGAATAATATTTGGATTCTGAGGAGATTATGTTAGTGCTTTTAAGGAAAATATAGAAGCATTTTGTTGAACTATAAAATAAGAGTCATTCCTTATATTATTTAGTAGTTAGTTTTTGTTTCTGAAGGGAGTAGCAGCAGACATCCTTTACTCTAAGTCTTGACACCAACTCTGAGCAGGAAGGAAATTGAGATTTTTTTTTTTGTTCTGTTAAGGCATAGAAAGTGATATAATTATTACAGATACTGTTCTGAGGTTCTCTTTCCTGTGTCCCTCTGCTGTGGTAGTCACTCTCATGGGGTTGGGTTTATGCTGTGTGAGTTTAGCATTCTGGCGTCCTAGAACACAATCTGAGCTTTAAGCTTTGAGGCCAAGGTCCCGATGCTTCCTTCATGGTCCATATCATCCTTCCTGTACTGTCAGGGACCTGGTCACCATTCCTTCTCTGAGCGTTCTCAGCAACGTGCCTTGTCATGTGTCCTTCTGTTGGCTCACCCCATCTTTCAGATGTGAATCGGGCTGACTATTCCATATGGCCTTGATTAAAAGACATTAATTTGTTGAGTGGATTATCCAGTGCTTTCATGTGTGGACAACTCTTCCCACTTGAAGTGAAACAAAGATCTAATGTTCTGTGAGGCAGCCTGTCCAAGACTCATTAACAATTGCCTAGCAGTCTGTTGTTCTTAGAACTTATTAGTATCAGAATTAGAACCCCAGAACTTACAGCCTAGAGCACCTACTATGACATCATCGTGTAGTCTCATTTTCTTAGAACCATTACTAGGAATGAGCAACATCCCAAGATCAAGATGATTTTTCAAGAAATTTTATCACTTGTTCACGCTTAAATAGTCACCAGCCAGGAAGTAGGGTTGATACAGAATTAACTTCAGATTTAAAAAAAGGGAAATATATGAGTTTTGGTTTTAGTTGCTTCCCTAAAAGTCAAAAGCCAAAGTAAACATTAACTTGCAGATATCACCATATTGGCACTGACTGGTCACTGTCGTGCACTCTGGTGTCATTACAGCTATATTCTTTTTTTTCTTGAGAAACTTAAGTCTCATGAGAAAATGGCCATTAAAACCTTGAAAAGAATTTTGAAAGCTTTCACAAAGTATTATTTTGACCTTATTTAGAATAAAGAAAGTGGAATGTGTATAAAAAGAACAAACATTTGCCTTAAATTAAAGTTTGGGGTGCTCAGCCTTATTTCAATGTTCATGGCTAATCTAAATTCCTATAGTAAAATGGAGTTTCAATGTGAGCCTTTTTCTGGTGCACAGAGGGAGGGATTAGGGTGATTAAGTAAAGGCATTTTCGTCGGATTTTATTCTTGGCTCCAACATGGATTTTATTGGATTTCTTTCCTGAGCCACCAGCCATTGTGTTATAAACATACATCACTTGCTGCAGCTTGGCTGCTGTGAAACACAGTGTTGTATCTGCTCTGTTGAAGGAAAAATCATTTTCAAACTGCGTATTTCACATTTTTATGACTTTTGGAAGAAAACATAATACACCCCCTGGAAGTTATAGTTTCTTAGTTTTATTTTCAGACCCGGGTGATTGTCTCTTCCCACACATGTAAAATCATGTTCTACTTTCTGAAGATTATTGAGTGTATTGCCAACTAGTTTTAAAAATACATTCTTTAAATGTTGCTTTGGCCTGAATCCTGTCATCTCTGTCTTCAGCATGTATTAATGACTGCAATATTAAAAAGTATTTGCTAAAAAGTAAGTTGTGTATGAAACTTTTTGATAATGTAAATGAGAGGAGCAGGCATTTAAAAATACACTAGATTTATATACTTATAAGTGAAAATTTCTAAAATTAATGATATTAGCAAGAGTAGGATAGATTATTCTGTAGTGCAAATTAGCTCTGAAATCTGATTTAAGACATTCCAAAGGTTAAAGTTGAAAATTGGTTTTTGTCATCATTATATGGTTGTTGAGGCCCTGACAACTCTCCAGTGTAGCCCCACTTTATGTGGTAACTGAAACCCACTCTACCTGCTTTCCCTTTCAATATACGTTTTCCATAGTTCCCTTCAGTGGAGAAAATAGGTTGTTGGAAGCCCGGACGTGATCTACACTGCTTTTACTTAAGTTATATAATCTAGAACAGGGTTTCTCAATGTTGGCACTATTGGCATGAAAGACTGAATAAGTTCTTGTGGTTGGAGGCCTCTGTATGTTGGTCACATGCAAAGCGTATCCATGGCTTCTGCACATTAGGTGCTAGAAACATCTCTTCCAACTATGGTAAACAAGATGTTTCTAGGGCCTCGGGAAGGGAACAAAATCTCACTTGTTGGAAACAACTTAACAGGAAGTGGTTACTTAGCTCACGCCAACTGCAAGGTTCTTGCACAGAATGATCTGTGTTATAAGGAGAGGAAAGCTAGATGGGGAACTGCAACTCAATACCTGATGGGAATAGGGACTTTTCATCATTTCACTTTATATCTAAACATATCTAAGAATGTTGATATTTTAATTTCAGAATAAAATACAACAAATAATGTTGCATTCCTTAAGTAAATTTAGCAATTCCTGAAAGCTAATTAAGATTTACTGAGCTGTAAAATGATACATTTGCAGTAAAAATTATTAAGGGAATCTGAATTTACAATTATTGTATTTGATAAGAGATTTAAAATAAAACCTTAGTTAAAATGCAAGTTTGAGTGTTAGAGAAACCAAATTAGTTAACTGTGAATGTTTGTTTAGTGTTTCTAACATATATTTAATGTTAAATATAATTTTTATTAGATATTGGAATTACCATCTCTAGGCTAGACTAGTTAAGTGTATACTTGTTCATACATATTGATCTCAGTATTTTGCCTGATAAATGTGTTTCTAAATTATAAGTATTAGTCATAGAATACAGGATCTTTATTAGAATGCTTCAGTTAAAGGAATAAAGACCTAGTGGAGCCATTTTCTGGGGAGGTGAGGAGACTGATTTATTAGAAGTTTTTTTTTTTTTCTACCAGTAATACAGACTGGTTTCTTGTTCATGTTACATTTGAATGTACCTCATCACCCCCATATTTTCGTTCTGGGACTCAAGTTGAAGGAGTAGCTCCTAATTTTGTCTGGTGGAAGAAAAAAATAATTAGAGAACCAACCAAGTGATGGCTCTTAAAAATTTCATTGAGACATACTCTGTCAGTTAAAGCAAACCCCTTGGCCAGGGCTGATGCCAGTGAGTGTGGGAAGTACCTCCGCCCACAGGGAGGCACTCAAGTGACATGACATACCAGGGACCAACAGAGAAGATGACAGATGATTGTAAAAAAACAATCTTTTTGCACCATGGACATTGAGATGGTTTGCTAAACACAGGGACAAAACTAGAAGTGGTCACCCTTACCATCCTCTGTGCTTTACTCTGATTGGCTATATTCTTGTCAGTGATGAGAAGAAAGTCAGCCACAGTCTTAGGTTGACTCAACTAGCTACAGAAAGGAAAGGCTTTCTCTCCAGAAGTTAGTTTCCAATATCCCGATGGGTAGATGTGTTAGAAAATTTTGCTTTTTACCGAGTTAGCTGACTGATGATCATTTCTATCTTAAAGTCTTAACAGTAGAGCAAGTAGATTTCTGCTGGTCCAAAATGTCATATCTTGAGTAAGGGAGAGTATTTCTTTAAACCAGGCAGGAGATGATATTAACAGATGCAGATATGGATGCTGGGAATTCCATAAAAACAGGCCTACAATATACAGAGATGGCATCACTATAAAATGCGTGAGTCATAGTAAACCAGGCATAATGTTAGATGCACATAATCTCAGTATTTTGGGAGGCTGAGGCAGGAGGACTGTTTGTTTGAGCCTAGTGTAGTTCAAACTGGGCAGCTTGACAGAACCTTATCTCAAAATAACAAACAAAAATGGAGAGGGGTTATAGCTTAGTGCAAAGGTGCTAGGATCAATCCTTAGTATAGCTAAAAGTAATTACAAAAAAGAGATGATTTAAAAATGAACTTTTCATTTTTATTTAAGGTTTTGCTGCTCTAATTTCATAAACATTTTACCGTAATCCAGGGTAAAAGTTGTACTAGATCTGAAAAATCATTTTTTTAAAAATTATTGCCCAAATATTCCTTAAAAATTTTTCAGTAGGGATCCAGAACAATAAGTCTTACCACTCTATTAAATTGACTTCATTAACTTGACAAAGGGGAGAACTTGAACTTGCTTTCTTCTTGTTCTGACTTTTTTGATGTACTGAGATTCCTTAACATAGAGAATTGGAAAAGAATCAGTGAATCAATAATCTTGTACTGTAGCTATGTCTAGGCGTGTCAAAGAAGAGCTTCCGTGATAGTCACTGACTTTGAAGAGTTTGCCATTAGAGATAGAACACACACAAACACACACGCAGAGATAATGGCACAAGGTTCTATGTAACAAACAACAATGAGCTATCTGCAGCGAGCACCCTTTCAGTTGTTGTCCACGGTAGAGCAAGGAAATCAGAAACCCCAAATTGGAGGCAGGTAGAGAGTCTGGGCTATTTCAAGATATTACACAGTGTGCTGCAGGCTCCATCCTTGGAACATGTCTGTCTAGACAGGCAGGTGGACTATAGAATCAGAAGGGTTTGCCAACAGATTCTGAAAACTTAGCTTTACTCATTAGGACAGTGGTTCTCAATTCAGGGTGATTTTACCCCCAAGGGAATATTTCATAATGTCTGGAGATATCTTAAGTTGTCACAACTAAGGGGGAAGGGGTTACTGGTATTCAGGGGGTGGATTAGACTTCATATATACACATGATATGAACTCTACTCTAGCACAAGGAGTGATTCAGCACAAAATGTCAGTCGTGTCAAGACAGAGGAATCCTATGTTAGGGAATTTTGTGGAAATGAGGCACGTCTCAACCAGAATGGAATGTAAATGAATAAGAAATATAAAGCAGAACTATTTCAAAAATTAAATTCATGGGGTTGTTCCAAAGTGGCTAGAGCCCAGAAATAACTTGGCCTAAAAATTTCTGTCATGATTTCATGTGTTTCAGTTTAGACCCATAATTAGCAGTATATTTCTTTACTGATAAAATCCCAACAAGGCTCTTACGGTTGAAAGAAATGTTAGAGATAATACAGACTTTGGGCCAGTGTTTAGTGTTCAGACTAGTAACGAAATATGTGGTTTGAAGCAGGTGTAAGATTAAAGAGAAGCTCTGGTAGCAAGAGGGGCCCCAAATAAAGAGCATTGTAGTTGTAATGACATACTACTACACAGACCTTACTTTCTAAAATTATTCTTTAATAAGAGGAACCAGACTCTTGACTGAGAAAACCACGGGTGGATATGTGCAAGAATAGGAGCTCACTCAAGTAGCTTTTACCTATAGAACCTATCAAGTTAAGAAAAGAAGATGCTAATGGCTTAATATTTTGTGTCAATAATGCACTTAGTCCTATTGACATCCTTATAAGTAATCAATAAGCATAATGAGAATTTACCATAGATTCTATACAAATGTTATTAATCTTCTAATGAGGGAGTATTCCACATTAACAATTAACATGCAGAGTATTTTGTTTTGAAAAATTGGTTATACTTCTGTATATTTTCAAAAATCAGTTATTTATTGTTAATAAGAGTGGTTAATAGAATGAAAATGAAAGTTTTCTCTCATCATTAATCAAATCCTTGAATTTTTTTGTACTAGTTTCAGCTCTCATATTCTTTCTTTTGTGTAAAAATCGATGAGAATTCTGAATCATCTCATTTAATCCTTCATAATACTCAGAGGAGGAATTATTGTTTTGTTGCCTTAAAATTACTGACTCTGAAGGACACATAGGAACCAAGTGGCAAAACTGGGAGTTAAGTCTGGGGTGTTTGACCAAAGAAAGTTTATGTACTGAACATGTATTATATTCTACTGGTATCAGCCTAATTATTTATAAAAATGGAAAACTAATCATGTCATGTATTAGCTTTTCCATTACTGTGACATAATACTCAACAACCGGAACTTAAAGGAAGAGGGATTTATTTGGCTCATGGTTTTAGTGGGTTCAGTCCATTGTTGACTGACTGTCAGGCAGAAATGGCATGGCAAAAGACATGGTTGACAAAAACTACTCCGACAAAAGAGGGAGGAGCCAGGATAATAACACACCCTTCTAGGTCATACCCTAGTGACCCAGGCCTACTCCTGTATGTCTGGCTGTGTGCTCACCAGTGGGTAAATATGACATCTCCAAGATATAATTACCTCTTAAAAGTTCCACCTCTGAACACATAAGATTTTGGGAGAACAATTTGGGTCTCTAAAACATAGCATGTCATGTCACTTCATACTCTGTAATAGCTTCTCATTTCTATTTGAAGCAAGGCTCAGGATATGTTGCTTTGTGGTAATAGTCTTCAGAGCAGGGATTTAGTACATACTTTCTTAGATACTTTGTAAGAAGTAGAGCACATTAATGATAATAAGAGGAATGATGATGGATTACATCTGCTAAATGTGTAGGGAGGGGTTTGAAGGAGTTAGAATTTCTTCTTAGTAAGGTACATGTAGTGGGCAGAGGAGTGTCTGTCTGGAATTCATGTCTACCCTAACCTCAGTGTATAGCCTAATTTGGGAATGAAGTCTTCACAGACACAAGAAATAATGTGAGGTCATCCTTGATTATTCAGTTGAACTATACTAATTTTAATGACTGTAGGCCTTAAAAGAAGAGAATTGAGTACAGGGATGAGTAGATAAAACAGAAATGTGATTATGAAGGCAGAAATTGGGGTGATACACTTACAAGCTTTGGAGCATCAAAGAAGTATATAACAGAGTCAAGAAATAACCAACCCTGGTGACTAATTTTGAACTTTGGTCTCTGAAAAACTGTGAGAGAGTAAGTTTTTGTTGTTCCAAGCCATCCCATTTATGGTAATTTGTTATGTTTGCCTAGGAAACTAATACAGCAGCATTGCTCCCATATAACTTAGAAAAAATAATTGGCTAGGTCCCATCCACAAGGATTGATGTCCACTTCCCCTTGTGATTCACCACACAGAAACTTTTCACTTCATGCCTACTCTGAAACTAGAATTCTCTCTTCTCATCTGAAGAACCAAATAACACTGGAAAGGGACAGCTAAGGACTTTCATCAGTTGCCCAAGGTAGTACACATTCACAGGTATCATTTGCTAGACAAGAAAAAAGACTCAGGGCACTGAATGTCTTGATTTTTCAAGGGTAGGACCAAGATATAAAGAGTCTGGTGTTTGTTTGTTAGAAGAGGACAGAATGTGAAGGAGCTTAGAGGAAAGTTCAAGGAATGGAGGCTCCTTACTTGCATTGTACTAGGATTTGTGCTCAAAGATGAACTGCTTTTCAAGGGTATCTTACTAGGATCTATACCTGAAGATATATTGAAGGGCAAGATAAAATCATTGCAAATATTTTCATCTATGAGAACCACATGGGAGTTTATTGATTGAAAGAAGGCAGAGTAACTATTTTCAAAAGATTTTATGTTGTGAAGACTTTGGATATTATGTATCTGTCTTGTCTGAATAGCTGACATCTTCTATTTTTAAAAAGTATTTGTGTTTTGTTGTTTGGCTGTGGTTTGTCACAACCAAAATTTATCTTTCTCTTACTTTCCTACTCTAACAATATTGGAGTAGTGGAATCCTTAAACCGTGCTTGGGGTCGTGAGGTACACATTCACATGAATGGATTTGCGATGTTTTGTTTCTCCAAGGACTAAGTCAGTTCTCAGGAGACTGGATTAGTTAATGGTGGAGTAGCTTGTTGCATTGCAAGTTTGACTGCCTTAGCTGGTATCATGCTTCCTCTCTTGCGATGTGACCTCTTCCTCCTACAAAAGGTCCTGCCGTATGTTATTTAGAGTTTCTAGGCAGCCAAATAGTGAGGTAAATAATTCTCTTTCCTTCATAAATCACACAGCTTGATGCATTTTAGCAACATAAAATGGACTGAGAAAATGGACAAGATATCAGAATTTCCCTATCCCTGGTACAGCTTTGGGGCCGTTCTACCCCCCGCCCCATCTTATTGATATGTATAAGTGCAATACATAAATTTTATATTGAACTTGAGTATTTTGTATATATACATATTATGGAAAAATTACATATTCAATCCCTTTTCCTTTTTGACCATCTCCCTCACTTCTCCCTCCAGTTCCCATTACTCCCCACAACAAGTTCTATGCTAATAGTTGTGATCTGGGTTTCTCATAACAGAGAAGCCATTCAATATTTCACCTTCTGCTTCTGACTCACTTTACTAAACATGATGATCTCAAGTTGCCTCCATTTACCTATAAAGACCTCCAACCTACCTGACTTTATAGATGAGTAGTATTCCATTGTGTATAAATACCACAGTGTATCCATTGGTCTGTTGATGGATATTTTTGTGTCTCCCATATTTAGCTATTGTTAATTGTGCAGCTATGGGTATACATGTATCTCTCTTAATGTTGTTTTTGTCTATTTTCGGCAAATTCCAGACGGAGTATTGCTGGATCGAAGGGGATATTTATTTCTAGTCTTCTGAAAAGTTTCCATACTGCTTTCCATAGTGGTTTTAACAGTTTACATTCCCACCAGCAGTGCCGGAGGTTTCCTTTTTCACCACAGCCTGACCAGCACTGATTGCTGTTTGTGTTCTTGATATATGCCATTTTCTCTGGAGTTAAGATTGTATATTAGTGATGTATTGATTTGCCTTTCCTTAATGGTTAAGAATGTTGAACATCTTTTCATGTTTTTATTGGCCATTTGAACTTCTTCATATGAGAATTGTCTGTTTTTTTTTTTTTTTGCCTATTTTCAATCAGATCTTTGATTTTGAGGGGCTTTTCCTCAGTTCTCTGTGTATGCTGGTTATGAGCCTCCTATCTGATGTATTGGTGGTGAATATTTTTCCCAATCTGTCAGTTCTCTTTTCACACTGTTGATAGTTTCCTTTTTTGTGCAGAAACTTTTAAATTTGACATAATTACATTTGTTAACAATGGTGGCTATTTCTTTTGCTTTTGGTGTCTTATTAAGAAAGTCCTTGCCTACACCCGTGTCTTTTAAATATTTTCCTGGTTTGTCTACCAGAAGGTTCTGTGTTTCAGTTTTAATGTCAAGGTCTTTGATCCACTTTGATTTAATTTTGGTGTATGGTAACAGGTGTGTGTCTTATTCATTCTTTTCATGTGGATGTCCAATTTTCCCCTCCTCATTTGTTGAAGAGGCTATTTTTTCCCACTGTGTGCTTTTGACTCCTTTATTGAAGATTAGGTAGCTGATGGTATGTGAGTTTGTCTCTTCATCCTCTCTTCTGTTCAGTGGTATATCTGTTTGTTTTTGTGCCAGCACTGTATAGTTTTTACTACTGTTGCTTTATAGTGTAACTTGATGTCTGGTATTGTAATGCGACCTGTCTTAGTCTTGTTACTCAAGATTGGTTTGGTTATTCTAGGTCTCCTTTGGCCCCACATGAACTTAAGGATTATTTTTTCAATTTCCTGAAAAAATTGTTGGTATTTTGATAGGAATTGCATTGAATCTGTATATCAGTTTTAGCAGTATAATCATTTTGATTGTATTGATTCTGCCTGTCCAAGCACAGGGGATGTCTTTCCATTTTCTGATGTCATCTACGACTTCTTTCTTCAGTGTAATGTAGTTTTCTTTAGGTCCTTCACTTCCTTGGTTTGGTATACTCCAGAGTATTTAGTTGTTTGCTGCGCTATTGAGAATGAGATTATTCTTCTGAGCTCTTTCTCATTGAATTCATTGTTGGTGGAGAGAAAAGCTATTGTTTTTTTTTTAGTAATGATTTTGTAGTCTGCAATTTTGCTGATTTTTAAAAATTATTTCCAAGAGTTTCATAGAGGAGTTTTTGAGGTCTTCTGTGTAGATAATCATGTCATCTGCAAATAAGGATAATCCTCCTTTTCAATGTGTATTTCCTTTATTTCACTTTCTTGTCTGGTTGCTATGGCAAGTGTTTCAAGGACTGTATTGAATAAGAGTGGAGAGATTGGACAGCTTTGTCGTGTTCCTGATTTAAGAGGAAATGCTTTCAGTTTTTCTCCATTAACTTTGATATTTGCAGTAGGCTTGAATTAAGACACTTACATGGCTTGTGCAAGTTTTAATAAAGGCAAATGAGGTGTATTCTGTAGATGTAGGTTAACCACCATTTTCTTATATTCTGGTCAGTAGAATTTCTATGGTAGACAATAATACAAATGGAGTAAAAGTGTCATTAAGGGAACAGTGTTTCCTCTGCACAGTGAGCATCTCAGGTGATGCTCTAGGGTAGGTGGGGAGAGGGGCGAGGAGTCTCCAGATACACGGTTTACATTTTTGGCAAACACAAGACAATATAACCTATTAAAGCATATGAATATTCCCTAGGGTCAAATCAATTATTCCCTCTTTAGAAATATATTTAGCCAATAATATTTAACCCAAAGTTAGTTGCATGTCTGTGTCTGCTGTGAGGATTTGTGGGGCTTTATTGAGTAACAACTGACTTAGTCCTTTGGTGTTTCACCTTAATGAATTGTAAAGTGGATAAAGCAAAGTTTGTCAAAAAGCCATATGACCTGGCATCAGAAATTTATAGCTTAATGGAGGGAACAGAGTTTTGGGAAGAAAAGAAAACTTCTTTTCAATAAGGTACTATTTCAACCTTCTTATTGTTTTGGTTATCCTATGGCTTGTGGGAAGGACTAAAGAACGATATGACCTACCTAAAGAAGGAAAAAAACAGCTGTCTTTAAGAGTGTCAGAATTGATAGGAGTTTTAATATTTCCTCTCTTACTGTCCAGAGCAGAATGTGAGTGAGTGATGGGACAATTTATAAGATAGAGGCATAAATCCATCTCGTTGAGGACACTCAACAAAGAGCAAGATATAATCATTGTGAATATTTCCTCCTGTAAGAATCACATGGTGACATTATTCATTGAAAGAAAGCAGAACAAATATTTTCAAAAGATTTCACATTGTGATGGATTCTGTGTATTTGTTTCATCTGGATAGGTGACATTTCCCATTTTTCAAAAGCTGGGTTGGTATGTGCAAACCAATTCCATTTGTCATGTACAGGTTTATTTGTGGATGTGCTAGAGATTCCCTTTACTCCCTTTGGTTCCATAATGCATTGTCCTTACTAAATAGTGAATCTACTACTTACTCCTGTGTGTAGCTTTAGCAGTAGTGGTAAAAGTATGATGCTTAAAGTTCGTCATTTTCAAGACCAGCTATTTAGTGTTAAAACTATGAGCTAGTCAAAGGGACATTCCCCATGTAAACTCCAGAGAATGAGTAACAGATGTTGAGTTCTGGTCAATAGCTCTTTGATTGTACACTTTTTCATTTAACAGAAGTATTTTGTAGGTCATTAACTCTCAAACTTGGCTGCAAATTACAACTCTTATTAATCTTAAGACAAGATTTAAAAAAGTGATGCGTGGGAACTATGATTTAATTGTTCTGGCATAAATCTAGCATCTGTCTGTTAACAGCTCATCAGTGTTTTCTGTATACACCAGTTGTGAGCATCATTGTGGGTAGTACATACAATCAGGAGATAGGCGAATGATTGTTTTACTCTCAGGAAACTTATATTCTGGTCTAAAAAGAAGGACTGTAAGTAGTTGAGTAACTTCTATAATGGAGGCGAGAGAAACAGGTCTCACACAGGAGCCACTTTCAATAGTAGTCATGGAAGACCTCTCAAGGGAGGTGAGAATTGAACAGACACTAGAATGAGCTTATTTTGCTCAATGCAGGAGGAGCAGAAAAAGACAGTTATTTTTAAGATAAATGAAAATATAGAAATCCCATCCATCTTAATAAAGATAGCTTTATTGTCTTAGAACATTAAGTTTCAGGATCCATCATCTATGAAATCACTATAGTTCAATATTTTCTGAGCACTACCTTGTGTCAAGTAATGTGCAAAGTCCTGGAGGTAGAAAGATGAGAACACACAAGAAACTGTTAATTTGATGATCACATACTTAGCATATTTAGTATAATATGTAACATGCTAACATAGAGATGATGACAGAAAAAAAAAACTTGATTCCACAGAAAGTTGCAGGCTTCATTAAGCATATCCAAAAAGCTATTTTCTGAGCTTGTTTCTATTGATCACTCCTTTTCTCCTTAATTTTGACATTTGCCTTTCTGGTTTAAAAAAAGTCATTTTAAATAGAATTTTGAGCTGAATTATTTTAGACATTGTGCTACGTTTTAAGTAGACTTGGCCAAGTGAGTAATTTAGCATAAGAACATTGACTTCTACTGTGAACTCTAATGGGTATTGTGATTCAGAATGAGCTAGATGTAGCTATTTGGTTGGATGAATTAAAGGGAAAGTAAGTAAAGCAGAAAAGAACAGAAGATAATGCAAAATCATAAGTACTGCTGGAGATTAAAGTAAGCCCACTGTGTGTGGGTGTACAGAAGAGGAAGTGAATTTCAGTTGATAAGAAGCTTTGATGTTCATGTTAAAGCTTGCACTTTCTTTGGGGGCACCCCAGCCATATTTATGCTTATTCCATAAAATGGTACAAACATGATGGAGTGGGGTTTTTTTGGTGAACTCTTTTAAAAAATAAATTAGGCCATTGTTTAGTTATCTAGAAACATCTTTGTAGACAGTTAAAAATATGTTTTTTTAAATTAAGAAGTTTATTTGCTCAGATTTTTTCTAGTTTTTTTTCTGTACTTTATCTCCACTTTAGAAGCAATTCTTGGTGATTTTTAATGGTTCATTAACACTTCAAGGTAACATTCTGTGTTTGGATCCTACAGAAACTATGAACAGGAGTTGCAGAAAAACCTAGTACAGAGAAAACAGGAGTTGGATAATAATAGCAATTTCACAACACTTGTTCCCCTGAAAGCTTAAAACATCCTGCAACATACAACAAGAATGCTGAGAATTCCCAGTGGGAAGGTGGCAAAAATCACAGCCTCCATTTTGAAATGGAGTTTTCCCTGAGAATCTCTGGAAAAGAAAAACAATGTGATGTTATGATTTTATATGTAACCTAAAGACACCCTTGAGGGAAAATTCATACATAATAAATCAAATCTTCTACATAGTTACTATTGACTGTAGATATATTAATTACTTATAACAATGGCAAATTTAAAAAAAATATTACCAGAATAATTCAGCCTTTGGTTAAATGATAAACCTCCAAATTGGTTTTTAATAGTACATATTGTCTTAGTTACTTTTTCATTGCTGTGACAGAATATCTGACATCCACAATTTAAGGTGGGAAGGATTCATTTTAACTCCTACTGTGAGAAGATTTCACACAGTCCACTCCTGGGACAGCTGGCAACGCTGAAGGCACATGGTAGAAGCTGGAGAGCTACTCCAGGCATTGCAGGCAGAGAAGCCAGGTACTTGGAATCAGGACTATAAAGAAAGTTGCCATGAGGGTGCCTCAGGAGTCAGCAAAATCCCACTTTGTCCCAATTAAAAAAGGATAAAGGCACAAGACCTTGCTCTGAGAAGAGTACCCAAGGGCATCCTGTAGGGCCCAAGAGAGAACTGATTGCCAGAGTCCAGCTACCTGGCATTCAGCCATATAGGCACTTGGAGGCTACCGTAGCCTAAGGCCTAAGGCCAGTGGCAGACTTTGTTGTCGTCCTAGTGGTGTTAGCTTCACGGGCATGCAGAATGCAAGAGTTGTAAGGTTATGGGCCACCCGTATTTCAAGGGAAGGCCTTAAATTCCAGGCAATGTGTTCCTGGAAGAGCAGTGCATGAAATTGTGGAAGGACAAGTCTAAAGTGCAGTGGAGACCCCAGAAATTTTGGAATACCAGAAACATGGATCGTCAGCTGAGGAAAGCCATACACTGTGAGCAGAGACATCCCAACGGAGAAGCTATGGAGTTTGCAGCTGGAGGCAGTGCTGTGGGGGCAGGGCTACTCATGCTCCTTGAAGCTCACATCTTGCCACAGTGTACCCCAAGTGTTGAACAGGGAACTACAGGTTTTAACCCTTGTTGTGCTAGATTTGAAACTAGTTCTAGTCTGATTTCTATCTATCCTTCTGTTTCTCCCTTTTGGAATGGAAATATTTATTCTGAGCCATTGTGTGTTTGAAGTGTTTAACTTTTTGATTTTCATGACAACTGAGAGTTTGTGTTTAGTTTTAGAAGAGACATTGGGCTTGAACTCTTGTAGTGCTGTAACTATAGAACCATGTGCTGCTGGGAGGTAGGGCCTGGCTGGAATGGGTAGATGGTTGGGTTGTGACCTGGAAAGATTGTGTCAGCTTGTTGAAATTTGGGGTACCCATATCAGAGCTTTCAGGTTTATGTTTCTGACTGGGCCAAGAAGAGAAGCAGGGGCACCCACCCAGGATATGGAGGGAATGAACTGACAGTTTGTACTAAATAAAGGAAGAAGAAACATTGTTAGAGGTTGCTGCTGGGAAAGTTCTAGTCTTTCCTGAGTCTCCAGAATTCCGGACTTTGATTTGCCCTCACTTGGCTCCTGTTTTGCTTCGTTTCTGTCTACAACGTCATGAGCAGTGCTCCTGCCTCTACCATGATTTTCCACTGTTGCCAGCTGCTGTGGAATGAACTCTTGACACCTCCTGAAACTGAACTAAATGCATCTTTCCTTCCGTAGGTTGTGCATGTCAGGTATTCTGTGACAGCAAAGAAAAAGGAACTAAAATCTATACTTTAAATATCACCCTTCGTTCTTGGAGGATACATTACATTTATTTGATTTCACTTTTCTACCATTTGAAAATGATTTATTACCCTACCAAACTGAATTTACCCTGTCAAATCAAATGTGTGCCTGATGTGTGTGTATGCATGTGGGTATATATTTGCCCTTATATACAGATGGCTTTTAAATACACAATAACTTTTGAATAAACTTTTGGAATAAAATGCTGAACTATAAAAAGAAAATACCATTTCTTTCCTATCACAAGATTGCATCAAATTGCTGTTGGCTTTCCATGTCTGTTGATTATTCATCTGAGGATTCAATCAAATGCAGATAAAACATTTTAAAAATATTACCTGCAATGAATAAAAAACATAGACATTTTTTCTTGCCAATTATCTCCTAAATAATATAGTGTAATAGCTTGTAGCTGTTAATTATGCTATGTCAACCTGAGTGGGTTAACAAATGTCTAGCAGATCAGTAAGGAATAATTTGGTTGTGACTGTGGATGACAGACATATTGATCAAAAAATTGAGGGAAGAAGACCTACTCTTCCTTTTCCAAATATATAATAGAGACTTGGATGCTGGACAGAATAAACAGGAAAGGGAGAAGTGTCTGCTTCCTCTAAGGAGCTCTGGCCTTTGACATCACCTTTGGACACTGATTTTAGTGCAGCTTTACACAGGCTTGCAGACCTTCAACCATGGCCTGGCATAGACTCCATCTTGGACGGATGGTGAATCCTTGATTTACCTTTTCTGTGGCTCCCTCCTTCTTACCCGGGCAGCTGCTAGATCTCCAGCACTCCTTCATGCCGAAGGCCAATTTAGATTCTCCTTCTGATCTTGCAGATAGCTATTGTGGACTGTTTCTGATTCTGTAAACTGATCTAATAAACTCACATAATTTTACATATATATATATATATATATATATATATATATATATATATATTCTATTGTTTTTCTAAGAAACACAACTATTTATACACCACTTATACTGCATTAAATCTAAGTAATGTACAGGTGATTCAAAGTATAAGAAAGATATTTATAGGTTACATGAAAATACATCATTTTACATCGCACTGAAAAATTGTGGGTTGTGTGGTGATAGGGATAGGGGTTCTTAGAACTGATCCCTCGTGGATACCATGGGATAGCTGTACTTTTCAAACTAAGGGTTCAGTTCTGTGTTTCTTTTGAGTTCACCTTTTGAATATCTGTGGACTTTTATTCTCTGGTCAGTAAATCACTCTCTAAAAAGATTCCTTTGACATTTCATCCCAAAGATATCTTGCCAGCTTTCGTCTCACTTCTTTTGCCAGCTAACAAAGACCTCATTTTCCTTAGACCTTCATTTTCTTTTGATGCGGTCCCACGCTTAACCCTTTCAAGTTTGCAGGTGGTCATCAAGCTTGCTTTGCTGGGAATATCAACATAGCAGCCCTACAATTTTTAAATTTCTTTCCTCTCTCTTTTAAATAACTTTCTTTTCTCTTTCTCACTTACAAGGTTGTCTTTCTTTTCTCATTTTCACTGTGTCTTAGGTTAATCTTACATTTCCATGCTTACCTGAATTTAGCTCCGTAATACTTCTTAATTATTTATTTTTTTAAAATTTTGAGACAGGGTCTTGTTCTGTCATCAAGCTGATTCTGAGCTATGTAGCCTACGCTGGCCTCAGAAACTCAACAATCCACCAGTCTCGGTTTCTCAAGTGTGATTATAGGCATGCACTCTCATGCCTACCTTATATTGTGCTGGGCAATTGAGTCCAGGGCCTTATGCATGCTTGGCAAGAACTCTGAATGCTGAGCTCCCTGTCTTCCATAATACTTCACAATGATTTCTTTTCTTCTTAGCAGTGTCCCTCTTGTCTGACTTCTTTTCCAATATCATAACTTCTTATATTTAAGTTCCTACCTTCACATCCTCACTGTGACCTCCAAGGGATTGGGTGCCACTGCCTTTATTACTAGTCAGAATCTTCTGTCCTACTTCTTATCTTCCTTCCTTCTTTCCTTCCTCCTTCCTTCCTTCTTACCTTTCTTCCTACCTTTCTTCCTTCCTCCTTCTCCTCCTCCTTCTGCTTCTTTGACAGAGTCCCACGACATAATTGGAGAAGGGGCAAGGAAGGGAGATTGAACTTGCTGGCTAGCCCAGCTTGCCCTGAAACTCATGATTATCCTACCTCAGCATCCCAAGTGCTGGGACTGCAGATGCACACCATGATTCTTTTAAAAATACCTCCCTCCCAAATAATCCTTAATTTTCACACCTCTTTTTTACACTTTAGTTTCTTGCTCTGCTATATAGGGAAAATGGGAGCATTTATCTTATGGGTTTTCGGTGAGGACTGAAACAATGTGTGATCTAAGTCTTGGGTAGACGATGGTGATGGTGGCGGTGATGGTAGTGACTTGCAAATTTCAGTTCCTTCTCAGTTGCCTACAGCATAGAACACTAACCCACTTAGGCATTCATAATCTTACCCAAATGCTTTTCTTTCTGTTGCCATTTGCTCCCTGCCTATCCACACACTCCATGACACTGCACTTTGAGTCTTCTGTCATCTAAATGGATCATATTGTTTCACATCTCTGCCTTTGCATCTCCTTTTTCTTCTTTTTAGCATAAATTTTACCACTGTCTAGCTCATTTCAGTTGATCCATTGAGATCTGTGGTTGGTTCCTCATTATTGAACAATAAACTAATACAATGATAATAATTATTATTATTAATTTTTGCAATACTTATAATGGAACTAAGGGCCTTCACACTATACTACATCCTCAGCACTTTTTTTTTTTTGGTATTGATTTTGAGGCAGGATCTCACTAAGTCATTAAGCTGCTCAGGCTGGGGTCAGTTTTGTAATATTATTGCTTCTACCGTCAAGATTGCTGGGATTATAGCCCTATGTTGCTGGGCCTAGCTAACACAAAAAATAGTGACACAAAAACATTCATCTCATATAATGGCCCAAGTATTCAGGTTTAGTATAGCTGAGTTACTCCGACTTGGAATCCAGCATGTGATTATAATCAAGGTAACTTTGTAGCTAGTTGCTGGAGGTTCTACCTTCAGGATTCCTTACTCACATGGTTGACAAGTTGGTGTTAGATGTTTTAAGAAGCCCCTGCTTCTCAGAGTACTCTTGAGGACAGCTTTCTACAGAACAAGGGACTCAAGAGCGATCAAGACAGAAGTGAAAGTGTCCTTTATGACCTAGCCTTGGATCCCACCTACTGTATTTCCTCACTAGTCTTGTTGGACATCCAGACAATGCTAACCAACTAGATAGACATATGTCTCTCATGCATTTGGAACATGATTGCGTTGTGAGGATTAATTAGATCAAGTGAGTGAATCCATTTGTGATTTCCTGTTCTGTTAGGAGGCAGACTCTGATTGGAGGGTTAAGTCACTGGGGTGTAATATGGAAGGATTATATTGTCTTTACTTTCTGCTTCTGGCCATGATGAGATGAGCATCTGTTCTTTTTCAAGCTGTGCTGTCATACCCTTCTGCCATTGTCAGCTACCCACGATGGGACTGACTGAGACCTGCAAATTGTGAGCTAAATTAAACCTTTCCTTTGTTAAGTTGTGAGTGTCCCAGTGACACTAAGGGGAAAATGACTAAGATAGATTCTATGTTGTAAATCAGGTATATGCAGGTGCATGGGCTCGTTTCTATGTCTTTTATTCTATTTCGTTGGTCTCGATGTCTGTTGTTGTGCTAGCATCTTACTGTTTCTGTTACTGTGACTTTGTACCAATATTTGAAGTCAATTATTATGATACCTCCAACGTTGATCTTTTTGCATGGAATAGCTTTGGCTTCTATGGTTTTTTTTTTTGTGCATCTACATGAAATTTAGAATTGTTCTTTGTGGTTCTATGAAGAATGTTGATATTTTAATAGAGACTGAATTAAATCAGTAGATTGCTTTTAGTAATATGGTCATTTAAAAAATATTAGTTCTGCTGATCCATGAAAAAGAGAAGTTTTTCATTTTCCTAAAGTCTTCTTCAATTTGTTTTTCAGTGTTCTGTAATTTTCATTAGAGAGGACCTTAACTTGCTTAGTTAGGTTGATTCTTAAGAATTTAAAAAAAAAAAAAAAACTACTGTGAATGGAATTTTTCCTGATTCATTTCTCAATCAGCTTATTATTGTGTACAAGATTGATTTTTGTTTATTGATTTTATATCCTGTCATTTTACTGATTTTTTTCATTATATTTTAAAATGTTGGTGAATTTTTGGGTCTTCTGTGTAAATAAACATATCATCTGCAAACAGGAAGAACTTGAATTCTTTTTTTTTCCTATTCACATTGCTTTTATTTTTCTTGCCTGATTGCCCTGGCTAAATAAGAGTAGTGAGAGTGGATATGCTTGTCTGATTCCAAATTTTAGAGAAAATGAAAAACACTTGTATTATCCTGTAGTTTCTCTATGCACTTGCTTTTTACACTAGACCTTTTCACAAGTTTGTGACTAATGGGAAGGAAGAGACCATGCTGTTTCTTGTCTGTTTCTTTTTCTTTTTCCTGGCTCTCAACCTCTCCCTCCTTTGCCTAAATAAGTGCAAGTAGACTTGGGCTTCTTGGTACCAGCATATGCAGGTTCTGTCCATTCATCTGGATGTAGGAGAGGGGCTCACTTCTCTGTTCCATTTGTGCCTATAGAAATTTGTTGTCTCAAAATGGAGCACAAATTGAGTCACTTTATATTCATTCCCAAAGCATTTAAAATTTATCTTCTGGAACAATAGCTTACTGAAATGAAAACCATTATAATGGTGCTATTGTTTTTCTTGTATTTTTGGTTTTGAAAATGAAAACATACTAGGTACTCACAGTTTCCTTCGTATTTTTTAGAAAGAAAATCTTCCATGTTGTTCAGGCTTTGCTTGAGCCAGAAACTATAAATTTCGTTTTTTTTTTTTTTTTTTTGTAAAAGAAAACATTTCTTTTCTATATGATGCCTAGTCTACCTTAATTTCTGCAGCTCAAGTGGATCAACTGGAGAAATCTCTTGCACAAAGACAACTGCTTTGTGTACTTCATTGCAAAAGGTCAGCTTTACTTTTCACTTTTTTGCTCAATACTTTAAAAAAGTTTTAGCTTGGTCTGTTTTAAGGAAGATTGAAAATAAAATTAATGGTGATGCAGAGAATGGAGGCTTTGTGGCCAAGAGTTTTATCAAAGAATAAAATAAACAATACATTTTTATTTAGACTTCAAATGTTAAAACTAATGGCTTATGTAAGAATAAGTTTCAGATTTCATTCTAGTAGCCAGTTTTGAGCGTTTTTACGTTTCTCTCTAGTGAACCGAATTCAAAGAATTCACTTTCAGACATGAGCAGCCCTTCACATTATGAAAGCTTTAACTCAGATATGCCATTGACTTAGCAAAAGAAGAAACTATTCATTCATTCAATTCTTACTAAATATTTATTAAGCATTTAATATGCATGTAGATGGGTTTCTTAGTTCGCATGACTTTGAACATTTTCTACACTCAATATATAATGTGTTAACACTTTATAATCTCAGAGGCAAAAATAAAACTTAGCCTACACAATTTTCATTGTGTGTTTCTCTTTCTTGATCTTTCCTTCACTTTACTCTATTGTAAACTTATTTTTCAAGTGTTGTTTCATAGTGTTATTCTCCTGGAAGGCTTTGCAGTGTGATACTGTGCAGCAGATACGATGCATTGATTCATTCAACAGCACATTGAGCCCCGCCTTCCTGTACTACAGAGGCCTTGAAAAAGAACATTGGAATCACCCGATTCTCTTCCAGCTAGAGTGAAGACAATGAAGTAGATGACAAAGACCCCTGAGAATGCACCCTTTGCCTTCTCTTCTCTTTATTCCTTCTAGGAATGTGCTGATGACCCTAGTAAATCAAGAAGCCACCTGTGGCCACTAGGATACTAGTAACTCACCAAAGATGGCAGAGCCAATAGGGAGAGGATGTGTGCTTGGTAGGATTATTTAGCTGCTCCACCAGGCCTGGAGCATATTTTCTACATCATAAAAATAATTTCTCTAAACAATTAAGTTGAATCTTGTTCATTTCAGAACATAGTAACATGTTACTTAATTACATATGTTCAGATTTTGTTGAATTAAAAGTTCAACTCTCTTTAAGATTAGGATGTTGGAAAAAACTCAAAGATGGATATCCTTCTATACTCCTTCTTGTCATCCCCCTTTCATTTCTTACAATTCTATTTCAATTTTACTATTAGTTCTACCACCAGGATTCAGTCTAATGTTTTTCTGAGTTTCCTTAAATATATATCTAAAAGATGTCTATAATTGTGGTTGATAATATTTTCAGAAAAGCTTAGCTAATTTTAAAAAATACATGATTTTTGATCATTAATTTATGTCAGTTGGAAAGATAAATCTTCAAGACTTTAATTGAAAGTCTCAGAATAAGTAGGAATAACTATATGGGTATATATATTCAAAATAATTCTGTTCATAGATATTGATCTGCCTGTTATTTTCTCTGAAGATATTTATTGATCATTCTTCCAAATATTGATGAATCTTGGTAATCTGCAATAAATATTTCAAGGTACATGGCTTTGCTTTTTATTTTTATTGTTTTAAAATTTTAATGTTACTTAAATTTCTGAATTTTAAATAGAAACAAAAATGTCCTCATTTTATTAGATGTATTTGCAATACGCAACAGCTACATTAAACTTGAGAGTTTGGGGCTTAAAAATAAGGCAACAACATCATATTCCCTTTATTGCCCTCTTTTCACTTCCCTCAACCCTCCCCTCTGCCAACTCCCAATATCTCACTTATTTGGTTCTATTATGTATTTACACTCCGGATTTTTCACATTAAAGAAGGCATGTGGTAATTAATCTTCTGAATCTGATTCACTTAAGTAAGCATAATGGTCTCAAACTATCTCCATTTTTCTACAAATGATTCATATCTGTCTTTATGACAGAGTCGAATTCCATTGTGTGTGTATGTGTATGTGTGTGTGTATGTGTGTGTGTATCACATATTTTAATCGATTGGTCTATCGATGAATATTATAGTAGCTTCCATGATTTAGCTATTACTATCTATGCTGCAATAAACATGGGTATACATGTATATCTGTTGCATCATGCTTTTAACTCTTTTGGGAAGATACCAGAAAAGGTACCACTGGATCAAATAGAATATCAATTTTCTCTTTTTTTGAACAATCTCCACAATGATTTCAGTAGTTGTACTAATTTACTCTCCCACCAGCAATGCAAAAGGGTTCCTATTGCTTTTAAGTTCTTGATATATGCTATTCTCACTGATGTAAGATGGTAGGTTAGTGTTGTTTTGATTTGTATTTCTTTAGTGGCTAAGGTTGCTGAACACATTTTTCATATATTTGCTGTCCTTTTGTACTGCTTTTTCTGAGAACTGTCTGTTCATTCCAGTTGCTCATTTTTTAAAATGGGTCTTTGATTTTGAGGGTCTATTTTTCTTCAGTTCTTTATGAATTCTTGCTATTGGCCTATCTGAGGTGTGGGTGGTAGAATTTTTTTTCCATTCTTTCTTAATTCTCTCTTCACTCTCTCAACTGTTTCCTTTGCTATGTACAAGCTTTTAATTTGATATAATCCCACTTGTTGTTTCATGCAGTTATTTCTTTCTCACCAAATGTTCTACTGAGAAAGTTTTTGCTCACGCCTGTGTCTCCAAGATTTTTATCTGTTTTGTCTTTTAGAAGGTTCATTGTTTCTGTTTTAATACCTAGATCTTTCCCACTTTGATTTGATTTTGCACGTGGTGATAGGAGTGTGTCGAGATTCATTCTTTTGCATATAGATAGCCAGTTCTCCCAACATCATTAATTGAAGAGGCCATTCTTTTTCCAGCTTATATTTTTGGTCCTTTGATAAAGAGAACTGAGGTTGCTTGAGGTTGTCTTTGTTTACTCAGTTTTTTTTCATTGGTCAACCTGTATTTTTGTGCCAACACTATATATTTCTGTATGAGTTTTAGGATTTTTTTTCAAGTTCTATGAAAAGTATTGTTGGTATTTTGATAGGAATTGCATTGGATCACTGTATCAGTTTAGGCAGTATAGCCATTTTGACAATATTAATTCTGCCTATTCAGGAACAAGGGATTCTTTCCATTTTCTAATGACCTCTTCAATTTATTTCTTCAGCATAATATAGTTTTTTTAGAGGTCTTTCAATTTCTTAATTAGGTTTATTTCTAGGCAGTTAATATTTTTAGGAGCTAAGAAAAATGGAATTATTCTTCTCAACTATTTCTCAGTGAGTCCATTTTTAATTTGGAGGAATAGCATTGACTTTTCATATTAATCTTATATCATGCAACTTGGCTGAAATTGTCAAATACTTTTAAGAGGTTTTTGATGGAGTTTGTATTCTATGTAGAAAATCAAATAAGGGCAGTTTAATTTCTTCCATTTCAATATGTATTCCCTGTATTTTATTTTCTTGCTTGGTTGCTCTTGCTAAGGTTTCAGTTACTATATTGAATAGGAGTAGTGCAAGGGACAGTCTTGTCTACTCTCAACTTAAGGGGAAATGCTTTCATTTTTCCCCCCTCATTTAGTACAATTTTGGCAGTAGGTTTGTTGTAAATGGCTTCTAGTAGTTTGGGATGAAATCTTTCTGTGCCTATTTTCCATAGATTTTTTTTTTTAATCGTGAATGGATGTTGGATTTTGTAAAAGGCTTTTTCTGCGTTGTGTTGAACATCTGATTAATTTTTCATGCATTTACTTATGTAATATTTACACACTTTATTTACTTGTGTTAAAGCTTCCTTGCATCCCAGGAGTAAAACCAACTTGACCATGGTCCATGATCTTTTCAGTGATTTGCTGAATTCTATTTGCCAGTATCTTACTGAGGAGTTTTGGATTTTTGTGCCTGTATTCATTAAGGAGATTGGCCTATAGTTTTCTTTCCTAGTTAAGTCTTTGTGTGATTTTGGTATCAGTGTGACACTAATTTGGCAATGTTCCTTCTCTTTCAGTTTCATAGAAAATTTTGAGAAACATCTGTGATAGCTCTTCTGTGGAATACTAGTAAAATTTTGCTGTGAATCCACTTGGTTTTGGGCTTTTCTTTATGGGAGACTTTATTGCTCCCTCAATTTTCATGTTTGTTATTGTTCTAGTTAGGGTTTTTATGTCTTCTTGGTTTAATTTTGGCAGTTTGTATGCCTCTAGAAATTATGCATTTCTTCCAGATACTCCAATTTGTTGGAATAGAAGTTTTCATAATAGTTCTTACGATTCTCTAAATGTTAGCAGTATCTCTTGTAATTTCACCTTTACATTTCTAATTGTGATGACATGGGTTTTTTCTTTCTTTCTTTCTTTTGGTCAATTTAGCTAGAGGTTTATTCTTTAAAAAAACCCCCAACTCTTTGGTTAGCTCATCTTTTTTTTTTTTTTTTTAGTTTTAATGTCATTAATTTCTTCTCTGACATTTATAATTTATTTTCTTCTATTACTTTTGGATTTAGATTGTTGTGGTTTCTCTAGGTCTTCTGATGCATCATTAAATCTTTTATCTGGAGTCGCTTTATTTTTTAATGTGTGCATTTGTAGCTATTTAACAAATTTCTCATTTAGCAGCATTTTCATCATGTCCCACTAGTTCTGATGTAATGTGTCTCCATTGATTGATTCTAGGAAGTTTTTGATTTTTTTCCTCTGGTTTCTTCTGTGATTCATTTTTTGTTCTGTAGTAAGTTATTTTGCTATCTCTGTATTTGTGTAGCTTCTGTAGTTCTTTTTCACTCCATTTTGCTTACAAAACATGCCTCATGGCCGATGGTATGATATAATTTAGAAAATGTCCCATATGCTGCTGAGAAAAAGTATTCTGTTGACATTGGTTGGAACGCTGTAAATAACAGTTAAGTTCTGTTGTTCAGTATCATGATTTCACTCTAATTTTTTGTTGATTTTTTTCATCTAGCTTATCTGTTATAGTAGAATATTAAAAACTTCCTACTATGTTTGTGCCCTGATGTTGAGTGCATGTTCATTGATAATTGTGACTTCTTCCTGTTAGGTTGTTTCCTTAACTAGCATATAATGTCTGTCTTTGTCTCTTCTAATGTATCTTGGCTTGAAGTCTGCTGTGTCTAAGAATAATATAGCTATCCTTCTTTTCTACATCTAGTTGCATGTAGTATTGGCTTCCATTCTTTCATAATCATTTTATGTTTCTTTATGGGTGAAGTTCATGTAACAAGTTGTGGGTTTTTATTTTTGATCCAATCAGTCAATCTGTGTCTTTTGATAGGAGAGTTGAGACCATTTAAATTGAGTGGTCTTATAGTGGTATATTTGCTACATCCTGTCATCATTATGATGCTGCAGTGTTGACCGTTTGTTCTATGCTATTGTTCATTCATTTTCTTCTTTTTGTTGTTATCTTTTGTCTGGTATCTTTGATGCTGTCGATCTTTCTCTGTGTCAGATTCTTCTAAGTAATTTCTCCAATGCTGTTCTCATGTTCATGAATTTATTAGCTTTTTTATCATGAAAAAATTTAACTTCTTCTTCCCCTATTTGGAAGGATAGTTTTTGCTGGATATAATAATTTGAACTTGCATTTATGTTCTTGTGCTGTCCTTCATTTTTTTCTGCATTTCTGTCATTATGAGGTGGTTTCTCTTTGAAGTTGGTCACATCAGCTGTTGCAACCAGTCTCTTTCTTCTCTCTTTGTGTTTTGATCATAATTGACCTTATCATCCAGTTTGTCATTTTGTTTTCAGGGTTCAGTACCCTATCCTCACAATGCTCCAGCCAGTTTTCCATTTTTTTTTTCCTGGCAGCTTTTCATATCCTAGAGTTTACCTTTCTGTATTCTTACTTCTCTACTGAACTGTTTCTTCATTTCTTGCTTTGCTTTGCTTTATCTCTGTGTCTTCTTTATAATCCTTAAACTTTTTATCATTAAGACTGTTGTTTATTTGATTAAATTCCTTCTGAAGTCACTGAGCAGCTCTTGCACTTATTTAAACTAATCTTACTTGAGCTCTTTGGTCAATAGGTCTACTTGTTTTTTTTTTTTTTTCATTTCCTTTCCTGTATGTTCTGGTACTTCATGATCCATGCTATCAGCATCTGGGGAGCTATTTTGGAATTTTCTTTAGTTTATTCAGATTTTATTATTTACTTCTGTTTTAGCTTACTTGGCTATTGCTTTGGGGAGTCTCTCAGTGACCTACCTTCTGCTGCTTACCTAATCTACTGCACTTTTCAGTGAGGGGGAAACAGATTACAGAAGAGTATGTGGTCTACAGATACGATAGATATTTGCTGGTCTATGTTAGAAAAATCAGCACCTGTGCCATCATCCACAAATTCTATAACTATTTACAATAACATTATAATGAAGGCTAACAAATTATTAATAGGATCTGATAAGAAGTTTAGTACTACAACTATTCTACCCTTCACATTGAAAAGCACAGTTCTATCCATATCAATACTATATCACCATCATCAATGAAAACAGTGCTCTTTACTGCTTACCTAGGCTAAACTAAACCACTTGAAGTTATCAGTCCTTAGTAGGTTTCACCCATCATATCCTGTTTAACAGTACAACAGATATTCACATCAGTGGTTAAATTTAATTCATACCAGCCATAGACATATGATAACAAGATATTAACTCATATGAGCATTTCACTCTTAACATTAAAAATGTGATTTATAAATGTTTCAGTGCAAATTGTCTAGTAACATATCAGAAGACTTTGTTGAAGGTGACACTAAATTATTGTTGATAATACAGAAGTCACCTTCATGAGCTATGTCTAGCTAAACAGCATGCAATTATTGCTTCCCAACATGTCAAGCTGTATGGAAATGAGTTATCAGTATGTAACAATACTATTAATAAGAGTGACGGGGGTAGGAAGACAATAGACTGAGATTAAGTGTTATTTTGGAGGGTGTAATAGAAAACAGAAGGATATTTATAGGATAGAAAACAGCATGGCAGATCAGAAGAAAACAGATAAACTTAAGCCACAGAAGCAAAGGTAAGAAGAAACAAAGAAAGTTATGAATGAAATAGAAAGATTGTGTCTCTAGAACTTATAGAAAAGCCTGTCAAAAAGTGCATAAGAGAGAAATAAATGAAGAAACTAACAAGGAAGAGAAACAGAAAGACGGGAAAGAAAAAAAAGAGAAAAAAAGTAAACACCAACAAATTAATAATAAAGAAATACTAGTTCAATATATCCACAGATAACTCTTAAAGTGAGCCTGAAGTTTCCCAAAATTTACCCCACTGTCTTATTTGTACGTGAAATGCCTGCATCCAAGACCTTGAATCTTGTCAACAGAGGGAAGGTATAACCAGCTCCCTTTCTTCATACTGTGTTCCAGACTGTAAATGTGTCCCATTCTGAAGTGTTTCCTGCCACTACTATGAGGCTGAGTTGAGTGAGAGCAGGAAGGACCTGTTGCACCAATGTGCTTGCACTACTTTTCTGCTGTGCACAATTGCTTAAGCTGGCTTTCCTCCCATCTTGGCTCCACCCCCAGCAATACAATTCTTTTACTTGGTCTCTCCGGTATGTTATTGCGGGAATTAAATAAGAGGCAGTATATTGGAGTAATATAATATACCGCAACAAATGTAAAATATAATGTTATTAATTGGCATTAAAAATGGAATATGGATGTGGTCATTGTTCCAAATCAATAAGTAAAAACATAGAATTAAATATTTTTCTATACTTCCAAGTTTAAAAATCATATTAGTGATGACATTTAAGGTCCAAATTAAAAAATGCTTATTTTCCTAACTCTATTTCCAGTTTCATTTTTTTTAGTTGAATTTTTTTCCTAAAATTAGTCCATGTAATGTGCAAGGCAAATGAAGCACAATGAAGAGACATTAGCGAAGTGGCTTCTAGGCTGTGATTAGGCTACTCAGAAAACCTGTTTTGGATTCTTCAACTTTCAGAGCAGTTACCATGAGAGAAAAATATTCTGAAATAGAGTGTGAAAGTCTGGATTTGAAGTGGTCCAGAGAACTCCTATCTTAAAGACTTGGTTGCCAGCTGATATGGGATTCCTGATTACTGGTAGTTATAGGCATGAAAACTATAACTTCATCAAATTGATTAACCCACTTATGAGGTTATAATTTCAAAAACGTTATTGGGAGGTGATAGAAATAGGAGTTGAAGGTAGTTGAAGGAAGCAGATCATTGCGTTGTGACCTTGGACTGTTTCTGGTTTCTGCTGCCTTTCTCTCTGGCTCTTTCACTTTTTGCTTTTGATTGCCAAGAGGTGAACAACTTTGCTCTGTGAGGCCCTTCAACCATGATCTTTCTGTTACTAGGCTCAGAAAAAATAAAGACAGGAGCCTATAGACCAAGCTCATGAGCCAAAATAAACCTCTCCTCCTTTAAAAGTTGTTTTCCTCAGGTGCACGGTCACAGTGAAAATAAGGTGACTAACACAGGAGTTTCTAGCCAAATGAAAGCATTGGATAAACGCAAACAAAACAAGAATATCTGCTTAGAATCAATGGTATAAGCCATAATCATATCAGAGCCAAAATACTAAAAGAAAACATTTCTTACTAAATTTCCATGTCTTCAACATAACATTTTAATCTGACTTTGGGGGGAAAAAAGCAGATCTGAAGGTAACATTTCTCCCAGCTGAAGTTCTACTCAGTAGACTGGAAGGGTTAATTTTGGGTGGCAACTTGCCTGAGTGAACAGATATTCAGAAAGCTGGTAGTACAAGTACAGTTTCAGGCATGCTCATGAGGTTTTCCAGGAGAGATTAACACTAGAATGAGTAGACCTAGTAACACCAGTGTGAATAAGCACATTTACAGGCCACTGAAGGCCAGTCAAAGACAGATCTTGAGCTTGGAATGACATTATCAGTCCCTCTTATTCTTAAATCTTCAGTCCACCTGGTTGTTCAGCTTGCACATAAGTGGATAGGGTTCCTGGTCTCCCTTATTGTGTGAGTCAGTTCTTATAATAGATCTTCTCTCTGAATCTCTCATTCTCTATCTTATTTGTTGTTTCCTTGGAGAACCCTAATACAAAGACTATAAAAAGAATACTCAAGAATACTATAAAAACCAACATGCCCGAAATGTGTATGGGTATGAATTCTTTCTTGGGAGTAGGGAAAAAGCTAGTCTGTGCCCTGACTCGCAACCCTATTACATCTGGAGAAAAATGGAAAATTTCCTTTAGAATGTACATTCCTAAGTATCATGGATTCTGTCTAAAAAAATTTTCCCTTTATGCAACAAAGTCTTTCTGGCCTAAGTGACCCTTTCATAGGATATACGGATTATATCAATTCCTAAGATGATACACTAAAACAATTTCTAAGATGAGATTGTTTATTTTTCTGTTAATTTTTTATGTGAACTTAACATATGGTTCATTAGGATATCTAAAGGGCTTTATAGAAGAATATATCTAAATATTCATTGATATGTCCCATAGCAATCTATCCCGTTTAATAACAGAAAATTAAATCATATGTTTTTTTCTTGGGTCATATTTCTGCGTCACATCTGGCCTCTTAAAAATATTCATAAAGTTTTTATAAATTATTGCACATCAATCAAATAAGTTATTTTCAATAAGCAAAGCTCCTTTAAACTCTAAAATTTTTCAATTTAAATTATACTTTAGAAAGATAGCATGGGTTTTAAATTTTTAGAGGAGATAATTTTTAAATACCAAAATATTTTATTTAATTTTTCTCCAAAATTCCAAACATAACAGCTGATCTCTTCACCAGTTTTGGACGCTGAAGTTATGCTTTTTCATGTAAACCTCCTATCACAGTGTATGTATTTCTAAATAAAGAACCTAAAATTTCTTAAGGCATAAAAGGACATTTGAGTCATCTTTATAACAAACTTTTGCCTTTGGATGCCACAGGATCTCAGTATTTGGTAATACCTGATGAATGTTTTAGTTGGAATCACACGCATGCCTGAAGCAGCAAAATTGGAAAGAACCAGCCCTCAATTATTGTTATTATATTTTCTCTGTTTAGTAAATTTCTTTTGCATAAGTCAGTAGAGGCTGTGAAAAAGGAATAACTCATAAACAGGAATTAGCCATACTTCTTTAGGGACTGAATAAAATGATTCCTAGATAAACCGGTATTTTTAGTTGTAGGTTAAAAATTTCTAAAACATAGTTTAGAAATCCCTACTACATAATTATATCCCATTCAATTTCTTAAATAACCATTTTTATAAATATGCACATAAATTTAAAAAAGCTTTATGACATTCTCTTCTTTCTCAAAAATAGTTATTAAACTTAATCTGTATTTTTGACTCTTGGAAATAGTCCAGAAATAGAAACATGAATGAGATCTACACTTTCTTTTGAAGAACTCAAGGAGCGTAGTTGGAGGAACAGACACCTAAATAATTGGCCATAATACAATAGTAAGTGTTGTAAGTCTGAACAAAGTGCTAGCCATTAAGAGTAACAGCCGTACAACCATATGTATAGTTTTAGCTATATATAGATACAGCTCTAAGACACAAATTCACATTAAATCCTTTCCCCAAATAAGTCCCAGTAGGCTGAACAATGATGTGCAATTATGCTGTAAAAAGTTCTGGAACATATACCCTCCATAAGGCATATATTATTTGTCTAGTCTCTGGAGAGTGAAAAATAAAATGGTTAAGAGGATGAAGCAATGAGACAAGGAGCAGAGGAATCTCTGTGATCTTGGAATAGGTAGTGGTAAGTTGAACTAAAGAGAGAGTTTTAATTGGTCACATGGGTGCAAATCTCCAAAGTCAGACTTGAGAAAGAAAGATACAGACTTGGCAGAGAAGTCAGTGTCAAGCCTCATGGTCTTGTGAGTTACAGCTTCAGGGGTCAGTGGGATTAGAAGCAAAAGGCTTGAAGATGCGCATGAAAAGCTTGAGAAGTGAGGATGTCGCACAGCTCTGAAGGGGGTGGATGTGGAAGACTAGTATGTCTGAGGAGAGGAGATTTGTATGTTTTTATAGATTTTCCTCAATCCACATTTAGTGGTTTAAATTTTTTTCTTGTAAAATATACTGTCACTTACCATTTTAAATAAAATATGGACAACTCTTTCAGGGTATCAGCAACTGCTTCACATTATCCTTGAAGTCTGTTGTCTAAGTACAAGCTTTTGTTGGTTGCTGTGATGAACTTGTCTATCATTCTATCACTTATCTTCCAAAATATTATTATACACAATTTAGATAAAACCCTAAAAACAAAATTCCCACATATATGACAACCATGACAAAAGCATAATAAGAGGAGGGGAGGTGATACGAGGATTCTGTTGTGTCTTGCAGACTACGATTTTAATTAGAGATTAAGTTCTTTGGGTTTTATGTACCAGGAAAGCCTTATTTTCCTCAGTGATTTTTCTCTGTAGTGGCACTCTACCAAATACATGTACTGTGTAATTTAGGTAACTGCCTGAGGCCAGGAGTGACTAGCTGGGAGCTGTGGTGGATGCTCCTGCCCTACTCAGTGTCTGTGAGGGCCAAGGAGTGCAACGCACACTTCATGGGCATGAGGTGGGGCATTTGAACTCTGCTGTGACTATGGCTGGGCCAAGACAAGATACTGGAAAGATCATCCACACAGTTATAGAAATCATTAAGGAAGAAGATAGAGATTACAATGGAGAGAGCAAAATGAGTGAACCAAGAGGGCTGCTGGCAATAACTGCAAGGCGGGATGATGATGAGTATCTATCTTGTACTAGTTTCCTAGGGCTTCTACAAGATCTATCCTGGCCTGGGTCATTAACAATATAAATTTATGTTTTCATAGCTCTGGAGGCTAGGTTTTTGGAATCAAAGTGTTGGCAGCGTTGGTTTCTTCTGAGAACTCTCTCCTAGACTTTCTTTTGGCTGTCCTCGCTTTGACTTCACGTGGTATCTCCTTCGTGCATGTCAGTGTCCTAACTCCTTTTAAAGACATAAATCGTAACACAGTAAGGCTCAATCTCATGACCTCATTGATTTTGCATCTTTAAATACCCTATCTCCAGATACAGTCCCATTGTGTGGCACTGGGATGGCACACAGGTTAACTCATACTACTGATGTTATGAGCTTTAAAGTTGGGGAGGAAGTTTGGGGAAAATAGAGGGAGGATGCCTAAGGAAGGCAACAAAAAACAAGAATACCTCCTCTATCTCCAGTCAGAGAGCAGAGAAAATTGTATCCTTAAAGGATCAAAAAATGGAGGGAAGACTCAGAGAGAGGTAGCTGTTCCATGGGATGTTACGCTGGAGATACGGAACAAACCTTATGTTTTACTGAGTTCTTGTCTCGTGTAAATCTCAAGTGCTTCTAGGAGTTCGACTGCCATGGTTGTGCTGTGGAAAGTTCTCTCATGCTCCTTCACCTCAGATAATCCAGGAAGTCTGTGAGTCTGTTCTTTCCCAAGACCCCTTCGGAATCATCCCTTCTCCCATCTCCATGGTGGGGTACTTTATAAATATGCCATTACCTGTACTTTCTGAAATCTTGTCAAAAAATGCACTTTTTCCACTTTTGTTCGTAAGAAACTGAAATCACACTGGGCTTCCCGAGAAATGGGAGCATGCTGCTCCTCTTGTCTGGAATATACTCTGTGCCCTCAACTTTTGTTTCTTTCTGTACCATGAGCCCCTTGTCAGTGCAGTGTCTTCCTCCATTGTTGGTCGGTGACAACTGTCTTCAAGTTTCATTGATACAGACTTCAAGCTGGATAAAGAATACTGTACAGGTAAATATATTGTATCACCAGTGGTATTATCTGCTTCTCTAGGACATTATTTTTGTCTTTTTTAAGTGAATAACATGGTATTTGGACAACTTATAATTGTAGAAACTTTGGTCTCTTGGATCTGCAAACTAATTCATGAAACATAGGTATGTTGAATTTTTCCCCCACATTTTATTGATATGTATACGTGCAAAATTAAAGGTTTACAATGAGGTTGGGCATTTTGTGCACATTCGTATCTTGTCAAGGTGACAAGGGCTTTCCCACTCTCCTTTTGTCCCTCCCCCTACCCACCCCACCCTCCCATGTTGAATTTTAATAGGTGAACTACTTTAACTTTCCTTCCCATTAGCTCTTTTCTCCCATTAAGATCTCAGTAAAAGAAAAAAATTCTCCTTCCAAAAGCCTTTTCCTGTCTGTCTGCTTAGAGAGGTAGCCTGCTTCTTTTTATAGGCAGTCTCTATCATATGAACTCTTTTTGTTATCTTCCTGTGAAAATCATTATCTGGAATTCTTTTGCATTTTTCTTGTTAATGTTCTGTGGATCCTCACATGAATGGAGTAGCTTTGTGCCTTGTCCGCCAGTGCCTAGAACAGTGCCTGTCGTGTTATTTGCTTAACAAATGTTAGTTCGAACTATAAATTAATGAGTCAATACATTTGAGTGCAGTGAGGAGTAGTGACTTTGCATTTAGCTTTCTCATTCAATTTTTTAATGAAAAAACTTTATTTAAAAAGTATAATTTATTTTGAGTGTGTTTTAATTTTGTTTAAAACTAATTTCCCTTTGAACATATTAGATGATATGGCAAACTGATCTAGAACTGATCTGACTTACATAGTACCCCAAAGTCTTAAGTCCTGTGACTTCTCATTTTTCTGGTATTATCCTTTCCATTTTGGCTTCTAGTTTCTTTCTTATATAAGTTTTTGCTATCCCCAATCAATAGCTGAGAGCATTTGGAAATCTTATTTAAGCTACCATTCCTAATGTTTTTATGCCCAGAAGCAAATGAAAATAATGTGCCCTGTAAGAGCATCTCCCTGCAACCCCGTAGGTAATCGCTCTTCTGTGACCCAGATCCGAAGTGGTGTGGGCTGCAGTGCTAACCAGTATCTCACTTGCCGGCTGAAGAACTTACTGTTCCCACTTCTTTCACATCCACGCTCGGTGCTCCTGCGTACTTGCTGTTGGCCTTCTGCACCTTGCTTTCAGTTGAAAAATTCCAGGACAATGGTCTTGTCTAATATGACTGACACATTTGCAACTCAGGCCCTTTGAGCAGTGGGGCTGGTGGGGACTGGGCTTGAGTTTTCTCTCCATCTTTTGGACTTAAATGCTTTTCTTGTGCTTCATGGAGCCAGTTTTTCTTCTGAGTTAGTATTTTTCAACCTCTCTTAGTTTGATGTGCGCTAGGCCCTTCATTCCAAGCACTGTTCCGTTATATGAACTCCCAGCATGTTTTCTTGTTGAGTTATTCTAGTTGCAGATTCATCTGGCCATTTTCTATAGAAACAGGTGTTCATAAAACTCAAATGCAAAGGCACACCAAAGATAGAATACATCGAAAGAATTTAAACTCACAGCTTATTTTCAGAAGATTGACCTTAATAGAATGTTAAGTTTCCTCTGAGTATTTAAATAACTGGAATAAAATCCAGTATTATGCAGGCATTTATTATAAAGAATACCAACCATCAAATTAAGTCCCTGAGTAATACCAGCTGCATATTATAATACCCTGTAGTGACATGGTTAAATTATGTCCATTCAGTCTGTTTCCTGACGCCAACATGAAAATGGGGTTTTCCTGTTCAGTGGAAAACTGAATAATTTGTTAGTCATTAAAGGGATAGGCCAATATTTATCTTCATGGAATGATTTTAAATACTCACCAATGGTAAACATATTCAATGCCGCTTTTGGAAGAAACAATGTGAGGTAAGCAGAGGGGAAGACTTATGCCCATATTAAAGTAACGTGCTGATCAAGCCATCTTGGAACCACCGTTTGGACAAAGTGCTGAAGGCAGGCCAAATATCAGGGACCTAGCTAGTGCTCATTTCTGATACCATATGTGTATGAGAGCACAAGGTAACCCAAAAATCTCGTTACAGAGCACAGGTTGCCCCAAAATTATGGACCTAGCCTATATTTGTTTCTGATACCATATGCTCCAAAGAGCACCTTTGGGAGAGCATTACACTATAGCAAATGGAATCATTATTACTTTTGAAAACTAATTAAAATACATGTAGCAAGCCTAATCATTATTAGAATACAGAATATGTAAACCAAATCAAAGACTAGCCATACACTC